>OX104063.1:144513467-144652848 GCA_944474145.2 Dicrocoelium dendriticum | reverse complement strand
TACCAGTGTTCATTACAAACAGGCTGCTCCGCAGTTTTAGAAATACGGTTAGTCTGACGAAAGAAGGCCGATTAGCGTTCATTTACCTACGGTGGCTCATTTATGGTGAAGGCCGGTCATTTACGGTTGCCGTCTCCAACATCCAATAGCCATCCAATGTTTGGCCAAATTCGCAACATGTTACCGCGCGTGCAGCGACATGAATTTCTCTCACATCAAAGTGGTGCGGACGTATGGAATTCTCGGCAGACGAGTGACTTAGTGCAGGACTCAGCTGAGAAAAAGCCTAACCTCTAAAGACACACCGACATGAGGCCGTTGATCAGCGAGCGAGCCACAACGTGTTTACGGCTGTCAGCTAAATTCGCGCTGAGTGTTGAAGGTCATGGCCAACCGTAGGCGTTGGAGTGATCGACGGTTACCTCTGTGTGTCTTGCTGGTTACGTGGCGGTCGGCTTAGGCAATCGAAACTGCAACGTGCATGTGCGTACGTGATGGCAGTTCAGCTGAGGACGAGGTTAGACATTGCAACTCTTTTCAGTGTTATTGAATCACAGGTAATGGAGAACGAGCAGACAATGCAGTCGGGATCACGTAACGTTCCTGTTACAACGCGCGCTGGTTATTCCGCTATACGGTGAATGCGGTTTAAACGCCGCATCAGCTTCAAGAAAATACAATGCAATGAACGCAGGAATGCGTCCCGTCACCGCTCGGCACGTGCTTAAACTAGTGAGGATGTTCGAGCAAAGTGAGTGTGTAACATGAAGAGAACCGGACCGCATCCCATCAACACGGACGAATGTTCAGTTTGCGCTGTAGTCAGTGAAGTGTCAAAAGCCTGACCTCAGCATTCGTCGGATCGCACAGCACTGTGACACGACGGGATATGCGGGACAGCGGATAGTATTGGAACGAAAATTTCGGATATTCCGTGCACTTCAAGTGCAGGTTTCGCATTCATGCGATCCGTATAAGCGGCAAGAATCTTGCCGCTGGTTTCTGGATCACGGGGATATTCGTTCTGTTATCTTTACAGATGAGGCATTGTTTCATCTGCATGAAACAATGAAATATTACTGTTGGGCTACCATAAATCCACGAAAATTTACCGCATCACGTATGCACTACAGTGCGAAACTGATGGTTTTGGGCCGGATTAACAAAGCCAGAAAATCTTGGGCCCATGTCTCTTTTCCGGGAATGTGATCGGTAGGTTGTTGTTTTGAAGTACTAAAGCCTAACTTTTCCAAACATCGTCGTATTTTGAAATGCTGTAGACATTGGTGTTTCCCCAGTTGGAGACCGGAGGGATATGCAGTACTATTTGGTGGCAGCAGGATGGTGCACCTGCACAATTTGCTAAAACGGTACGTGCATACCTCACCGACAAATTTGGCCACCGTTGGATCGGACGCGATGGACCAATGGAGTGGACTGCTCGCTCACCAGAGTTGAACTCCATGGCATTTTTTCTATGGGGCTATCTGAAGCGGCGAGGGTACAAAACAAGGCCGCTTACATTGGACCAGTTGAAAGAAAATATTGTGAACGAATGTCGCGCGATCACGAGGGATACATTGGAGAAAGTGCTCGCCGATTGCATCAAACGGTTTCCGCACTGTAAGCAGAATTCTGGCGGACATTTTGAACATATCCTTTACTAGCATAGATGATCATTCCAACACATTTCTCTTAATATAATTATCCTCTGTCACAAATGTGTTAACGATTAAACTGGTCCCCTGGTAAATGGTGTAATGATGCGTCCGGTCGGATAGAATTCTTAACATCCAGGCTGTCGTTGAGCACATAAACAGCGTAGGCACCGAAAAGTTTGATTGCTACTTATGCCGGAATCACTGGGTCGCTATGAGCCGAGGTTCGTCTAGCCTTAAGCTGAAGCCGACTTTCTTGTTGACTCAGTTTTAGGCTATTGCATGTAAAGAGGGTGCTCGGGATGATTCGCAGTAGGTGGCAACATACGTACGTGGGGTCGTTCCTTAACTGGTAGACTAATATGAGGTCTCCACATAGCCACCAGTAGTGTCTACTGAACACCCCGAGTGTTTTTAGTCGCTGCTCGACCATGGTGAGTTTCCATCGCTACAAGGTTACGGTTTAGCCAAGCGTGCCAAGCCTGGATTACGTATTCGACGTGTTAACGCACGTAGGCATGGAGCATTACGGAAAAGGTGTATGAATCCAAAATTTCGAATGCCATCCGCAAGCTAACAACGTGCTGGTTACCACTTTTGGATTTTGAGTCTTTGGAATAACGATGCCGTCCTGCACCAGCCCACCGATGTCAATTTCCTGAGGGCTTGTCTGCAGGTCATATGCCCCAATATTCTAGAGATAGGCGTGTCTATGGCAGAGGTGGATAATGTGTCACTTGACCATATTTAATGGCAGTGGATTCCTCACCGGTCAATGCCAGGTCCCATCTAGGTCGCACATGGAGGATCTTGTGGTTGTACATTCTCTTGATCCCCGGCCAACTTTTAACGTCATCCGGAAAAGTACAATTTTTGAGGTGATGGCTCGCGCAAGGTCGTCGCACTCCACCCGATTAAAGTCGGCCTGAAATGTTCGGTCTCTAACATAGAACTGCTGTTCACGGAGCAAATTACCAACCCATCCTAATAATGCATTGCCTACGTTTTCCAAGAAGCCCACCATTACGTCAGCGATGATCGCTTCCATGACTTTGGAAAGGACAGGGAGAAGTGCAACCGGACGGTAATTGGTAGGATCAGACGGACTTCTCAGAAAGAATCCGGCAAGTGGCTGGGCTAGGTGAATGGCTGTTGCTTGCAGTGGTTTAGGATGAAGGTTATCCAAGGATGGTATCTGTTTCAGAACCACTTTTGCTATGAATCGGAAGCTGGATAACACTGACGGTGTTCGAACAGAAGCAAGTATAAGGTTTAAGGCTAGTACCCCTTGGAAATTAGGCCAGTGCTGGGCAATGAATGATTGTCCGCCTTTTTGTTTTGTGGGCATACTCACCAATTGTATTGAGTGGTGCGAGTCCACGCTGCAATTTTCGAAGTGCATTCACGTGTCTGTAAATAAGCCTGTGATTCGAACGGAATTGTTTTGCTAGCTCCAGTCGGTATGATAACTTGTTTTCACGAACCAACTGTACACATCAATTGCTCAGATCCACGTACGTTGTCTCATTCACCGCGACATGGAATAGTTATGTGAAGGCGGCACGTGTTCTACCAAGGCCATAACTCATAGTTGGCTTCTCATTAACAATGTTTGTTTCATGTGATAATGGAAAATGTTTGCTCCGATACTTCGGTGACTAGTGATTGGGTTTTCAACCATTTCTCCTAGACTATCTCTAGGATGTAGTCAGTCAAGTATATCGAACTGGCATTCTAAAAAAACACAACAGGCTACGATCACAGAATTGTAAGGTTGATTTCATTCGCTACGAAGAATACATCGACGCAGAGACTGCAAAAATGCAGTTTATTTCTCATTATCTGGTTCTGTCCGCAATCGGAGCAAAAATCTTCCACCATCGCATCATGGCCTCAAGAGATAACGTTCCTGGTAAATTAAACGCTAACGCAATTTTGCAGCATTTAATTTTCTCATGAACCTCGAATGCAACATGTTGTATAAAATTCCCAAATAATCTAAGGTGCTCCATTTTTGGTGTATCTGGAGTGTTAACATGTTAAGCGATTTAAATTGCTCTAAGATTTGCTTAAGAGATTCAAACCTTCACTTCAATTCCTTCAGCTGTATTTCAACTGCAACAATCGTTTGAATCGCTTTAGAAGGCGATTCTATATTAAATGCTCTATGCTCTATCAAAGAAACCTTATGCAAACCATCATTAGATTGCACTTTTACGCGCGATTTAGGCTTTCACCTTAGATGATGAAGCTTTCATTTTTTCCTTGCTAACGAACGGGGTAATAATCAGGATGCTTTGCCAGCGTTTCAGTGGCTCCCTGTATCTGCATTACTCTTTTTAATCGAGATAACGAGCATGTTTACTGAGTAGCCACTCGGTTTTACGGTTTGTAGAACCTATTTTTGTGAATAAGAATTAGATAAGAAAACAAAGTTCACCGTTTCAGTTACAGTGATCGAGATAAACGGTTATCGGTAAACCGCCGGGGATACAGACTAGGATTTTAGGATTTATACAACCTAACTAAAATGCAAGAGAACTACACGGGTATAAAATGGCCAGTTTCAGATGCAACGATCGATACAAACCAACCGGATGTAAGAATGCTCAAGTGCGCAGATTCCACCAAAGATAGATTGTCCTTCAGTAATCGACCCCTCTGTGCACAAGTAGCCCTGAGGTCAACTCCGTGGTGTGTCGCCTCACGTTACGCCGCATGTTCCAGTAGGCGGACACGCACAAATCCCGCCGAACAGAGATTCGCGTGAGTCCGATAGAGCGCGAATCGCAATGCGGCGTGAGAGCTCTTGGTCAACAAAGGCAGTGTAGAAATATCTACTTGCTTCTAGCCGCCTTAAGCAGCTATCGATAGTGTCGGTTTGGGTCTCTTGAAGTAGACCTCGCAGTAAGCTTTCCGATAACTCCAAGAACTTTGATGAAGTTAGGAAAGTGATGCACTCGTAAGCGAACGAATGCGTTGAAACACAGCCAAATTGCAAACTGGCGTTAGACGTTGATCCCTTAATTGTACCCTGGAGAAAGTTTCCGCAATGGTAAAGCCTGATTGAGCCCGATTGAATGAGTGTACCCGGACCGACCTGCGAAAAATTTGAATCCGAATACTTGAAAAGTGAGGAGTAACGAAAAATTCCAACCAGCGCCGCACGGTACTAAGTGATTTTGAAATAATTAGTTCCCATGAGAATTTCACACAAAGCTGTGAAAACATGAAAGCTGGCAGATGTTAACATTTCGTATTGTCGCATCAGTGCTGATAGAATAACAGGAAAAAATATATATATTTATATCTACAGCAATGGTGTGACCGGATATAATAGAGGCGGGGTGGAGTACGGATATGCCACTGCTACGTCCATGGGAGACTTAAGCTTACAAACAACTGTTTTTGCACGCAGTATGTCAATTTGATCCTGTTGATCGCGACAGCCTCGGCGAAATGTAGGATGCGGGTATTAGCATGTCTCGACAAGATTGTGAACTGTGTGTCAGGGTCGAATGGATGACAACTAGACAATAAGTGTCTACCTATGGATGAGGCAGGTAGCTTTCGTGAACAGGTGGTAGACGAAGCGGAAAACTGAATAATTTCACGCTGCACCCACGTAGATACATGTTCTCTTATTCTGGAATTCAACCTTCGCTCTGCACGGCCTATGTAGCGTGACTCGCAGCTACAAGTGAATTGGTAAATGCAATGTGAAATGGAGCCGAAAGTTTGTCTTCGCTTCGTTGGGGGAAGAGGCACTTTTTTGGTCCGGTTAATAAGGGCAGCTTCGGCAGCGTAATAAGTCTTGCAAACAGCGGAAATTAATCGCATGGTTATCCTCATGGTGTCAAGATCACAGTTAAACGGTAGATTTATAAATATCTTTTTGTTCATAGTGGGGAGCTTCTCTCTCGCCACTCTCGTCTGGCTATGCTTTATGATAAACCGGCGATGATAACCGTTTTTCAAGAGCGCATTAGTCAACAGCTCCTGTTCCTTTTTCAGGCAATCGGGGCTGCATATTCTTCTTGCGCGATTGAACAAGGTCTTGACTAGTGTCCGCTTGTAACGTGTTGGAGTTAAGCTGGTAAAATGCAGGTACTGCCCAGACCATGTAGGTTTTCGGTAAACAGATCGCTTGATGAGACCATTTACTCTACGACCAAATAGTACGTCCAAAAATGGGAGACAGTTGTTACAGGCTACTTCGTTGTTTACACTCAAATTTACATATACACTAGTAAAATGTTCAACGAGACGTGTACTCTCTGTAGTTGATGACGAGAACCCTAAGATATCGTCCCCATAGCGTTCGTAGTCGAAAAGTTTGGAAATTTTGCACTCAGGGTTGTCTCCACGATGGACATGAAGAAATCCGCTAATACCGGACCCAATGGACTCTCCATTGCTACACCATCTATCTGGTGGCATGGGGTGTTTCGAAAGTGGAAACGGATATTTTCAGCGCAAAGTAACAGGGTGTCTTTCAACAGCTTTCTCTGTGTGCAAAACAGTTGTTTGTATGCTTACTGCTCCCATGGATGTAGAAGTGGCATATCTGTACCCACCCTGTCTCTATTTTATCCGGTCACACCGTGGCTGTAGGTATATATAATTTCCTGTCATTTTACTGGCATTAACTCATTTATTTATTTATTTAGACTGTGATATATGGTCATCAGTGGTATAAACCAACCTTTCAGTGAGCACAACAATTTCTGTTGCTAAACAAGAAGACGTCACTGATGTTGAAACCACCTGAATGCATGTTTGCACTGAAAACCGTGGTTGCCGAGAATTGCAGAGGAACAATTTACTTAGCACTTAAGTATCAACAATATTGTCCATAACGGTATGCAAATATATTTCATTTCATTCGATGTCTAAAGGTACATGGATGTATAGTATATAAGGAACAATTATAATTATCATGGGCACAGTCGCTTGTTGAAGAGGGTACTAGTAGACTTATTTGATTACACCTCAAGCCCTTACGATAAATAAATAAATGATATTTGGAGGGTCAAGTTTAGAATACTCGTTGGGTGATTGGATTGCGACACGCAACTTCAATTTAATGGACTGTGATTCACACTGAAATGAACCTTAGTCACAGCGATCGCTGGGACCGTATTCAAAGTAGATGGAAATTGGGTATTGCCCACCCGAAAACACTGCACAGCCAAGATGCGTTTCGATGTAATTTCATATCATCAGGTGGAGACAGCAGGATTTGAACCCACGACCATTAAAATAGCAGCCCACACTACTGCCCGTTTGGCAACCGGGTCACGATGCGCAACGCATTTTGTCACAACGTTAAATGACTAATTGGCGGGTCAAGTTTGGATTAAACGTTGTGTGAATGGATTGAGACACGCAACCTCAATTTAATGGACTGTGATTCACATTGAAATGAACCTTAGTCACTGCGATGTCTGGGACCATATTCAAAGTAGATAGAAATTGAGAATTGCCCACCCGAAAACACTGCACAGCCACGAGTAATCCAAACTTGACCCGCCAATTAGTCATTTAACGTTGTGACAAAATGCGTTGCCCATCGTGACCCGGTTGCCAAAGCGGTAGTAGTGTGGGCTGCTATTCCAATGGTCGTGGGTTCAAATCCTACTGTCTCCACCTGATGATATGAAATTACATCGAAACGCATCTTGGCTGTGCAGTGTTTTCGGGTGGGCAATACTCAATTTCTATCTACTTTGAATACGGTCCCAGCCATCGCAGTGACTAAGGTTCATTTCAATGTGAATCACAGTCCATTAAATTGAGGTTGCGTGTCTCAATCCATTCACACAACGTTTAATCCAAACTTGACCCGCCAATTAGTCATTTAACGTTGTGACAAAATGCGTTGCGCATCGTGACCCGGTTGCCAAACGGGCAGTAGTGTGGGCTGCTATTTTAATGGTCGTGGGTTCAAATCCTACTGTCTCCACCTGATGAGATGAAATTACATCGAAACGCGTCGTGGCTGTGCAGTGTTTTCGGGTGGGCAATACCCAATTTCCATCTACTTTGAATACGGTCCCAGCGATCGCTGTGACTAAGGTTCATTTCAATGTCCATTACATTGAGGTTGCGTGTCGCAGTCCAATCACCCAACGAGTATTCTAAACTTGACCCTCCAAATACCATTTATTTATTTATCGTAAGGGCTTGAGGTGTAATCAAATAAGTCTACTAGTACCCTCTTCAACAAGTGACTGTGCCCATGATAATTATAATTGTTCGTTATATACTATACATCCATGTACCTTTAGACATCGAATGCAATGAAATATATTTGCATACCGTTATGGACAATATTGTTGATACTTAAGTGCTAAGTAAATTGTTCCTCTGCAATTCTCGGCAACCACGGTTTTCAGTGCAAACATGCATTCAGGTGGTTTCAAAATCAGTGACGTCTTCTTGTTTAGCAACAGAAATTGTTGTGCTCACTGAAAGGTTGGTTTATACCACTGATGACCATATATCACAGTCTAAATAAATAAAAAAATGAGTTAATGCCAGTAAAATGACAGGAAATTATATATACCTACAGCCACGGTGTGACCGGATAAAATAGAGACAGGGTGGGTACAGATATGCCACTTCTACATCCATGGGAGCAGTAAGCATACAAACAACTGTTTTGCACACAGAGAAAGCTGTTGAAAGACACCCTGTTACTTTGCACTGAAAATATCAGTTTCCACTTTCGGAACACCCCATACCACCAGATAGATGGTGTAGCAATGGGGAGTCCATTGGGTCCGGTATTAGCGGATTTCTTCATGTCCATCGTGGAGACAACGATGAGTGCAAAATTTCCAACCTTTCCTACTACGAACGCTATGTGGACGATATCTTAGGGTTCTCGTCATCAACAACAGAGAGTGCACGTCTCTTCGAACACTTTAATAGTGTATATGTAAATTTGAGTGTAAACAACGAAGTAGCCTGTAACAACTGTCTCCCATTTTTGGACGTACTATTTGGTCGTAGAGTAAATGGTCTCATCAAGCGATCTGTTTACCGAAAACCTACATGGTCTGGGCAGTACCTGCATTTTACCAGCTTAACTCCAACAAGTTACAAGCGGACACTAGTCAAGACCTTGTTCAATCGCGCAAGAAGAATATGCAGCCCCGATTGCCTGAAAAAGGAACAGGAGCTGTTGACTAATGCGCTCTTGAAAAACGGTTATCATCGCCGGTTTATCATAATACATAGCCAGACGAGAGTGGTGAGAGAGAAGCTCCCCACTATGAACAAAATGATATTTATAAAACTACCGTTTAAAAGTGATCTTGACACCATGAGGATAACCATGCGATTAACTTCCGCTGTTTACAAGACTTATTACGCTGCCGAAGCTGTCCTTATTAACCGAACCAACAAAGTGCCTCTTCCCCCAACGAAGCAAAGACAAACATTCGGCTCCATTTCACATTGCATTTACCAATTCACTTGTAGCTGCGAGTCACGCTACATAGGCCGTGCCGATGGAATGTTGAATTCCAGAATAAGAGAACATGTATCTAAGTGGGTGCAGCGTGAAATTATCCAGTTTTCCGCTTCGTCTACCACCTGTTCACGAAAGCCACCTGCCACATCCATAGGTAGACACTTATTGTCTATTTGTCATCCATTCGACCATGACACACAGTTCACAATCTTGTCGAGACATGCTAATACCCGCATCCTACATTTCGCCGAGGCTGTCGCGATCAACAGGATCAAATTGACATACTGTGTGCAAAAGCACTTGTTTGTAAGCTTAAGTCTCCCATGGACGTAGCAGTGGCATATCCGTACTCCACCCTGCCTCTATTTTATCCTGTTACACCATAGCTGTAGATATAAATATATATATATATATATATATTCCTGTTATTCTATCAGCACTGATGCGACAATACGAAATGTTAACATCTGCCAGCTTTCATCTTCTCACAGCCTTGTGTGAAATTCTCAAGGGAACTAATTATTTCAAAATCACTTAGTGCCGTGCGGCGCTGGTTGGAATGTTTCGTTACTCCTCACTTTTCAAGTATTCGGATTCAAATTTTTCGCAGGTCGGTCCGGGTACACTCATTCAATCGGGCTCAATCAGGCTTTCCCATTGCGGAAACTTTCTCCAGGGTACAATTAAGGGATCAACGTCTAACGCCAGTTTGCAATTTGGCTGTGTTTCAACGCATTCGTTTGCTTACGAGTGCATCACTTTCCTAACTTCATCAAAGTTCTTGGAGTTATCGGAAAGCTTACTGCGAGGTCTACTTCAAGAGACCCAAACCGACACTATCGATAGCTGCTTAAGGCGGCTAGAAGCAATTAGATATTTCCACACTGCCTTTGTTGACCAAGAGCTCTCACGCCGCATTGCGATTCGCGCTCTATCGGACTCACGCGAATCTCTGTTCGGTGGGATTTGTGCGTGTCCGCCTACTGGAACATGCGGCGTAACGTGAGGCGACACACCACGGAGTTGACCTCAGGGCTACTTGTGCACAGAGGGGTCGATTACTGAAGGACAATCTATCTTTGGTGGAATCTGCGCACTTGAGCATTCTTACATCCGGTTGGTTTGTATCGATCGTTGCATCTGAAACTGGCCATTTTATACCCGTGTAGTTCTCTTGCATTTTAGTTAGGTTGTATAAATCCTAAAATCCTAGTCTGTATCCTCGGCGGTTTACCGATAACCGTTTATCTCGATCACTGTAAGTGAAACGGTGAATTTTGTTTTCGTATCTAATTCTTATTCACAAAAACAGATTTCACAAACCCTAAAACCGAGTGACTACTCAGTAAAAATGCTCGTTATCTCAGTTAAAACAACTAACTCGGAGAGAGGGAGCCACTGAAACGCTGGCAAAGCATCCTGCTTATTACCCGTTCGTTAGCAAGGAAAAAATGAAAGCTTCATCATCTAAGGTGAAAGCCTAAATCGCGCGTAAAAGTGCAATCTAATGATGGTTTGCATAAGGTTTCTTTGATAGAGCATAGAGCATTTAATATGGAATCGCCTTCTAAAGCGATTCAAACGATTGTTGCAGTTGAAATACAGCTGAAGGAATTGAAGTGAAGGTTTGAATCTCTTAAGCAAATCTTAGAGCAATTTAAATCGCTTAACATGTTAACACTCCAGATACACCAAAAATGGAGCACCTTAGATTATTTGGGAATTTTATACAACATGTTGCATTCGAGGTTCATGAGAACATTAAATGCTGCAAAATTGTGTTAGCGTTTAATTTACCAGGAACGTTATCTCTTGAGGCCATGATGCGATGGTGGGAGATTTTTGCTCCGATTGCGGACAGAATCAGATAATGAAAAATACACTGCATTTTTGCAGTCTCTGCGTCGATGTATTCTTCGTAGCAAATGAAATCAACCTTACAATTCTGTGATCGTAGCCTGTTGTGTTTTTCTAGAATGTCAGTTCGATATACTTGACTGACTACATCCTAGAGATAGTCTAGGAGAAATGGTTGAAAACCCAATCACTAGTCACCGAAGTATCGGAGCAAAAATTTTCCATTATCACATGAAACAAACATTGTTAATGAGAAGCCAACTATGAGTTATGGCCTTGGTGGAACACATCCTGCCTTCACATAAATAATCCTGACGCGGTGATTGAGAACGTACGTAGATCTGATCAATTATTATGTACAGCTGGTTCGTGAAAACAAGTTATCATACCGACTGGAGCTAGCAAAACAATTCCGTTCGAACCACAGGCTTATTTACAGACACGTGAATGCACTTCGAAAATTGCAGCGTGGACTCGCACCACTCAATACAATTGGTGAGTATGCCCACAAAACAAAAAGGCGGACAATCATTCATTGCCCAGCACTGGCCTAATTTCCAAGGGGTACTAGCCTTAAACCTTATACTTGCTTCTGTTCGAACATGTCAGTGTTATCCAGCTTCCGATTCATAGCAAAAGTGGTTCTGAAACAGATACCATCCTTGGATAACCTTCACCCTAAACCACTGCAAGCAACAGCCATTCACCTAGCCCAGCCACTTGCCGGATTCTTTCTGAGAAGTCCGTCTGATCCTACCAATTACCGTCCGGTAGCACTTCTCCCTGCCCTTTCCAAAGTCATGGAAGCGATCATCGCTGACGTAATGGTGGGCTTCTTGGAAAACGTCTGCAATGCATTATTAGGATGGGTTGGTAATTTGCTCCGTGAACAGCAGTTCTATGTTAGAGACCGAACATTTCAGGCCGACTTTAATCGGGTGGAGTGCGACGACCTTGCGCGAGCCATTACCTCAAAAATTGTACTTTTCCGGATGACGTTAAAAGATGGCCGGGGATCAAGGGAATGTACAACCACAAGATCCTCCATGTGCGACCTAGATGGGACCTGGCATTGACCGGTGAGGAATCCACTGCCATTAAATATGGTCAAGTGACACATTATCCACCTCCGCCATAGACACGCCTATCTCTAGAATATTGTGGCATATGACCTGCAGACAAGCCCTCAAGAAATTGACATCGTTGTGCTGGTGCAGGACGGCATCAGTTATTCCAAAGAGTCAAAATCCATAAGTGGTAACCAGCACGTTGTTAGCTTGCGGATGACACTCGAAAGTTTGGATTCATACATCTTCTCCATAATGCTCCATGCCTACGTGCGTTAACACGTCGAATACGTAATCCAGGCTTGGCACGCTTGGCTAAACCGTAACCTTGTAGCGATGGAAACTCACCATGGTCGAGCAACGACTAAAAACACACGGAGTGTTCAGTAGACACTACTGGTGGCTATGTGGAGACCTCATATTAGTCTACCAGTTAATGAACGACCCCACGTACGTATTTTGCCACCTACTGCGAATCATCCCGAGCACCTTCTTTACATGCAATAGCCTAAATCTGAGTCAACAAGATAGTCGGCTTCAGCTTAAGGCTAGACGAACATCAGCTCATAGCGACCCAGTGATTCCGGCCTAAGTAGCCATCAAACTTTTCGGTGCCTGCGCTGTTTATGTGCTCAACGACAGCCTGGATGTTAAGAATTCTATCCGACCGGACGCATCATTACACCATTTACCAGGGGACCAGTTTAGTCGTTAACACATTTGTGAATGAGTATAAGTATATTAACTGAAATGCTAGTAAAGGATATGTTCAAAATGTCCGCCAGAATTCTGCTTACAGTGCGGAAACCGTTTGATGCAATTGGCGAGCACTTTCTCAAACATATCCGTCGTGGTCGCGCGACATTCGTTCAAAATATTTTCTTTTAATTGGTCCAATGTAATTGGCCTTGTTTTATACACTCGCCGCTTCAGATAGCCCCATGGAAAAATGCCATGGAGTTCAACTCTGGTGAGCGAGCAGGCCACTCCATTGGTCCATCGCGTCCGATCCAACGGTGGCCAAATTTGTCGGTGAGGTATGCACGTACCGTTTTAGCAGATTGTGCAGGTGCACCATCCTGCTGCCACCAAATAGTACTGCATATCCCTCCGGTCTCCAACTGGGGAAACACCAATGTCTACAGCTTTTTCAAAACACGTCGATGTTTGGAAAAGTTAGGCTTTAGTACTTCAAAACAACAACCTACCGGTCACATTCCCGGAAAAGAGACATGGGCCCAAGATTTTCTGGCTTGTTAATCCGGCCCAAAACCATCAGTTTCGCACTGTAGTGCATACGTGATGCGGTAAATTTTCGTGGATTTATGGTAGCCCAACAGTAATATTTCATTGTTTCATGCAGATGAAACAATGCCCCATCTGTAAAGATAACAGAACGAATATCCCCGTGATCCAGAAACCAGCGGCAAAATTCTTGCCGCTTATACGGATCGCATGAATGCAAAACCTGCATGTGAAGTGCACGGAATATCCGAAATTTTCGTTCCAATACTATCCGGTGTACCGCATATCCCGTCGTGTCACAGTGCTGCGCGATCCGACGAGTGCTGAGGTCAGGCTTTTGACACTTCACTGACTACAGCGCAAACTGAACATTCATCCGTGTTGATGAGATGCGGTCCGCTTCTCTTCATGTTACACACCCACACTGCTCGAACATCTTCACTAGTTTAAGCACGTGCCGAGCGGTGACGGGACGCATTCCTGCGTTCACTGCACAGTATTTTCTTAAAGCTGATGCGGCGTTTAAACCGCATTCACCGTATAGCGGAATAATCAGCGCGCGTTGTAACAGGAGCGTTACGTGATCCCGACTGCATTGTCTGCTCGTTCTCCATTACCTGTGATTCAATAACACTGAAAAGAGTTGCAATGTCTAACCTCGTCCTCAGCTGAACTGCCATCACGTACGCACATGCACGTTGCGGTTTCGATTGCCTAAGCCGACCGCCACGTAACCAGCAAGACACACAGAGGTAACCGTCGATCACTCCAACGCCTACGGTTGGCCATGACCTTCAACACTCAGCGCGAATTTAGCTGACAGTCGTAAACACGTTGTGGCTCGCTCGCTGATCAACGGCCTCATGTCGGTGTGTCTTTAGAGGTTAGGCTTTTTCTCAGCTGAGTCCTGCACTAAGTCACTCGTCTGCCGAGAATTCCATACGTCCGCACCACTTTGATGTGAGAGAAATTCATGTCTCTGCACGCGCGGTAACATGTTGCGAATTTGGCCAAACATTGGATGGCTATTGGATGTTGGAGACGGCAACCGTAAATGACCGGCCTTCACCATAAATGAGCCACGGTAGGTAAATGAACGCTAATCGGCCTTCTTTCGTCAGACTAACCGTATTTCTAAAACTGCGGAGCAGCCTGTTTGTAATGAACACTGGTAGCAAAACCTCACGTGGCATCTATACAGGTCTCCTAAACGCACTAAAACGCAGCTATTTTAAACCTTCCACGAAACACTGTCACCACTGGAAATCTGCAAACCATCAACATATCACCAACCATGTAGCATTCGAATGTGTTACCTGTGCTTTCCATATCCTGTGAGTCACTTGCTAGTGTAATTCACGTAGCTGAGGGAAATTGGCACGACCAAAATTGTCGCAAACTTCTTCAGCGTGTAAATAACCTTAAGAGGCAGGTAGGTTATATGCGAATGCCCGCAAACAGTAATCTCACAGTTGGTCTAAATTTTCTCATTATTTCGCCCTTCCGGGCTGTGTTGGGGGGTCCAGTGGCGTTTACCCGCTACACCCCCAATTGATATTAATTCAGTAAATTATATGTCCTCTGTATCCACCACTTCCATTTCACTCTCTCCAAAGATCATCTCGTTGGGTTCCTGTACCTGGATTCCTGTAGACAACTCAACGGATAACAAGACACTGCAGTTACTGTTACTTAATTCTCGTTCATTGTTAACCCATGTGCACTTCCTGCGAGATATTCTTCACCTTTCTTCTCCTGATATAGAACTAATAACAGAAACATGGTGTTCAGCAGAGATGCCTGACACATTGTTCTGGGTACTAGGTTACAACATCTTTCGTAATGACCGCCTTTACGGTAGACGTGGTGGCTGTATAATCCACGTCAAAGACAAATACTTAGTTCTTTCTCTGGCTGAACCACTCCTACGGAAACTTCCTTATTCGTTGTGGATTACCATTTCTACTAATCCATCAACTGTTATAGTAGGTTGAATTTACAAACCCCCATCGACTGCACTCAACGTAAACGATGAGCTGATGGGCACTATTTTTTATTTCGGACCTCTCATACACTAAAAAGTAATCGCTGGGGATTTTAATATGCCCGAAATCCCATGGTCACTTAAAAATGAACCACAAAAACACAATACTTTTTTGTTTACTCTTTGCAGACTAGAATGGGTACAGCACGTCAAAGAGCCTACTCGGCTTGGTAACACACTTGATCTAATATTTACATGTGTCCACATATATCAGTGATAGATTGCCGCGTAGTGATCATAAGATTGTTGCCTGTTCTTTCCTAATTCTTTCTAAACCGATAGAATCAGTGATCAGATACCGTCCAATTTTTCTGTGAATTGGTCAATTTTCTTGGATCTTATAAGGTCTTCGAATTGGGATCCATTTTTCTTAGTAGAGAATGTACAAATTGCTTGTGATGAGTTCTACTACCGTATTCAGCTTTGTGTTGAAGTTGTGGCTCCCGAACCTACTAAGTAGTTGCAAGTGAGTGTTGCACCTGCCGGCACCTCGAACAAGGTAGCCACTAAACCCCATAAATAAGGAAACATTTAAGGAAAACATCCACTTTACTCTGCTGATGCTGCACACCAGAATGTTAACAGCGTTATACCCAGATCACCTCAAAATGCAGTGCACTTAGGAGGCAATGGTACTGAAGGCCGCCAACGTGGTAGGCTGCATTTCGAAACTTTTGGACCGTAGGCAGAAAAGAAAATCAGGTTATATTCACTTGATTGTAAACTCTGATACAACTGCCAAATCCGATCGTGTAATCAGATGTTCGATCTTCAATGACTTCGTGCCAAGAGGATCCTCAACTCAAGCTGATACACAAAGACAGTAATACATTCCAAAGTGTTGAGTTTACACTTAGTAAGGTATTTCGCTAACTCAGCTTAGTTCGGCCATCATGCCCACCAGGCCGTGTCAACATCCTGCCAATTCTAGTCAAGCACAGAGGTCTAGATACCCCCTGATTTTACTTAATGTATTTACACTTTCTACGCTCAATGGGGAGTATCCTTTGCACTGGAAACAATCAACCATAATATCATGACACAAAAGCAGATCTATGCAATATGTAAAAATTACCGCCCAGTCCATTATGCATCTATTATTTTCAGAAGCATGGAGATGTTAGTTAGAGATTGCATAACAGAATAATGGAGGTCCATGAGGCTTCGCAAAAAAACGTTATTACAATTGTTTGAAAGTAGATCATGCAACACCTGTCAGTTAGATTATCTTGATCATGTGACTAGTGCAAGAGACACCGGAAGTGCCATCGTTGTAATATTTTTGATATCCAAAAAGCTTTCGACCGTGTCCCACACAACTTATTATTGCCGAAGCTTATATCTTATGGTATCAAAAATTTGCTTTTAGATTGTTTGTCCGCCTACCTCGAGGCTAGAAAGCAAGTAGTCAAAATTGATATCTATAAATCTGAGACCACTTCAATCTCTAGTAGAGTGATTCAAGTTAGCGTGTGAGGCCTACTTTTATTCTTAATCTATTTCAACGATCTCCTTGACGAAATCTTGTACGGGAAGTCATTCCTCTTCGCTGCTGATGTTAAAATGTTGTATTGTTCCCTATCTGGGTAACGTAGTCTTAATTTAGCCTGTAGTTCAGTCTGACTTGTCCGCACTGGAGCACTGAAGTGACTCATGGTAGTTGCAATTTGCCACTGACAAGTATAATCTATTGTACCACGGCTGTGGCGCTTCTCCAAACATTCTAGCCTTAAACGACACCCGTGTTCGCCTGTGTGGCGCAATCCGAGACCTTGGTCTAACGTAGTCTGCCTCAGTTAATTATTTAAAGCATGTCATATTCTTGCAGAATTTTGCCAGGAAAGTGCTCGCCTACAAAATTCGAACGCTTATCTTGGGCGATTGCAGGTTTCAAGCCTTTAACATTTCGCGATAGGCCGAAGCTTGATTACTGTACCACAGTGCAAGGTAATCTGAGATAAGTGAACACCATAGCACTAGAAAACATTCAACGATCATTTACAAAGAGGTTTTTGAACATGCGTAACAATGTGACACACCGTGCGCATTGCCAGGCTCTAAAATTGGAGCCGCTATGGTTGCGCAGACTCAAAATTAATCTGGGCCTTCCATACCACTTACGATTCGGATTAGGCTTCCCTGCGCGGCCACAACTCGAGTTTCAGGCTCTTATGTGATATGAACTAAGAAACAGCGAGCGAACATTGCAAATACCAATCTCCACATACCAATCTCCGCTCAAAATATTTCTCCGTAAAATATGCGTTAATATGGAACAAACTTCCATCAAGTATTGGAAGCTGCATTACCTATCCGCAATTCACACGTATGATTAATATTCACCTGACTGTTTCAAAGATCTGGTCAAAATTAGGCCAAAACATGAATGTAGATGATTTGCATGGGAAAGGTCTTGGATACACTCGAAAGTCGCCATATCTCATAATGGTTTCAATAATATAATTTTACCTACATATAGTTGAATTATTGAGTATGTATCGAGAAACGATCTTACTCCGACTAAACAATTTTGTCTTCTCCTTTGATGCACTAGTTCGAAGTGCAATACGCCTTTCAAGCTGAATTTTCTGTACCATCTTCATCACTTGCCAAGATTTTCCATCAAATTATTCTTGGCCTGTCGACAAGCGATTGTATTCAATATTATGTTTTTTTTAATTCCTTACACTTTATATGCTCCCTTGTTAACTTGTTGGCCATAGCTGGACTGATCTCTTGAGGTGACGGATTAGAGCTTGCAGACTAAAAGGATTAATTCTACCCCTGCAAATATTGCTGCTACTGACTCGCTGGTTTATAGCAAAAATGTGCCATACTTGATTGATCCGCATGACGGAACAGGTTGAGGATTTATCGCACATAAAGTATGCATAAAACAGCCCTTAAAAATCATCTAATACTCATTCTGATGGACTAGTTAATATTTTGCCACACCGGCACAAAACCCATTGGAGCATGGAAGTGCGGGTGCAACCCATTTTGGGAATACCGTGCATGGAGGCAAGTCCCCTGGGGACAGTTCCATGTATGACCGCATTACTTTACTTAAATTTTGGTTAAATTTACATTTGTTATTGTTCTCAATTTATTAATCTCTCTACCACTTTCAAACTGCTAATCACTTCAAAAAAGCAATACGTGAAGCGTTGTACAAAACGCGTAAAATTGATTATATTATGCGATCACGTAGAAGTTGATCAGACCGCTCAATAGGTGTGTACCTCGCACTGTCCAGGAATAAAACGTTCGGTTATTTACCAGAGTTTCTCCCATGACCTTTTGTAATGGAATGCCCTACGTTTTCTATTGTATTCCTGTCACATTTTCTCTAGTTATGGTGTACTAGCGAGCAATGCGAGCTAAAGCTGACTTTTTATAAAAGTCTGCTCTGCTAATTTTCAAGCGCTTTTTGCACTTACTTAACGAAATTGAATGAATTGGAGTAACACAGTCTAGATTTAATATCTTGGGTGCAATACTGCATTGGTAACATATAAATATTCATTCCTCAGTTAAGAGTTCGATTATCCCCTTGCTGCACCAATTTTGTAACCTATGCAAATTCACTTGTATGTCAGACAAGGCAGGTCATCAGAAGTGAACTTACAGGCTATTATGATGTCACTGCTAAACACATGTGGTTTATCGTATTCGATGACATGGAGAAGGTCGGTGTAGATCAAAAACAAAATAAAACCTAGTACACCCTCTGGCATCACAACACTTGTGACTTGTCTCATTGTGGAAGCGTTGCATAGTAGTTTTATTGACTGATGCCCATCATAAGGATAGGAGGAAGCCAATGCATGTAAACTACCATGTACACTGAAGAAATTTATTCAATATAATATCCAGCTGAATGCTTTATTGCAGAGGACAGGGTTGGCCCCGAAAGACACGACGTCCACATACAGTAGCTATGTACGACATAGCACTTAGAAACTGTCAGGGCGGATATAATTTGATGTACTCAAGAGTAGGGGATTTTGGTGTAATTAAGTGAGGTTCATCGCAGCCAGTTTCCAAATCAGATAGTCATCCACATGCCCGGAAAAGCACTAGACTGCAGTTTCAGCCTGTTGGGCATTATCAGTAGTCCGCGTCCATCGGGTCTATCAGGATTCGAACCTATGACCACCAGCGGCTTGAACCGCCAGTCAGCAGATTATGCCACTGTGCAACGGGGACAGCTTCCGGCCGTCATGATTTACAAGTGAACTGCGATATAGCGCATCTTATCCTCCACTGCCATGCAAGTTACGAACGTTGCAGAGGACAGGGTTGGCCCCGAAAGACACGACGTCCACATACAGTAGCTATGTACGACATAGCACTTAGAAACTGTCAGGGCGGATATAATTTGATGTACTCAAGAGTAGGGGATTTTGGTGTAATTAAGTGAGGTTCATCGCAGCCAGTTTCCAAATCAGATAGTCATCCACATGCCCGGAAAAGCACTAGACTGCAGTTTCAGCCTGTTGGGCATTATCAGTAGTCCGCGTCCATCGGGTCTATCAGGATTCGAACCTATGACCACCAGCGGCTTGAACCGCCAGTCAGCAGATTATGCCACTGTGCAACGGGGACAGCTTCCGGCCGTCATGATTTACAAGTGAACTGCGATATAGCGCATCTTATCCTCCACTGCCATGCAAGTTACGAACGTTGCAGAGGACAGGGTTGGCCCCGAAAGACACGACGTCCACATACAGTAGCTATGTACGACATAGCACTTAGAAACTGTCAGGGCGGATATAATTTGATGTACTCAAGAGTAGGGGATTTTGGTGTAATTAAGTGAGGTTCATCGCAGCCAGTTTCCAAATCAGATAGTCATCCACATGCCCGGAAAAGCACTAGACGGCAGTTTCAGTCTGTTGGGCATTGTCAGTAGTGCGCATCCATCGGATCCATCAGGATTCGAACCTATGACCACCAGCGGCTTGAACCGCCAGTCAGCAGCTTATGCTTAATGACACGCTTGGTGAAGCAAAAAAGTAGTATAGGCCAGGATGCTTCCGTTTGTTTTCAAAAGCTGAGACAACGAACTAGGGTACTTCACACAAAGGCTGGAAGCCGTAGTAAAAAAATGCCCAAAACAGTGTAAGCGCTGTGAGAAATTCCCTTGGACTACATGATGACCTGAGAAAGACACATGAAAAATGTCCATCCGAAGCCAAAACTGCATACGCGGAACCTGCATCTAAAGTCGACATGCTCGCGTTGATATTGCAACCTTTGCAGAGTCCAGCTCTCATGTTTGAATAGCCCCCAAATATGGATAGAATAAACCTCATGAAGTGCAGTGTACTGGTAGACTCCATTTCGACCGAACTACACAATCGAGTACGCTGTTCACGCAATGCGGTATTTTTTAATGTACCAGACAACTTCCCATTCAAAACTGTTCAGCAGGTGCTTCTCACTGCATGAGTTATGCAATCATGTTGGCCCAGCTGCATCAGACTACGCAAAAATGTAAGGCGTTACGCGCGTCCCATACTTTTCCAGTTTGAAAATCAACTTATTGCTGAAAATTCATTCAGAAGCGCAATCTCATTGTGGTTAGTACGACATTCACAGTCTGAAAATTATGAAGGACAAAACCCCGTTACGACGAGAGATAAGGAGGAGAACGTGCGAGGTAAACCAGAATACCAAACAGCCATATGACTCCGCGCATCCAGTTGATATTACTTCATTTAGTGTCCACCACAAATGTGAGAATAATACTCCGCTTTCTGCAAATAGAGACCAAGCGGTGAATGATAGTGCTTTTTGAAATATGCAAGGAATCACATGAATATGCCGGCCACTCTATTGCATTAGATGCTGTGTCCGGTAGAACACCTACTTCTCACACTTCGGAGCTAAGATCAACGTCTTATGTAAAATTGGTTACTGGAGGACCTCCATTAGGCCGCAGTTTCACGGCTAAGCATGATAAGCAGACCAGGCCCAAGACGAATTCAATCCACAAAACTAGTGATGTGCATTATGCTTCCTCTTGGATAATCAGTTTTGGCAGTCATATACGGTTACCTATTGCTGTTTCCTGCATGAGAAATGAAAACAATGTGGATCATCGAATGACAACTGCATTACCTGCTAAATCCCAGTTGCATGCAAAACCGCCACCTCAAGCCTCGAGCTGTCATGTCCCGCTTAATGTCTGCTCTGGCCAGTGTCCAAGCTCATCGAGAATATCAATTGATCCGGTCAACTAGATCGATACTAAAGGATGGTTGACCTAGATTTATCGGAAGCATCCTTGGGCGACTTTGTATCGTCCTTTTGTTCGGATAGACCTATCTCCATTGGTTATAAAGTTCTGGAAGAGGTGCCGCCAACTTCGCAAATTACACACGGTATAATTGGGTACCACGACTTTCCTATTTCATCAACGAACCCCACGGATTATACTGATGTTTGTGTATGCATTGACACCAGTGTCCTTCCACCGCGTCTAGTAAAGCCTTGTATATCGAGCGCAATTAAGTGGATGTTATCCATAGATGGAAATGTCAGCAACCCACTGACTCCTATTAATGCGTTACGTAATCAACTGGCTGTTAGTGACATGGTGCAGAGGACACAACCTGACTATGCAGCTCCCACATGTTAGTACAACAATCATGGACTCTTTCACTCAAACCATTTTTTTAGAGGGCCATACTCAGTCTCAACCCGCTCCGCTGTTGCCAACCCCAAATCATTTCCCACCGTTGACAATACGCGCACTTTTTCAATAATTTCTAGCCTGGTTCCATGCACACGGCTTGAAACCCCAGTGTTTAGAACAGCCTAAACAATCTTCCTCATATCTTGCATCTATCTCCGTATTTCTGATAAACATTCATCCTCTTCACTCTAAGATCCGCACGCTACACTCGTTTGTTTTGGTGAATAATCCTGATATAATATTTATAACTGAATCTTGGTTCCATGATGACATGTCTGACCATCAGTTAAATATTTTCGGATAAAACAAGTTTATGAAAAATCGGCCTGGTCGTTGAGGTGGTGGCTGTTTAATTCATCTGAAAATATCGCTCGCAGCAGCACTCTTCGAGAACCCCTTGCTGAAAAATGCTCAGGAATCACTCTGGCTTAAGATATCTGTTAATCAGCAGCAGCTGCTTTTAAGATGCATATACAGCGCGCCAAACTGCAGCTAAGAAAACCTAGAACTTTTGACACTTGCATTTGAATGCGCCGGTAGCCTACCATTTATACATAAGATTATCGGAGGTGTTTTCGATCTGCCCTCGATTTCATGATCCATGGTAACCGCTCCTGTATTCAAATGAATGGCTGACAGCAAAAGGTCTCCCAACCTACCAGAGGTTAAAGTAATCTGGAGCTCATTTTTTAATTGGGCATATCTGCAATCAGTGTTAAGGTTTTTGAGGAATTTCCGGGGAGTGATCATCGCCTAAGACTACGCCGCCTAAGACTACGCATTGCCGATGTACAGAACGCAATGCATTATCGTCTGTTCAGTTATGTCAACTGGGACTCTTCCAAGGACCTGGTTCGTTCGATGAATTGGGATAAATTCTTTCTTTCTTCATGTCCTCAAAATGCGACGGGCCTGTTTTGTAGTATAATTGGCTTCTGCATCGATTCAGCAGTATCACTAAAATGTGCTTATCAAACTGGAAATAAATCTGATCGCAAGGTGTTGAAGGCAGCAGGAAGGCTTCATAAGATTTGGCAGAAATTCAAGTTAACTGCTGGCTTTGTGCTATTATTACAGCATTCCAAGCTCGTCGAAGAACAGAGGCATCAAAATGACAAAACTCTCATTCTAGAAGAGTATAAAGCTCTGAACGGCCCTAGCAAAACAGCTGAGCTAGCCAAACTATTCCGTGCCCGGGGTTCGCGTTGCAGCGACAATTTCAATTTTATCATCACGCCTGATGGAACATACTACGACGCACCAGGTGATGTCTACGAAGCTTTCAGTGCTTATTTTGTCGAATCAGTTGTCAAAGAATCATCAGACAAACCAACACTTAACAAGCTGCGCAACAGGAAAAGTCTATGCACAGTGGAATTCACTATAGCGAAAATCACTGGTCAAACCTTCCGCTTATGCTCCTCAACGTGCGCAGGCCCTGATGGGATCCCCTTTGTTTAATAGAAAGCAGTGGTAGTGACTTCCTTCTGCTTTTGCTCAACCGCTTTACATTCTCTTATGACAACGGAGTATACCCTACTCAATGGAAAACTTTTGTCATTATCCCGCACTACTACAATTCGCCGCCCACGTGGTTAAATTCTTTCTTCCCATCAATCACACACCCATCGTATCTAGAATAATGGAAAGGATAGCGAAATATGAACTATTTATATTCTTGAGCAAAGCTAACATCATCAGCAATTCGCAACACCGCTTCATATAAAGTCGATCCCGCACAACATGCCAGATTTAGTTTTAAACCACACAACGCCTGCCTTTGACAACAGAAACAGTGTTGTAATCCTTTTCCTGGATATGCAAAAGCCTTTGACAGAGTGCCTCACAGTAGGTTACTGAACAAATTGTTGGATATAGGCATTGGAGAACCGATGTTTTCTTGGCTGTCTTCATATCTAATTGGTAGACAGCAAGTGATGCGCATAGGCGACCATTTCTCTAAACCGAAAGCAACCACTAGTGGAGTGATTCAAGTGAGTGTTCTTGGTCCTCTTCTTTTTCTAATTTATAATAATGATATGTTTCAGAGAGTAAGAAATGGTGTTATATTTATCACTGCTGATGATATTAAAGTTGTCTACTCACAACCACGTGCAAATACTCAGGAAGCCGTACGTCTCATTCAGGATGACCTAGCTGCCCTTGACTCCTGATGTCAACTGTGGCGGATGTCAATTGCCGCAAACGTTTAAACTTTTCTCGTACAAATAACAAGTACCGCCAAACAGTTTATTACCACAAGGCGCATATATTTCGCAACGCAGCGCAGTTCGCGACTTGGGCTTGCGATATTCAGTCACGTTTAACTTTTCTGAACATTGTGACTTTCAAGTTTCGAAAGTCATGAAGACCATCGGTTATATCTGCCCTCATTTTTGCATCATGGAACCTCGCAGATCGCTTTACAAAACATATGTATTGCCGTGTATAAAATACTGTTCAGTTGTCCAGTCTAATCTGCGGAAATCTGACCAGCATGCTCTTGAGAGGGTACAGAGATGCTTCACCAAAAGCCACGTGAATATTACTCAAAGTTAACATACAGAGAGCAGTTTGATAAACTTGGATTTGACCCATTTTGGCTTCAGATGATGAAGCGGAACCTACGTTTTCCTTACAGAATCATAAATTGTCAAATTCTCAGTCCTGATAACGATGTTCAAATCTTTAGACAGCAGATATCCAATACGTAACAAAGAGAAAAAGCTCATGACTTCAAAGTTTACTAAGCGAAGCAGAACATTGCTTTCTAACCCCATACTCAAAGATTTAGAACAAACTTCGAAGTGATATCAGAACATGCTATATCCTTTGCAATTGTAGGCTATCGATTAGTAAGCGTTTAACCTTCTATAACGTGACTAATATGTTCGGGAAATCACAGTCCCTAGATAATGCATTCGCAAACGGTATGCATGGTGCCTGAATAAATTCACGAAACATATACACATAACATTTCGGACAATAGCCAATTTCATTACATTTTTTCTCGGTCCAAACATCAGCCATGTGATTGTGAAGAATCCTGATTCAATGGCAGGAAAAATATCAGAACGATTCTGATTATTCTGTGTTACCTAATTTGCAAATTCGCCTAATTTTATTCCTGAAAATGTATTAATGTAATGTCATGGAAAGGTTGTACCATTATTTGATCTATTCCTTTTAGGGAACAGCTTCCTGCATCGTCGAGGAATATACAATTTATTTATTTATTTTTATTATTTTGGCTTCTTTTGTGTTTACCTATGGCGTAACGAACTCTTTATTGAAAGCTGTAACAAAATTCATTGTGCAAATTGGCTTACTTTGACTCGTTTAGTACTAAACTTCTGTAGGCTGTGGTCAAGAAGTGAACACTTTCGATGAATATGTGTTTCAGTCATGAATAGTAGAAATATGACATTTAGAGCCCAGGAACACAATTCTTTTCACACTGTGTTATGAACTACATTGCACTGCCATCTTTCTTCAATACAAAAAGTAAGCCATCCTCAAAATAAGTGGATGATAAAACGGGTTGGGTGGTCTGATCCCTCTTTGTCACACTGGCACGCAGCCAAGTGGAGCCGGAAAATGTGGTGAACCTTTCGAGGGGATACCCTGCCTGGAAGCATGTACCCGGGACACGGTTGCATTGATAGCCTTATTAGGTGACTTGAAAATTTGGTAAAGCGGGTCTTGTTATTTTTCCCTGTACTTTAATTTCCCTAATACCTTCAGATTGCAAATTACTTTATCCGTTTGGGATCCATTTTATGAAACAATAACAATTACATGATTTGTGCGAGCTTGCAGTACGAGTTGATCAGACCGCTTAGATGGATTGTGCCTCGCATGGGTGAGGAACGTATCACGTATTTATTTATTTATCGTGAGGGCTTGAGGTGTAAATAAATAAAACTACTAATACTCGCTTCAACAAGCGACCGTGCCCATGAGAATTAGAAGTTGGTATTTATGTACTATACATTCCTGTACGTTTAGACATCGAATGGAATGAAATATATTTGCATACTGTTATGGACAATATTGTTGATACTTAAGTGCTAGGTAAGTTGTTCCTCTGCAATTCTCGGCAACCACGGTTTTCAGTGCAAACATGCAGTGCCGTCTTCCGGTTTAGCAACAGAAATTTGTTGTGCTCGCTGAAAAGTTTGGTTTATACCACTGATGACCATATATCACAGTCTAAATAAATAGCTAAATAAGTTAGTGCCAATACAAAACAGGAAATGAAATGTATGTACAGCTACGGTGTGACCGGATAAAATAAAGGCAGGGTGGGGTACAGATATGCCACTGCTACGTCCATGGGAGCCTTTAGCTTACAAACAACGGTATTTGCACACAGATAGAGCTGTTGAAATACACCTACGTAACAGACGGTCACAGACGGTCGCATAATTCTGTGCTCTGTGGTAATCCTGGATTATTCCGTTCATTTTTTGTGCTACATTCTCGGAAATACGCCCATTCGTTTCGGCTCGCCGAGTTCTATCGAACGGGATTTATATTTGTACAGTAAGTCCTCCGTCTCGCTTTTTCATCCCAACCGGCGTCTTCGGCAATTCGTACATTAAGAACCACGCTTGAAAGCTTGTTTTTTTCAAGGTAATCTCAGTGAATTTAAGAAACCATTCTACAGAACTTTTCTAAAGCTATCAGGTGACATATAGCTTAGTACTGTGCACCACCATACACCATAGATACTGGCTATTTTGTCCTTTCATCTATATTCCTTCGTGCACCCTACCACACGAAGTGTTTGTGATTCCATACACGCTTGCGCCAGGACCCATCACCACCAAACCCGGGCAGCGACGGTTACAGCTAGCCCGACTAGTCAATTCACGCAGCTCACAACGGTGCGACCGGCGTGATTTAAAGTGCATACGAGTCACTAAGCCATGGGAAGGCGAAGTTTATCAGCGGGTCCACGCGTGAACAAAACAACGAAGGTCAATCATGGCTCAAGTAAGCGGAGAACTGTCATCACAAAAATCACGTGCTCTTTGTGTGCAAATTCTTACGACGAAGTGGACGTGAACTCAGAACTTGGCGGAAACCGCAGCGTAATAACAAATAGTTTGTAGTTCTGTGATGCGTGTTCAGATAGCCCAATAGCCAAGATTATCCGAACTCTCAACGCGAGGTGTGAAATGTTGGCTGTTGCGTCATCCGAACAGAAAGAATTGGTCAAGACTTTGGGAGGGAAAATCACTGAACTCGAGTTGCAGCTTAGTGTATTAAGTAGCCCTAACCCCAGACCTACCAAGAGACCAAAGTTACCCATTAAAATTGTTACACGTTCCGGCGAAAAACAAGCACCATTAGCGATAAACAACTGTGATGCCAAGCCAGTTGAAAATTCCATAAAATCTTCTGTTGTACCGCGAGGCGTAAAGAGTTATGCACAAATTGCACGATCATCGCTATTAGCTGGGCAGCACACTACAAACTGTGTGAATAACGTCGTTGCACAGGAGAATTCTTGCTGCAGCATTGACTTGTCTTCCCCACAAGACAAGACCAACACTCCCACACGACAAACCTCCACCCAAAAAGAACCGCAACAAACTAAATTACTAGGCAACCAACAAGCGATGACAGTCATATGTTCAAACGTACCAGAACCCACCAGCGAGTCGTTAAAAGGTCGACAAGCCGAAGAGCAAAATCGCTGGACTGAGATAAGCTGCGCACTAGGACTAAACGTTCACCCAACTAGTCTTACACGTCTGTCACGAAACTTATCGTCTCCTCACGTAGGGGAACCTCGGTTACTGCGAGTAACATTTGGCAACACAAAGGACTTGGAGGATGTTCTCTTAGCAAGCCACAGTCCACCGAACTCTTCTCTCAGTGCCCGCATTTTTCCAGACATGCCATGGAAGGAAAGACAAAAGCGAAAATCCGACCCAACCACGTCTCGTCAAAATGTAATGAAGAAAGTGGTGTTGGTTCATGGTGTGCCCGAACTGAAACATGGCGACACCAGTGAAAGACAAAAACACGATATTGATGTGTGGCGCTACATCACAGAACTCTATGGCATGCAGAATGTTGTGGCATTCGACGTCAGCCGCTTAGCTTCCTCCCCAAACTATCAAGGGAGCGGGCCGAAAATTCTGTAAGTTACCTTGGCTACGCCGGAGATGGCATCAATGGCAATTAACGTGTGGTACCACAGCAGAAGGCTAGGACCACCAGAAGTACGACTGAGACCATTCCTGCAAGCAGTACAGACCACTGGTACAGTTGAGTCAGACCTGGCTTTTCCGACCATAGACCAGCCAAGCGTGCAAACACTCGTGTCAAAAAACGTGGGCAGACCGGCACTGTTTGTGCCGGTCAAACACAGCGAACCCACCTCCTAATGCGGCAACAAATGCAATGCTGCTACACAAACGCCCAAGGGCTTTACTCCAAGTTGCCGGAATTGCGCCATCGGCATGAAGCAGCAACTTGGGACATCATAGCATTAACTGAAACCTGGCTCTCAAACGAGATTTTGGATCCAGAAATTGAACTTGTTGAAATGTCAGTCATTCGAAATGTTCGTCCATCTCGCGGTGGTGGCGTTGCTATCTACTACCGAGATCAGCTGAAAAGTGAAGCTCTCACTGAGCATTCCCTTATTAACCCCGACGCCTTATTTTGCCGGCTGCAGCTATCCCGTCCCGATGGTTGTCCTCAGAAGAAGACACATGATGCTTGCCTCATAGCAGTTGTCTACAGGCCGCCGAACTCCTCCGCCGACAGCGATGATATGCTGTTAAATGCTCTCCAATATGCTATGTCGAAAAAGTACTCACACTACCTAATAATGGGTGACTTCAATGTACCGTCAATAGCGTCTGTGTTCCCAAGTGGGCCATGCTTCAAATCAAAACTCCTTGAGTTCTTGACTATGGCAGTTGTGTATAACCATGTGGATCAACCAACCAGACACCGCGGTTCAAACAAGCCTTCAATACTTGATTTAATCCTGACTAATGAGGAGTTAATGGTTGAGTCGTTTTCATACAACCCCCCGCTAGGTTGTAGCGATCATTCAGTTCTAACGTTTGATTATGTGTGTTTTGCCAGTATGGTTGACAAAGAACCAGAAACCCGACGATTCATCACCAACTATTCCAAGCTTCACACTATAGCGACAACCGTTGACTGGGACCTTCAGATGCACACTTCGGCGAATGATGCCTGGCAAGTGTTGAAAGGCAAGATAAACTGGGTCCTACAATCAGCTTCAAAAGACGTACCATTACGAGTTTCGCGACGGAGCAACAACTGGATCCGGAGTAGAACACGTAAGTGGTTGAGTAGGCGAGACGAGGCTTGGAGGGGTCATTAGCTAGGTCCAAGTGATATCACGTGGAATCATTACAAAACAATCAGAAACTACTGCACTTCACTCCTTAAAGCTGACAAGTACGAATGGCAGGAAACTATGGTACGCAAATTTACTAGCAATCACAAACTGCTCTACCGGCATGTGAATGACAAAAGGAAGGTTAAGACGGGAATACCACCACTAGAGACGGTCAATGGCCTAACGGTTACTGAAGAGGAGACCGCGGACGCATTGCTCATGCAGTTTGTCTCAATGACTAGACACACCATGGAACCATCGCCTTGCTACATCCCAGCAAATGTCGTCGGCTTATCCACGGTCAAATTTAGCCCTACATCTGTGGCAAAAAAATTACAGTCGCTCAGGGAAAATAGTGCGCCGGGAATTGACAAGATCTGTCCGAAAGTACTTAAAACCCTTGCACCCACCATGGCAGTCCACCTTGCAACCTTTTTCCAGTTTCTATTTGATTCTCATACACTTCCGTCTGAGTGGAAACGTGGACTTATCACTCCGATATACAAGGGAGGTAAGCGGTCAGACCCTGCCAACTACCGACCTATTGCTCTCCTTCCTGTTCTATCAAAAGTGATGGAGTCTATAATCGCTGATGAAATGGTGAGATATTTTGAGTCTACAAATCATCTCCAACCTCCAACATGGATTCAGACGCGGACGATCTTGCCTCACCAATCTACTACTTGCTAGGGACTCATGGACCAGGGCTGCTGACGAGGGAGTTCCCGTAGATGTGATTTGCTTAGACTTTTCTAAGGCATTCGACAGAGTCAATCACCCAGCACTTCTCCGAAAGCTTGCGGCCTATGGTATCCACGGATCCTTGCTCACATGGTTGGAAAGTTACTTATACGACAGAAGAATCGAGGTAAGGATCGCCAACACCCACTCCGATAGCCTATGCGTCACTAGCGGCGTACCGCAAGGATCAGTTCTCGGTCCGTTACTCTTTTTAGTCTATATCAACGACCTCCCTGCCAACATTCAACCACCTATGCAAATATTCTCCGACGATGCTAAGATGTGGCGAGCTATTCAGTCAACATCTGACACTGTCTATCTGCAGGATGACCTGAACCGGATTCACGAATGGGCAGTAAACAACCAACTACCCCTGAACCCCGAAAAGTGTCACCTGTTCTCGCTGCGCAGTAACTGCGGCAACACATATCACCTGGGGCAGCGCGTTATAAAACAGGTGAGCAACGAAAGAGACTTAGGGGTCATCGTGCAAGAAGGTCTGGGTAATTCGCTCCAATGTTCAAAGGCAGCTAACATAGCGAACTTAAATTTGAGGCTTTTGAGGCGAGCGCTCGGTACCTTCGAGCGGCAACTCGTGACATTATTGATTAACGCCTACATTCGTCCCCACCTCGAGTATGCGGTGCAGGCATGGCGTCCGTGGTTAAAACGGGACATTCGTCTCCTGGAGCAACCACAAAGAAGAGCCACTAAGGCAACACGTGGTCTATCGGGCCTTAGTTATGAACTGCGCCTTCGTTCGATCGGTCTGTACTCCTTAGAACACCGACGACTTCGCGGTGATCTGATCCTCACTTACCGGATATTAAGAGAAGAGGACCATCCATGTAAGTCGTTGTTAACATTATCTGCCGACAAAAGATGCCGAGGCCATGCACTAAAACTTGTGACTCAATATTCCTGTTTAGATTGTAGAAAGTTTTTTACTCTCTTAGTGTCTGTCCGCACTGGAACGCATTGCCATCGCATGTGGTGAACGCACCAAACATCGAGACATTCGAAAGACTATTGGACTTGCACTTACATGATACATATTATATAACGGTATGACAAACTGCAGTGTCTAACTTACTGATATTTTTGTGTCACACCTGAAACTTTTGTTTTCTTCCATTTGCCATCCTGTGGGTCTTGTAGTTATGCTTTTATCCCACCATACACTATTGAACAATTGAACCCGGTTACTCTGCACCGAAAATATCAGATTCCACTTTCGAAACACCCCATACCGCCAGATAGATGGTGTAGCAATGGGGAGTCCATTGGGTCCGGTATTAGCGGATTTCTTCATGTCCATGGTGGAGACAAAGACGAGTGCAGAAATTTCCCGCCTTTCCTAATACAAACACTTCGTGGACGATATCTTAGTGTTCTGTTCATCAAAAACAAAGATTGCAAGTCTCGTCGAACATTTTAGTAGTGTATATACAAATTTGAGTGTAATCAGCGAAGTGGTATGTAACAACTGTCTCCCATTTTTGGACGTACTGATTAGTCGTAGAAAAAATGGTCTCATCAAGCGATCTGTTTACCAAAAAGCGACATTGTCTGGGCACTACCAGCATTTTACCAGCTTCCCTCCAACGCGGTACAAGCGGATATTAGTCAAGTCCTTGTTCAGTCGCATATGAAGAATATGCAGACCCGATTGCCTGAAAGAGGAACAGGAGCCGTTGACAAATGCGCTCTTGAAAAACGGTTATCCTCGCCGGTTTATCGTAAAACATAGCCAGACGAGAGTGGCGAGAGAGAAGGTCTCCACTTTGGCCAAATAAAAGATCTTTATAGAACTACCGTTTAAAGGTGACCTTCTCACCATGAGGACAACCAAGCGATTTATTTCCGCTGTTTACAAGACTTATTACGCTGCCGAAGCTGTCCTTATTAACTGAACCAACAAAGTGCCTATTCCCCCAACGAATCAAAGACAAACTTTCGGCTCCATTTCACATTGAACTTACCAATTCACTTGTAGCTGCGAGTCACGCTACATAGGCCATACCGAGAGAATGTTGAATTCCAGAGTAAGAGAACATGTACCTAAGTGGGTGCAGCGTGAAATTATTCAGTCCTCCGCTTCGTCTACCACCTGTTCATGAAAGCTACCTGCCTCATCCATAGGTAAACACTTATTGTCTACTTGTCATCCATTCGACATGCCACACAGTTCACAATCTTGTTGAGACGTGCTAATACGCGCATGCTACATATCGCCGAGGCTGTCGCGAGCAGCAGGATCAAACCGGCACACTGTGTGCAAAAACAGTTGTTTGTAAGCTTAGGCTCCCATGAACATAGCAGTGGCATATCTGTACCCCATCCGGCCTCTATCCGGATAGCTGTAGATATATATTTTCCTGTTATGCATCAGTATTGACGCGACAATACGAAATGTTAACATCCGAAACCGGATGCCGCCAACCATATAGTGGGAGTGCGTATGGTGCGATGAGACTGGTAGTGGCTAGATCCAGACAGATGACCTACCCACTGCTGCTACTATTGCGCCATGTGCTCATGTCCTTAACGCCTCCTCGTGGCGACGGATAGGTGGGAGCTGGGTTACTCCCTATTCCCTACTATGATCCAGGACACCATACCGCATGCGTCAATGTACTGACCATGTACTAAACCCGCTGCCTTTCGGGTGTACATTTAATCGTAGGCTTTGGCTGAAGACCCGAGTCGTTCTCCTGTCAGTTGTGGGCGCGCTGCCAAAATACTAGTCCATCCTCTCGGAAGTTATGAAGTTGTCGATGGCCCTCTTCCCGTAAAACCTAACAATGGGATGAAATTGGTCTACGGGTTATAAGCTCACAGCTCGATTGGCGTAGAGAACGGGCGCCATGCATTTTCTCTGACGATGGGAGGGAACCTCCGGATGTTCAATGGTTTGTTACTGCCCGCCTCAACCCAGGCAGCCCCTGGTCAAATTGGTGCAAACCCGCCAAAACCCACCTGCGTCTAGCCGTGGTCGCAGGTGTATCTTACTATGGTCGCAAAACATAGATAAATCGTTACAGTACCTCAAAGGCTTTGTGTGGCGGCGGTCAAGCAGATCGCAATCTGTATCTGCAATCACATTCCCGAGCTGGATCTGCTCCCCCTAAATTGTGGGTCAGGCTATTGAGCCATAGGTTCCGTGCGGAGTCCATCAAGCAAAACTTCAAACCACCCACTGCCTTGTGGGTTTAGCTAATAAGCCAAAGTCTCGGGACGTTGCACCTCATGCAAACCTCCAAATCACCGACTGCCTAGTGCGTAACGCTATTGAGTCAAAGGCTCGGGGTGGAGTCCCTCAAGCTAACCTCCCTAGCATAACGACCACCTCGCGCGCGATTGCCCACCAATGCAATCGTGTGCCTGCGTGCAAAGCAGTGAGACTCGGCAGGCTAAACACGGTAAACTGCATGAAGCAGGTGCTGGCTACACATTCTGCTTGTAAGCAACGCCGCCTGAGTACCACATGATCATGGGGTGGTCGGGTTTGCAATATCCGATCGCCTCCATGGCCAGCTCGTTTGGGAACAAACAGGCATCAGCGCGCCACTGATGACTGTTCACCTATCACTCGGAGTAGGTAAGTTTCCCACTTGTATAAGCACGTACATTCTGACCATGTGTTATCCTGATGACACGCGTGATCAATTCTACACTCAACTATCCTGCGTTATTCGGTCTGTGCTGAGGAGCGACCGACTGTTTCTGCAGGGGGCTTTCAACGCGCGCGTTGGGCGTGATGCATCGGTGTGGACAGATGTTATCGGTTCGCATGGCATTGGTTCAGCGAATGCGAACGGTGACAGGCTGCTCTCACGGCGTGCCACTCATAGCCTTACGATCACGAACACTCGGTTTGTACTGAACTCGAGTTATGTGGCAACTTGGACGCACTCACGGAGTGGCCATGCTCACAAGCTCGACTGTCACCCTACGTCAGCGTGATATGCGTGAAGCGCGCAGGACCCGTGTACTGCGTGCAGCTGGGTGTGGCACTGCTCACAACGTGGCGCGCACCAAACTGTACATATATTTTTGTAAATCTATGTATGGCACTCCCGCCGTGCATCGGCGTACATTTAACATTCTCTCCATCGGTACTGTGGGGTTTCCTATAGAGCTGGAGATAGCGATGGCTGCACGCCTGTGATGTGGACTGCATAGCCAATGTGGGCGACAAGTGGTATCACATTCACGACCAGGTGATACCTGCTTCAGAGGAGACCATCGGGCGCACAAACTCAAAGCTGCCTGACTGGTTTGATAAGAGCAATTAGAACATTGGTGCATTGCAGTCGGATAAGAATGCAGCATTTGCTGCACATGTAGCAGAAACAAGTGACTTGATGCATAGCAGTCAGTTTCGCAAACTTCGACAGCGACTGATGCGATAGATCCGTTGCAATAAAAATGCATGGTGGACGGAGAAGACGAAGCAAATGGAATGCTACGCCGAACGCCGCCACAAACAAGGAATTCTTTGACACCTTAAAGGCGGTGTACAGAACGAGATTGGAACCGCTGAGGACACTGAACGATGGTTGTTCAGGCGTTGCCTGCACACAGACTGGAGATATAATGCAGATCTGGCCGAAAAACTTTGACTGTCTCTTGAACAACCGTTCGGAGATTGACTGTCCTTCATTGAATGACATCAAGCAGCACAACGTGAAGACGATTCTGGCGGACACGCCGACAGTGGATGAGACACCGAGAGCACTTCCTCAGCTGCGAAACGGCAAGTGTGTCGGGGCCGACGGGATCCCGCCTGTAGTATTGAAACACGGCGGACCCGATTTGTGGGCTGCGCCCCAACACTTAGTGCAACGCGTAGCATTGAGGAGGAGGTGCCTCCTGAGCTATAGGGCAAAGGTAGTTAGCAATGTCGCACAAATTATCATGGCATCAATTTGCTGAGTTGTGTGGACAAGGTGATTGCTCCAATCCTGCTCAACCGCCCCGTCATTCAGGTTGTGGAACCGAACGTGGCGGAAGAGCAATGTGGATTCCGTTCGGGTCGCAGCAATATAGATATGGTGTTTGCGGCTCGTCAGTTGCAGGAGAAGTGCAAAGAACGAAACCAACCATTGTACCCGCTATTTGTTGACTTCACCAAGGCATTTGATACGGTGAACCGCAAGGTATTGTGGCTGGTGTTGGGTAAGTTTGGTTGCCCGCGTGAATTTGTAAGTTTATTTGTATGTCTGCACAGTGTTATGCGAGCGAGGGGGTAGCTGTGTGGAGAGATCTCGGATGACTTTGCAGTTGTCTCTGGTGTGAAGCAAGACTGTGTCTTAGCTCCTGCCCTGTTTAATATATATCTTCATGCCAGGATGTCTTGTGCTTTTGAATCGGCTTGTACTTACGGTGTTCATGTGGAGCACCGTATTGATGGTGGGTTGCTGATAATTCGTCGTTTCGGTGCGAGAACTCTAGTCCGTGAGACAACTATCCGTATGTTGCTGTTTGCTGACGACTGTGCGTTTTTTGCCCACAGCGCGGATGAGTTGCAGCACACGACTAGTGCTCTGGCTTCGACAGCGGCCTAATTCGGGCTCATCATTAACACAAGCAAAACTGTCTGTCACTTTCAGCCTTCACCAGAGGTGCAATCTTCAATATTGCCGCGAATCAGCATTGGTGCTGAAGTATTGGATACCACCTCCCGCTTCTGCTACCTTGGGAGTGTGATGTCGACTGATCAGCAGCTGCACAGTGAGCTGCGAATCCGCGTGTCGAAGGCAGCGGCGACATTCTGGAAGTTGGAGTACCGAGTGTGGAACAACCATCAGCTTACCATTGGCACGAAGCTGATGTTGAACAAACCCATAGTTTGTCCGTTCTTCTATATGGCAGTGAAATGTGGACGGTGTACCGGCGAGATGTGCGATATCTCGAGCGATTCCATCAGCAGTGCTTGCGACGGATTTTGCGCATCGGTTGGGGCGACAGAGTTGCAGACACGGAAGTGGTTGCGCCGAAGTGGGATGTATGCAGTGGAGTGCATACTTTTGCTGAGACACCTGAGGTGGCTCGGCAATGTGAGCCGTATGGATTCGACGCGGATACCGAAGCAGCTATGATATGGTCAACTGAGTATTGGGAAGCGGCATTTGTGGAAACTAAATTTACGTTACTAGAACATGATTAAATTGAGCCTCAGACGTTCTAATCTTGATTGCAGTTCATGAAAATCGCAGGCGTTTGATCGGCGTGCATTGCGCTATCTGATCACGAAGGCAGTTGCCGAAGTGCGGGAGAATGACCTCATACATGCAGAGAAGAAGCGGCAAGTGCGGAAGCGGCAAGCACCGATGGGTTGTACTCCATCGATATCTAGCGCATGGTGCTGTAGCACATGCGGTCGCCAGTGCCTTAGTCAGGCAGGCTTAATGAGCCATGAGCGAGGCCACTCGGGACAACTATCGAAGCAACGACGGGTCCTGCAGAGGACGTAGGCAGAACCGGCGCAGCGATGTAGGTACGCTGCGTTCGATTTACTAACCGCGCGCATGCATACGAAGTCACTTTATCTCAGGTGGTGGGTTTGCAATTTTGACAGAATGCTTTTCTTTCCCATGTAAATGTCTGCATGTACTCTCTTCTATAAACTTGCGCAAGTCGCTTAAGCCAAGTGTGGGTAATTTCCATAATATTTTCGTGTTTGTGGCATTTCCGCAAAGGATATTTTTTGACCTCGTGAACTTTGCTAGGATTCGTTTGTAAACAACGTATTTCATATGCTTATTTATTTAAGATTTATGTCGCCGTTTCCTTATGCATTACTCGATCTTTTTTCTTTGTATCTCTCTCTTAATCCAGTGTGGCTGCGCTTGATGTGCATGTTGACAAGGTGCCTACCTGTCTATTACCCACTGCCTCGTCCATACTGGCTCCAGGAGACAGTTAGTCATTGCTGGAGGGGTATGGGTGCGCGGTCCTTGTGACTGTGTTAGAATCGAAGAGCGGTTCCAAGCACCCAATGTGTAGCGGGATACGGTCCAGCCACCGCCTTGTGTGCGCTTGATTCCCAAATACAGTGTGCTTGTGTTTGCCTGTGAAGGATTGTGATTCGTCTCCGTTGATGAAACGTGGTTCCCATCCGCATGCCTCCCGGTCTTATTCCTTCGGGTTTACACTGGATATGGGGTGTGTGGTTGGAGCTGTGGGTGGTGCAGCGCAAGCCATCCATGGTCCCTCTGCAGGCGCAGGCGTCCTGTGGCTTGCCACAGTGACAGGCAAATCCGGAACCTGATGCCGCGAACCAAGTATGGATTTACACTAGTGTCCTTCCTCCACGTCTAGTGAATCCTTGTATATCGAGCGCAATTAATTGGATTTTACCCATAAGTGGAAATGACAGCAACCCACTGACTCCTATCAATGCGTTACGTAATCAACAGCCTATTAGTGAAATGGTGTAGAGGACACAACCTAACTATCCAACTCCCACAGGCTATTGCAATAATCATGGACTTTTTCCCCCGAACCATTTTCTAGAGGGCCATACTCAGTCTCAACCCGCTCCGCTTTGCCAACTCCAAATCGTTTACCACCGTTGATAATACGCGCACTTTTCCAACAATTTCTAGCCTGGTTTCAGGTACACGGCTTGAAACCCCAATGTTTATAACATCCTAAACATTCTTCCTTATATCTTGCACATATCTCAGTATTTTTGATAAACATTCATCCTCTTCACTCTAAGATCTGCACGCTACGCTCGTTTGTTTTGGTGAATAATCTTGATATAATATTTTTAATTGAATCTTGGTTCCATGATGACATGTCAGACAATCAGTTAAATAGTTTCGGATAAAACACGTTTATCAGAAATCGGCCTGGTCGTTGAGGTGGTGGCTGTGCAATTTATCTGAAAATATCGCTCGCAGCAGCACTCTTGGAGAACCCCGTGCTGAAAAATATTCAGGAATCACTCTGGCTTAAGATATCTGTTAATCAGCAGCAGCTGCTTTTGGGATGCATATACAGCACGCCAAACTGCAGCAAAGAAAACCCAGAACTTTTGACACTTGCATTTGAATGTGCCGTTAGTCTACCATTTATACATACGATTATTGGAGGTGATTTCAATCTGCCTTCGATTTCATGACCCATGGGAACCGCTCCTTTGAAATGCCGAAACCTTATCTCCTGTATTCAAATGAATGGCTGGATGCAACACGTCACCCAACCTACGAGAGGTAAAAGTACTCTGGATCTCATTTTTTCATTGCGCATACCTGCAATCAGTGTTAAGGTTTTTGAGGAATTTCCGGGGAGTGATTATCGCGTGATCAAATGCCGTCTAAGAATACGCGTGGCCGATGTACAGAACACAATGCATTATCATCTGTTCAGTTATGTCAACTGGGACTCATTCAAGGACCCGGTTCGTTCGATGAATTGGGATAAATTCTTTCTTTCTTCATGTCCTCAAAATGCGACGGGCCTGTTTTGTAGTATACTTGGCTTCTGCATCGATTCAGCAGTATCACTAAAATGTGCTTATCAAACTAGAAATAAATCTGATCGCAAGGTGTTGAAGGCAGCAGGAAGACTTCATATGATTTGGCAGAAATTCAAGTTAACTGCTGGCTTTGTGCTATTATTACAGCACTCCAAGCTCGTCGAAGAACAGAGGCATCAAAAACGTAAAAACTCTCATTCTAGAGGAGAACAAATCTCTGAACGGCCCTAACAAAACAGCTGAGCTAGCCAAACTATTCCGTGCCCGGGGTTCGCGTTGCAGCGACAATTTCAATTTTGTCACCATGCCTGATAGAACATATTACGACGCAACGGGTGATATATGCGAAGCTTTCATTGCTTATTTTGCCGCATCAATGCTCAATGAATCATCAGACAAACCAACAGTTATCATGCCGCACAATAATGAAGATTTATGCACAGTGGAATTCGCCATAGCGAAGATCACTGGTCAGGTCCCTCGCTTATGCTCCTCAACGTGCGCAGGTCCTGATGGGATCCCCCTTGTTTAACAATAAGCAGTGGTAGTGACTTTTATCTGCTTTTGCTCAACCTCTTTCCGCTCTCTTAACAACGGAGTTTACCCTACTCAATCGAAAAGTTCTGTCGTTATCCCGCACCACTACAAATTTCGCCGCCCACGTGGTTAAATTCTTTCTTCCCATCAATCACACATCCATCATATCTAGAATAAGGGGAAGGATAGTAAAAAGATGAACTATTTATATTCTTGAACAACGCTAACATCATCAGCGATTCGCAACACCGCTTCATATAAAGTCGATCCCGCACAACATGCCAGATTGAGTTTTAAACCACACAACGGCTACCATTGACAACGGAAACAGTGTTGTAATCCTGTTCCTGGATATGCAAAAAGCCTTTGACAGAGTGCCTCACAGTAGGTTACTGAACAAACTGTAGACCATAGGCATTGGAGAACCGATGTTTTCTTGGCTGTCTTCATATCTAATTGGTAGACAGCAGGTGGTGCGCATAGGCGACCATTTCTCTAAACCGAAAGCAATCACTAGTGGAGTGATTCAAGTGAGTGTTCTTGGTCCTCTTCTTTTTCTAATTTATATTAACGATATATTTCAGAGAATAAGAAATGGTGTTATATTTATCTTTGCTGATGATATTAAAGTTGTCTACTCACAACCACGTGCAAATACTCAGGAAGCCGTACGCCTCATTCAGGATGACCTATCTGCCCTTGACTCCTGGTGCCAACTGTGGCAGATGTCATTTGCCGTGGACAAGTGTAATATTTTGTCGTGCAAATGCCAAGTACCGCCAAACAGTTGATTACTACAAGGTGCATATATTTCGCAGTGCAGAGCAGTTCGCGAATTGGCGCGCGATATTCACTCACGTTTAACGTTTCTGAACATTGTGACTTTCAATTTCGAAAGCCATGAAGAACATCGGTTACATCAGCCATCATTTTTACCTCACAGAATCTCGCATATCGCTTTACAAATCATATGTATTGCCGTCTATGGAATACTGTAAAATGGTCCAGTCTAATCTGCGGAAATCTGACCAGCATGCTCTTGAGATGGTCCAGAGACGCTTCGCGAAAAAGCTATGTGGATATTCCTCAAAGGTGACATACAGAGAGCGAAGTGATAAACTTGGATTTGACCCCTTTGGCTTCGGATAATGAAGCTGAACCTAAGTTTTCTTTACAGAATCGTAAACTCAACTTTGCTGTCTTGATAGCGGTGTTCACAAATCTTTAAACAGCAGAATCCTATCCGTAACAAAGAGGTAAATGTCATGGTTCCAATATTTACTACGAGAAACAGAGAACGTCTCTTTCTAACCCAATACTCAAAGATTTGGAACAAACTTCCAAGTGCTATCAGAACATGCTATGCACTTTCCAATTATAAACTTGTGGTTAGTAGGCATTTAACGGTCCAAAACGTGATTTATATGTTCGGGACATCACAGTCCCTAGATAACGCATTCGAAACGATATCCCTGGTGCCTGAATATATTTTCGAAACACATACACATAATATTTCGGACAACAGCCCCTTTCATTACATTTTTCTCGTCGCAAACATCTGTCATGTGATTGTGAAGAATCCTGATTCAATGGCAGGAAAAATAGAACGATTCTGATTATACTGTTTCACCTAATTTGCAATTGCGCATATGTTTATCTCTGAAAAAGTGTTAATGCAATGCCATGGAAAGGTTGTACCATTATTTGATCTGTTCCTTTTAGGGAACAGCTTCTCGCATCGTCGAGGAATATACAAGTTATTTATTTATTTTGTTATTTTGTCTTTCTTTATGTCTACCTATGTCGTAAAAGCTCTTTTCTGAAAGCTGGAACAAAAAATCAATATACGAATTTGTTTACTTTGACTCGTTTAGTGCTAAACTTATGAAGGCTGTGGTCAAGAAGTCAAAGTTTTCGATGAATATATGTTTCAGCCATGAATAGTAGAAATATAACACTTAGAGCCAAGGAACACAATTCTTTTTACACTGTGTTATGAACTACAGTGCACTGTCATGTTTGAAATACTTAAAAGGAAGCCGTCCTCAAAACATGTGGATGATAAAACGGGCTAGGTGGTCTGATCCCTCTTTTGCCACACTGACACGCAGCCAAGTGGAGCCGGAAAATGTGGTGAACCTTTCGAGGGGATACTCTGCATGAAAGCAGGTCCCTAATACACGGTTCCAATGATAGCCATATTAAGTTACTTGAAAATTTGGTAAACTATGTCTTGTTATTTTTCCCAGTTTTCAATTTCCCTAATACCTTCAGATCTCAAACTGCTTTATTTATCCGTTTGGGATCCATTTTATGAAACAATAACAATTACATGATTTGTGCGAGCTTGCAGTACGAGTTGATCAGACCGCTTAGATGGATTGTGCCTCGCATGGGTGAGGAACGTATCATTTATTTATTTATTTATCGTGAGGGCTTGAGGTGTAATCAAATAAAACTACTAATACTCGCTTCAACAAGCGACTGTGTCCATGAGAATTAAAAGTTGTTAGTTAGATACTATACATTCCTGTACCTTTAGACATCGAATGGAATGAAATATATTTGTGTACTGTTATGGACAATATTGTTGATACTTAAGGGCTAAGTAAATTGTTCCTCGGCAATTCTCGGCAACCACGGTTTTCAGTGCAAACATGCATTAGGTGGTTTTAAAATCAATGCCGTCTTCTTGTTTAGAAACAGAAGTTTGTTGTGGTTGGTTTATAGCACTGATAAACATGTATCACAGTATAAATAAACAAATAAATCAGTTATTGCCAATACAAAAACAGGAAAAGATATATATCTACAGCTAGGGTCTGACCGGATAAAATAGAGACAGGGTGGGGTACAGATTGGCCAGTGCTACGTCCATGGGAGCTTTTAGCTTACAAACAACGGTTTTTGCACACACAGAGAGCTGTTGAAAGACACCCTGTTACTTTGCACTGAAAATATCAGTTTCTACTTTCGAAACACCCCATACCGCCAGATAGGTGGTGTAGCAATGGGGTGTCCATTGGGTCCGGTATTAGCGGATTTCTTCATGTCCATGGTGTAGACAAAGACGAGTGCAGAAATTTCCCGCCTTTCCTACTACAAACACTACGTGGACGATATCTTAGTGTTCCCGTCATCAACCACAAAGATTGCACGTCTCGTCGAACATTTTAATAGTGTATATACAAATTTGAGAGTAACCAGCAAAGTATTATGTAACAACTGTCTCCCATTTTTGGACGTACTAATTGGTCGTAGAGAAAATGGTCTAATCAAGCGATCTGTTTACCGAAAACCGACATGGTCTGGGCAGTACCTGTATTTTACCAGCTTAACTCCAACGCGTTACAAGCGGACACTAGCCAAGACCTTGTTCAATCGCGCAAGAAGAATATGCAGACCCGATTGCCTAAAAGAGGACCAGGAGCTGTTGACAAATGCGCTCTTGAAAAACGGTTATCCTAGCCGGTTTATCGTAAAATATAGCCAGACGAAAGTCGCAAGAGAGAAGGTCCCCACTGTGGCCAAAATAAGATCTTTATAGAACTACCGTTAAAGATGACCTTGTCACCATGAGGACAACCAAGCGATTAATTTACGCTGTTCACAAGACATATTACGCTGCCGAAGCTGTCCTTATTAACCGAACCAACAAAGTGCCTGTTCCCCCAACGAAGCAAAGACAAACTTTTGGCGCCATTTCACATTTACACTTTCCATTTACACATTTCCATTTCCACATTTACATTACACATTTACCAATTCACTTGTAGCTGCGAGTCACGCTACATAGGCCGTACCGAGAGAATGTTGAATTCCAGAGTAAGAGAACGTGTACCTAAGTGGGTGCAGCGTGAAATTATTCAGTCTTCCGCTTCGTCTACCACCTGTTCACGAAAGCTACCTGCCTCATCCATAGGTAGACACTTATTATCTACTTGTCATCCATTCGACATGCCACACAGTTCACAATCTTGTTGCGACGTTCTAGTACCGCATCCTACATTTCGCCGAGGCTGTCGCGATCAGCCGGATCAAACCGGCACACTGTGTGCAAAAACAGTTGTTTGTAAGCCTAAAGCTCCCATGGACATGGCAGTGGCATATCTGTACCCCATCCGGCCTCTATTTTATCCGGTCACACCATAGCTTAGATATATATATATATATATACATATATATATATATATATATCTTCCTGTTATGTATCAGCACTGACGCGACAATACGAAATGTTAACATCTGCCAACTTTCATCTTCACACAGCCTTGTTTAAAATGCACAAGGGAACTAATTATTTCAAAATCACTTAGTGCCGTGCCGTGTTGGTTGAAATATTTTCGTTACTCCTCACTTTTCAAGATTTCGGATTAAAAATTTTCGCACATCGGCCTGAGTACACTCATTCACTCGGGCTCAATCAGGCTTTCCCATTACGGAATCTTTCTCCAGTGCTATTACTATTAACGGATCAACTTCTAACGCCGGTTTTCAATTCTGCCTGTGTTTCAGCGCAGTCGTTCGCTTGCGAGTGCATCACTTCATCAAGGTTCTTGGAGTTATCGGAAAGCTTATGCAAGGTCTACTTCAAGAGACCTAAACGGACCCTATCGGTAGCTGCTTAAGGCGGCTAGAAGCAAGTAGATCTTTCTACACTGCCTTCGTTGACCAAGAGTTCTCACGCCTCATTGCGAATCGCGTTCTATAGAACGCACACGAATCTCTGTTCGACAGGATTTGTGCGTGTGCGCCTGTTGGAACTTGCGGCGTAACATCACGCAGCACACCACGGAGTTGAACTCAGGGCTACCTATGCACAGAGTTGTCGAATAGTGAAGGACCATCTATCTTTGGCGGAATCTGGACAAGTGAGCTTTCTTACATCCGGCTGGTTTGTATGGATCGTTGCATCTGAAACCTGCGATTTTGTACCTGTGTAGTCCTCGTGCACGTTAGTTAGGTCGCAAAATCACTAAGGGCGGGATAGCCTATGATGCGCTGAGACTGGTAGTGGCTAGATCGTGACAGATGACCTACCCACTGCTGCTACTATTGTGCCATGTGCTCATGTCCTTAACGCCTCCTCGTGGCGACTGCTGGGTGGGGGTTGGGTTACGCCCTTCTCCCTGCTAAGATCCAGGACACCAATCCGCATGAGTCAGTGAACTGACCATGTGCTAGACCCGCTGCCTTTCGGGTGTACATTTAATCGAAAGCTTTGGCTGAGGACCTGAGTCGTTCTCCTGTCAGGTGTGGGCGCGCTGCCAGTATCCTAGTCCATCCTCTTCGGAGGTTAGGAAGTGGTCGATGGCCCTCTTCCCGTAAAACCTAACAATGGGATGAAATTGGTCTACGGGTTATAAGCTCACAGCTCGATTGGAGTAGAGCACGAGCGCCACGCATTTTCTCTGACGGTGGGAGGGAAACTCCGGGTGTTCAATGGTTTGTTACTGCCCGCCTCAAGCCAGGCAGCCCCTGGTCAAATTGGTGCAAACCCGCCAAACCCCACCTGCGTCTGACCGTGGTCGCAGGTGTGTATCCTACTACGGTCGCAAAACATATATTTATTGTTCCAGACCTCCAAAGGCTGTACGCGATGGACCCCAAGGAGATCTAATATTTCTCTGCAATCACATTCCCGAGCTGGATCTGCTCCCCCCTAAATTGTGGGTCAGGCTATTGAGCCATAGGTTCCGGGCGGAGTCCCTCAAGCAAACCTCCAAACCAACCACTGCCTTGTGGGTAAAGCTATTAAGCCAAAGTCTCGGGACGGTGCACCTCATGCAAACCTCCAAATCACCCACTGCCTAGTGCGTAAGGCTATTGATTCAAACGCTCCGGGTGGAGTCCCTCAAGCTAACCTCCGAAACACAAAGACCACCTCGAGTGCGATTGCCCACCAATGCAGTCGTATGCCTGCGTACAAAGCAGTGAGACTCGGCTGGCTAAACACGGTAAGTTGCATGAAGCAGGTGCTGGCTACACATTCTACTTGTAAGCAACGCCGCCTGAGTACCACGAGATCATGGGGTCGGATTTGCAATATCCGATCGCCACCATGGCCAGATCGTTGGTGTACCAACAGGCATCAGCACGCCACTGATGACTGTTCGTTTACTACTTGGAGGAGGTAAATTTCCCACTTGTATAAGCACGTACATTCTGACCATGTGTTATCCTGATGACACGCGTGATCAATTCTACACTCAACTATCCTGCGTTATTCGGTCTGTGCTGAGGAGCGACCGACTGTATCTGCTGGGTGATTTCAACGCGCGCGTTGGGCGTGATGCATCGGTGTGGGCAGATGTTATCGGTTCGCATGGCATTGGTTCAGCGAATGCGAACGGTGACAGGCTGCTCTCACGGTGTGCCACTCAAACCCTGACGAGCACGAACACTCGGTTTGTACTGAACTCGAGTTATGTGGCAACTTGGACGCACCAACGGAGTGGTCATGTTCATCTGCTCGACTATGTCACCGTACGTCGGCGTGATATGCGTGATGTGCGCAGGACACGTGTACTGCGTGCAGCTGGGTGTGGCACTAATTACAACTTGGTGCGCACCAAACTGTACATATATTTTTGTAAATCTATGTATTGAAATCCCGCCGTGAATCGGCGTACATTTAACATTCTCTCCCTCGGTACTGTGGGGTTTCCTATAGAGCTGGAGATGGCGATGGCTGCACGCCTGTGATGTGGACTGCATAGCCACTTTGGGCGACAAGTGGTATCACATTCACGACCAGGTGATACCTGCTGCAGAGGAAACCATCGGGCGCACAAACTCAAAGCGGCCTGACTGGTTTGATGAGCGCAATTAGAACATTGGTGCATTGGAATCGGATAAGAATGCAGCATTTGCTGCACATGTAGCGGAAACAAGTGACTTGATGCAAAGCAGTCAGTTTCGCCAACTTCGACAGCGACTGATGCGATAGATCCGTTGTAATAAAAATGCATGTTGGACGGAGAAGGCGAAACAAATGAAATGCTACGCCGAACGCCGCTAAAGCAAAAAATTCTTTGACTCCTTGAATGCGGTGTGTGGAACGAGATTAAAGCCGCTGAGGACGCTGAACAATGGTTGTTCAGGCGTTGCATACACACAGACTGCAGACATAAAGCAGATCTGGCGGAAACACTTTGACTGTCTCTTGAACAACCGTTCAGAGATCAACTGGCCTACATTGAACGGCCTGAAGTAGCACGATGTGAATGCGAGTCGGGCGAACACACCTGCAATGCATGGGACGCCGAGAGCACTTGCTCAGCTGCGAAACGGCAAGTGTGCTGGGGCCGACGGGATCCCGCCTGTAGTATTGAAACACGGCGGACCCGCGTTGTTGACTGCGCTGCACCACTTGGTGCAACGCGTGTGGATGGAGGAGGTTACCTTGCGCTATCACTGTACAAGCGCAAAGGGAGAAAGTAGTTTTGCACGAATTTTCGTGGCATCAACTTGCTGAGTTGGATGGCCAATATGATTGCTCGAATCCTGCTCAACCGCCCCGTCAGTCAGGTTTTGGAACCGAACGTGGCGGAAGAGCAGTATGCATTCCGCTCGGGTCGCAGCACTATAGATATGGTGTTTGCGACTCTTCAGTTGCAGGAGAAGTGAAGAGAACAACACAAGCCACTGTAACTTTTTTTGTAGATTTGTCGATTTCACCAAGGCATTTGATACGGTGAAGCGCGAGGAATTGTGGCTGTTATCGGGTAAGATTGGTTGCTTGCGTAAGTTTGTAATTTAATTGAATTTCTGCACAGTGTTATGCGAGCGTGGGTGTAGCTGAATGGACAGACCTCAGATGACTTTGCAGTTGTCTCTGGTGTGAAGCAAGGCTGTGTCTTAGCTCTTGCCCTGTTTAATATATATCTTCATGCACTATTGTCCTGTGCTTTTGATGCCGCTTGTGCTTACGGTATTTATGTGGGGCACCGTATTGATAGTGGGTTCCTGAACATCCGTCGCTTCGGTGCGAGAACTCTAGTCTGTGGGACAACTATCCATAGGTTGCCGTTTGCTGACGACTGTGTGTTGTTTGCACATAGTGCGGAAGAGTCGCAGCACATGACTTGTGCTCTGGCTTCGACCACGGCCAAATTCGTGCTCACCATCAACACAAGCAAAATTGTCTGTCACTTTCAGCCTTCACCGGAGGTGCAAGCTTGAATATTGCCGCGAAGCAGCATTGGTGCTGAAGTATTTGAAATCATCCCCGTCTTCTAAATTATTGGATACCACTTAACGCTTCTGCTACTTTGGGGGTGTGATGTCAACTCATCAGCAGCTGCACAGTGAGCTGCGAATCCGCGTGTCGAAGGTAGCGGCGGCATTCGGGAATTTGGAATACTGAGTGTGGAACAACCATTAGCTTACCGTTGGCACGAAGCTGATAATGTACAAACACATAGTGCTGTCCGTTCTTCTATATGGCAACGAAATGTGGAAGATATACCGTCAGGATGTGCGATATCTCGAGCGGTTACATCAGCAGTGTTTGCGACGGATTTTCCGTGTCGGTTGGGACGACAGAGTTGCTGACACGGAAGTTTGGCGCCGAAGTGGAATGTATGCAGTGGACGGCATACTTTTGAGACACCTGAGGTGGCTCGGTCGTGTGAGCCGTATGGATTCGACGCGGATACTAATACAACTCTTATACGCTCAGCTGAGTATTGGGAAACGGCAGGTGGGGAAACCAAAGTTACGTTACCAGGACGTGATCAAAGCGAGCCTCTCACGTCCTAATCTTGATTGCAGATCATGAGAATTGAAGGCGGTTTTCCCGCGTGCATTGCGCAATCTAATCAGGATGACATTTGCCGAGTTGCGGGAGAAAGTCCTCATACATGCAGGGAAGAAGCGGCAAGTGCGGAAGCTGCAAACACCGATGGGTTGTACCCCATCTACATCGAGTGTATGGTGCTGTATCACATGTTGTCGCGAGTGTCTGAGTCAGGCAGGCCTAGTGAGCCATGACGGAGGCCACTCGGGATCACTGCCGAAGCGACGACGGGTCCTGCAGAGAACGTAGGCAGAACCAGCGCAGCGTTTGTAGGTACGCTGCATTCGATTTGCTAACCGCGCGCATGCATAATAAGTCTCTTTATTTCAGGTGGTGGGTTTTAATTTTATCCGAATGTTTTTCTTTATCATGTCAATGCCTACATGTATTCTATTCTATAAATTGCCCTCGTCCCTTAAGCCAATTGTAGTCAATTTCGATAACGCTTTCGTGTTTGTGGCATTTCCGTAACATATACATTCTGACCTCGTGAACTTATCTCGGATTCTTTTGCAAACAACGTATTTCATATGCTCAATAATTTAAGATTTATTTCACCGTTTCCTCATGCATTACCCGATTTATGTTCTTTGTTTTCTTTTTCTAAAGTGATTGGCTGTTGCTTGATATCCCCGGTGTGGCCGCGCTTGATGTGCCTGTTGACAAGATGCCTACCTGTCTATTACCCACTACCTCGTCCATGCTGGCTCCAGGAGACAATTGGTCGTTGCTGGAGGGGACGGGATGCACGGTCCTTGTGGCCGTGTTAGGATCGAAGAGCAGTTTCAAGCACCCAGTGTGTAGCGGAATACGGTCCAGTCACCGCACTGTGTGTGCTCGATTCCCAATGCAGTGTGCTTGTGTTTGCCTGTGAAGGAGTGTGGGCCGGCTCCGTTGATGAAACATGGCTCCTATCCGGATGCCCCCTGGTCTTATTCCTTCGGGTGTACGCTGGATATGGGGGGTGTGTTTGGAGCTGTGGGTGGTGCAGCGCAAGCCACCCATTGTCCCTCGGTAGGCGTAGGCGTCCTGTGGCTGGCCACAGTGATATTCTTATCGGGAACCGGATGCCGCCAACCATATATTTATGTATATATGTATATGTGTATATGTAAGCTCAATGAATGTAAGCTTAATGATTTGCAGCAAAATGTTGAGAAATAGTCCACAAAAGGCAGGAGTGTCGACTTAGTGCGATTTGCACAGTGGATGGATATCACTTGTATGCAGCATAAAGGTACATCTAATTTCATCTGCCATCTCTCATCCCGTCGAGAGAAGGACGGAGCAATGCTCCGATGCCATCTCGAATGTTTGGCATCTATCTATGCATTTGCCAACTTATTTCGAATACCACGTCGCCGCATTTCCCTTCGAGAGTTACCTTTCTGATGTGCTATCCGATGCAGATCATCGTACTTCGATTTTCCACTGTTAACAGGAAGTTTCCATTAGCTAGTTTTTCATGTCATTTCTACTGCTGTATAAATGCGTGCTACTGCTCTTCCGTCTGCTGGTTTGCACATTGGTCTGAACTGAGCCACACAATTTGGCACCGTCCATTCATTGTAGGATTGGTTCCGTTTACTCGTATCACATTTTCCATTGTGAACTGACCAGATAGCCAGTCCAAACCTTCCAGCTTAAGGAACGGAACATCATCTCCACTTAAATTTTGTTACCTTATTTTTTATCTGCCCTGTTTTGATTCTTTGTTCACCTTTAGAACGTTTTTACACACCCGATGCTTTATTCGAGTTAATAGCTTCAGTCATTCAGACTACCTCAAACTGCTCTTACGGCGAATAAACCGAGGAACAATATGATCGGACGGTCGTTTGCACTCCTGGTTCTGCTTTGTCTACCGATGCGTTGCTGTCCATTGCTTAGTTATCCGCTTAAACGAGATACTGCAGAGTATCAAAGGTCGCCTTATCTGCTGCATAAAGAAGGCCGGATAAGCGAACACATGTTTCTGCTGGCGCCTCCTTTCTTTTCTTTCCAACCCTTTCTCTTACTCCCCTCCCAATACCCATTACTAATATTCCACCCATAATTCCCAGTTTATTTGATACTAACCGCAATGTCACTGGAGTCTTACCACTCACTAGCCATTAATCAGCCACAGCCCCTTATAAGTCCACACCATCCCGTTTCCCTGACGGCGTTCAACCTTCGCACTCCATGACAACTAGGCTACACTCGTACACACCTTAGACTCGCTGGGTATTGAGGTGTGTTGTGTGTCCGAAACTAGAGTCAATGTCGCTCTTGGGGTTTTTGAATCACCTGCACTCCCCTCTGTCCTCTCGCTATTGGTCGCACGCATCCGACGACGCTGATGCGGCAACCACTGGCCAGACTTTACTAGCAGTGGGCAAATCTTCATGTGGTATGTCTAAAAGCCCACATGGACATTGGGTCTCTTCTCGGTCTCTGGAACTTATCGACGCTCGCCGGCATATCCCGGCTGGAAGCGAGCGCAGTGAAACTCGTAAAGGGCTCCGGGAAAAACTCCGCGCTAGCCTGAAGAGAGACCGCGAATCTTGGTGGTCTCCTTGTGCGCCAGCAATGGAAGTGGCCGCTGCCCTTGGTAACCATCGTGAGTTATTCCGTCTGATACGGGAAATGGGCAGCAGGAGATCTGGTGTTTGTGAAACAATTTGTGATGAGAGTGGACAACCTAGCCACAATTTGTCAAAACTTATGGAGCTTTGGGCTGAGCATTTTGAAAAGCAATTTAATCGGCTAGAATTGTCCGATTCGCGGGTCACTGATCACTCTGCTCCGTGGGCTGTCCCTTTGGATCCACCCTCTTGCTCAGAAGTCGAACGTGAGATCGGACGGTTGAAGTTGAACAAAGCCGCGGGACCAGATGATCTTTCTCCAGCCCTCTTCAAATTCGGAGGATCTGCTCTTGTTGATGCTTTACATGAATTACTAGTGAAACTGTGGGAGCAGGAGACTGTCCCAATCGACTGGATCCGCTCCGTTATTGTTCGCATCTTCAAAGGCGGCTCGCGTTCGGAATGCGGCAACCATAGAGGAATCAGTCTGATCTCCATCGCCTCCAAATTACTCGCCTCCATAATTCTTCACAAACTGACTGGCGCTCGTGAAAGCCAGATTCGTGAGGAGCAAGCCGGGTTTCGTCGTGGTCGTTGCTGCATTGACCACATGTTCACTTTGTGTCAGTTGTTGGAGCACCGCCACATATATTGGCGGCCCACCGTAGTCGTGTTCCTCAACATCAAAGGTGCCTTCTATTCGGTTGATCGATGTGCCCTTTGGAATTGCCTACTCAGGAAAGGTGTGCCCGAGAAATATGTAAATATTATCCAAACATTATATGCGCGTAGCACGGACAGAGTGAGGGCTTACAGCAAGCTGTCGCCGCCCTTTAATATCTCCAGCGGTGTGAGACAAGGTTGCCCGCTGTCACCTTTCCTCTTCAACTTCGCTATTGACGAAGTCATGGAGTTTGCATTTACAGGACATGATATGGAAGGTGTGGAGCTACTCCCAGGACAACGACTTCTTGATTTAGAGTATGCTGATGATATTGCCCTCATCTGTGACAGCTCACAAACGTGCCAAGCCGCGCTGGACAGATTAGCACTGGCTGTCAGCCGCTTCGGGCTTTGCTTTGCACAATCGAAGTGCAAAGCGTTCCTCCAAGATTGGCAGGGATCGCCTCCTGCGCTGACCCTTGGTGGGGATCAGCTAGAAGTCGTTCAGAAATTCAACTATCTGGGAAGTTGTATCAGCGCCCTTGGGATCGAAGACGAGATCACGAACCGTATAGCGAAAGCTCGAAGTGCTTTTGCTAACCTTCGCCACCTATGCCGGCGGCGCGACATCACTCTCGCCCTGAAGGGTAGAGTGTACAATGCAGCGGTACGTTCGACCTTACTGTACGGTTGTGAAACCTGGCCGCTTAAAGCAGCGGACCTGAAGAGGCTAGTTACGTTCGACCATCGGTGCCTTCGCTGTTTGGCTCACATATGGTGGGCACATCGCGTGAGTAACAAGCTTGTTCGACGCATTGTTTACGGCCCAGGAAAGGGAACTGAACTGCTCAGCACCGTTATTTCCTGCACCAGGCTCCGATGGTTGGGCCACGTGTTACGCATGCCAGCCCACCGACTCCCTCAACGTGTGTTGTTTGCTCACCGGGTATGTGGGTGGAAGAAGAGGAGAGGTGGCCAAGCGATGAATTGGTCCAGAGGAATGAAGTCCCTCACTTCGGAGCTAGCCTCGGTTGGAGCTTCACGGTTCCCTGGTTGGGGTCCAAAAGACGGTGAACACGTTTGGCAGGATACACTTGCTGACATGGCAAGGAGCCGACCTCAGTGGCGTTCCTGCTGTGAGTTTCTTTGTCCCTCCCTATCCGTTTTAGCCTCCCCTCCATCTACGATCTCATTTCGTAGGGTTAGACAAAATAAAATAAAATTTCTTTTCGCCTAGTAGCTGGCTGGAAGCTTACCGGAACGATGCCTATCCGTTGCTGGTAGCTCAGCTGGCATGCAACTGTTGTATTTATTTTTCCTTTGTGTTGGGCTAAACCATCTTACACTTAAACTAGGTATTTTAAGCTGGATAAATTTCATTCCGCTTTATTTGGTTTGTTCTGCCTCCCTGAATAATGTTCTATTAACTGGCCACGTTGCTTACACCAATTGCGCTTATCTTCGATAATTTTGTTGCGTTTGTAGCATTTTAAGTAACTTGTGGACATTTCTTACTTAGCACGGATTTGTTGCTGACCAACTTACTTCATATGGTAATTTAGCGAAGAGTTATGCCACCGTATCTGTATGCACCATTGGATTTATTTTATTTCAGCTTGTTGTTTAAATTGAATGGCTGTAGTTTGATATCCCTGGTATGGTTGCGCTTGATGTGTATGTTGACAAGGTGCCTACCTGTCTATTACCCACTACCTCGTCCATACTGGCTCCAGGAGACAGTTGGTCGTTGCTGGAGGGACGGGGTGCACGGTTCTTGTGGCCGTGCTGGGCTTAAAGAGCGGTTCCATGCACTCAGTATGTAGCGGAGTACGGTCCAGCCACCGCCTTGTGTGCGGTTGAATCCCCAAATACAGTTTGCTTGTGTTTGCCTCTGAAGGAGTGTGGGCCGGCTCCGTTGATGAGACGTGGTTCCCATCCGCATGCCTCCCGGTCTTATTCCTTCGGGTTTACACTGGATGTGGGGTTTGTGGTTGGAGCTGTGGGTGGTGCAGCGCAAGCCATCCATGGTCCCTCTGTTGGCGCAGGCGTCCTGTGGCTTGCCACAGTGACAGGCAAATCCGAAACCGGATGCCGCCAACCATATGTATATATAGATACGTATGATGACAACAATGCGACGATTGGCGCATTGGTGTCGGAGACGAATGCAGCATTTCCTGCACATTTGGCAGACCCCAGTGACTTGGGGAAGAAGAGTCAGTTTCGCAAACTTCGACGGCGACTGACCCCAGAGCTCCGTCGCACTAAAAATGCATGGTGGACGGAGAAGGCGAAGCAGATGGAATGCTACGCCGAACGCCGCCAAAACAAGGAATTCTTTGACTCCTTGAAGGCGGTGTATGGACCGAGATTGGAGCCGCTAAGGACACTGATCGATAGTAGTTCAGGCGCTACCTGCACACAGACTGCAGACATAATGCAGGTCTGGCGGAAACACTTTGGCTGTCTCTTGAACAACCGTTCAGAGATCGACTGGCCTACACTGAACGGCCTGAAGCAGCACGATGTGAAGGCGGATCTGGCGGATACGCCGACACTGGATGAGACGCAGAGAGCACTTGCTCAGCTGCGAAACGGCAAGTGTGCCGGAGCCGACGGGATCCCGCCTGGAGTACTAAAACACGATGGACCCGCGTTGTTGACTGCGCTGCACCACTTGGTGCAACGCGTGTGGATTGAGGAGGAGGTGCCTGCTGAGCTGAAGGATGCCCTTGTGCTACCGCTGTACAGGGGCAAAGGTAGCAAGCAATGTTGCACGAATTATCGTGGCATCAACTTGCTGAGTTGTGTGGGCAAGGTGATTGCCCGAATCCTGCTCATTCGCCTAGTGAGTCAGATTGTAAACCTAACGTGGCGGCGGAGCAGTGTGGATTCCGTTCGGGTCGCAGCACTATAGATATGGTTTTTGCTGCTCGTCAGTTGCAAGAGAAGTGCAGAGAACGACACCAGCCGTTGCACTCGATTTTTGTTGATTTCACTAAGTCATTTGTTGCGGTGAAGCGCGAGGAATTGTGGCTGGTGTTGGGTAAGTTTGGTTGCCCGCATAAGTTTGTAAGTTTAATTGCATGTCTGCACAGTGGTATGCGAGCGAGGGTGCAGCTGAGTGGAGAGACCTCAGATGACTTTGCAGTTCTCTCTGGTGTGAAGCAAGGCTGTGTCTTAGCTCCTGCCCTGTTTAATATATATCTTCATGCCAGGATGTCTTGTGCTTTTGGTGCGGCTTGTGCTTACGGTGTTCGTGTGGAATACCGTATTGATGGTGGGTTGCTGAACATCCGTCGTTTCGGTGCGAGAACTCTAGTCTGTGAGACAACTATCCATAGGTTGCTGTTTGCTGACGACTGTGCGTTGTTTGCACATAGTGCGGAAGAGTCGCATCACATGACTAGTGCTCTGGCTTCGACAGCGGCCAAATTCGGGCTCACCATCAACACAAGCAAAACTGTCTGTCTCTTTCAGCCTTCACCGGAGGTGTAATCTTAAATATTGCCGGGAATCAGCATTGATGCTCAAGTATTGGATACCACTTCACGCTTCTGCTACCTTGGGAGTGTGATATCGACTGTCCAGCGGCTGCACGTTGAGTTGCGTATTCGCGTTTCGAAGGCGGCAGCGGCATTCGGGAAGCTTGAGTACCGAGTGTGGACCAACCATCAGCTTAGCATTGGCACGAAGCTGATGGTGTACAAATTCATGGTACTGTCCGTTCTTCTGTACGGCAGTGTAACGTGGACGATGTACCGTCGGGATGTGCGATATCTCGAGCGGTGCCATCAGTAGTGTCTGCGACGAATTTTGTGGATCGGCTAGGGCGCCAGAGTCGCAGACACGGAAGTTTTGCGCCGAAGTGGGATGTATGCAATGGACGGCATACTTTTACTGCGACACCTGTGATGGCTCGGTCATGTGAGCCGTATGGATTCGACGCGGGTACCGAAACAACTCTTATGCGGTCAGCTGAATATTGGGAAGCGGCATGCTGGGAAACCAAAGTTACGTTACCAGGACATGATTAAAGTGAGCCTGGCACGTTCTAATCTTGATTGCAGATCATGGGAATCGAAGGTGGTTGATCGTGGTGCATGGCGCGATCTAATCACGAAGGCAGTTGCTGAAGTGCGGGAGAAAGTCCTCATGCATGCAGAGAAGAAGCAGCAATTGCGGAAGCGGCAAGCACCGATGAATTGTACTCCATGGACATCGATTGCATGGTGCTGTAGAACATGCGGTCGCGAGTGCCTTAGTCAGGCAGGCCTAGTGAGCCATGAGAGACGTCACTCGGGACCACTGCCGAAGCGACGACGGGTCCTGCAGAGAACGTAGGCAGCACCGGCGCAGCGTTTGTATGCACGCTGAATTCGATTTACTAACCGCGGGCTTGCATGCTAAGTCTCTTTATTTCAGGTGGTGTGTTTTCGGTTCTCTCCTAATGCCTTTCTTTCTCATACACATGTCTAGCTGGCCATGAGCTATGCCATTAGGGGCCACTACAGAAGTGACGACGGGTCCTACAGAGAAATACGGTGAGCCGGCGCAGCGTTTGTATGCACGCTGAATTAGATTTACTAACTGCGTGCTTACATGATAAGTCTCTTTATTTCAGGTGGTGGGTTTTCAATTTTGCCTTAATGCTTTTCTTTCTCGTACAAATATCTGCGTGTACTCTATTCCATTAACTTGCACACATCGCCTAAGCCAATTGTATTCGATTTCCATAACATTTTTGTGTTCGTGGCATTCTGTGAACTATAATTTCTGACCCCGTGCACTTAGCTAGGATTTGTTCGTAATCAACTTATTACATATGCTATTTAATTAAGGTTTACATCACCGTTTCCTTATGCATTAATCGAGTTTTTCTCTTTTTCTTTCTCTCTCTCTCAAGTGTTTGGCTGTTGTTTGATATCCCCGGTGTGGATGCGCTTGATGTGCATGTTGACAAGGTGCCTACCTGTCTATTACCCACTACCTCGTCCATACTGGCTCCAGGAGACAGTTGGTCGTTGCTGGAGGGACGGGGTGCACGGTTCTTGTGGCCGTGCTGGGCTTAAAGAGCGGTTCCATGCACTCAGTATGTAGCGGACTACGGTCCAGCCACCGCCTTGTGTGCGCTTGATTCCCAAATACAGTTTGCTTGTGTTTGCCTCTGAAGGAGTGTGGGCCGGCTCCGTTGATGAGACGTGGTTCCCATCCGCATGCCTCCCGGTCTTATTCCTTCGGTTTTACACTGGATATGGGGTTTGTGGTTGGAGCTGTGGGTGGTGCAGCGCAAGCCATTCATGGTCCCTCTGTTGGCGCAGGCGTCCTGTGGCTTGCCACAGTGACAGGCAAATCCGAAACCGGATGCCGCCACCCATATATATATATATATATATATATATATATATATATATATATATATATATATATATATACCGGTAGCTCATGTTTCTCTTGTCGAGACTAAGCTTCACAAAACATCATTTACCTATGCAGAGATTGCTGCAAAGTTCCACCGATAGGCCGCCCTGCCGGGCTCTCGGTGGATAAACACCATTAAGACAAGTCAATTTACAAACATATAGAAATCAACACTTGTCGGCGTGGCAAGACAAACGATTACCGTGTTTTGTAGATAAATATAAAAGGGATCTAACGATAGTGCCCGGCATTTTGTATGCTCCAGTGGCCCGAAGTGCTACCGCCTTCACATTGCGGGGTAAGTTATCAGACGACCAAGACCAATGGAACTTATTGTGCACGCAGATGAGTATCAAAGTCAAGCCCATAAACATATTACGAATTACACTTCATCTGAACTCACCACACTATGGAGAACCCAGACTTATTCCAGTAACTCTAGAATCCTCTACAGACGTAGAAAACGTTTTGCTTTCCACAAGCGCGCTAAAACACTGATCTTGTGGGATACGCATCTATCCTAATGTCCCTTGGCGCGCGCGACAACACAAAGAAACACCGAAGATGGGCACAGCAAGCAAGACCGCCTAAAAGCAATCTTCATACATGGCGTGCCAGAACATCCTTCCAACGATGTTCAAGAGACCGGAAAGCATGATTTAGAGCAGTGGCGGTTCATTCGTGAAACATTTTCTTTGGATAATGTTGTGGCACTATCGCTCACCAGGATAACTCTCTCACTAAAGTATAGAGGATGCGGCCCTAGAATCCTAAAACTTGTGATTCAGTCAGAGCAACAAGCAAAGGACGTTTTGGATCGATGGCGGATAAATCGGAAGCATCTTCCTTCCGAAATTCGGTTAAAGGTCGCAAATGCTTTGCACAGCTCAAATATTAAAGCAACTGAAGCAGCAAGCATACCGACGAATGTACAGAAGCATAACTTGACTGCTGTTTTAATTGACTCTGACGTAAGTCTAAACGAAGGTTGGGACACAACTTGGCTGAATCACCTTGTAAACAAGGTATCATTATCCCATCAAAAAGACGAGTAACTGCCGACCTCCCATCAGTCGACTTTCTCACACACATGAACGCTTCACCTCTCTGTAGGCTCCTAGAGACCGAGAAACTGGCCTGCTTGTATACGAATGCTCAGGGTCTTTCTAACAAACTGGCTGAACTGAAAGATCGCCAAGCTTCCGGGACGTATGATGTCATTGGTATCACCGAGACATGGTTGCACACGGGAATGACTGACGCTGAAGTTTCGCTACCCGGCTTGTCGCTGATCCGGAACGACAGGCTCACAAAAGGAGGAGGGGTAATCCTGTACTACCGAAACGACTTACAGTGCGAAGCCGGGGAGGATTCAGACTCGTAGTTCCCCGACTCTCTTTGGTGCCGGTTACAGTTAAAAGGCAGGGACGCTTGCCTTATTCTCTTGGTGTACCGCGCCCCTAACTCAACACCCGAAACCGACTACCACCTAGCGGCTGCTTTAAGATGCAGTTTACAACAAAATTACACTCACATTCTTATCATGGGTGATTTCAACGTACATTGTTTAGAAGCCCCTGCCAAGATCGGAGAACAATTCAAAAACGATTTACAAGATCTAGTAACTACTGTTCCTCTTTAAGATCACGTCACTTTGCCCACTCGGTTCAGAGGTGGTAACAGGCCATCTGTGCTGGATCTTGTGCATACCAACGAGGAGCATATGACTGATGTGTTGGTTTTAGACTTCCCGTTGGGTCTCAGTGATCACGCAGTGATCAGTTTCAACTTCGTCTGCTATTCAGAATTTCGGAATGAGAACGATGAGACTGTGCGAACCATCACAATCTAGGATCGATTAGTCCAGCTCTTCAGCGGCGCAACTTGGTCTTTCCTCGAAGATGAACCCCCGGAAGTCGCCTGGCTAGAGTTCGTCAGAAAATGCAGTCAGCTGATTGCACAGGCTTCCGAGATAAAACTTTGCAATAATTGTACATCTGTTTCTTTCGTTAGGAGCAGAACTCTAGTACGGATGACAGTACGCAACGCAGCATTGCGAGTGTACAGAGAAGCTCCCGCACCAGAATCTTGGGACAGCTACGTAGCCCAACATATCAACTACATTCAACTGCTAAGAGAAGACAAAGCCGCCTATAAGCAGAACATGGCAAAAGCTTTCAGTGTTAAGCACAAACTGCTGTACAAGCACGTTAATAGCCTAATAAAGGTGAGACAAGTAATTCATCCACTCAGGAGGACTAATGACCCAACAAGGACGGCTGTGGAAGCAGCAAACGCGCTGCAGATGCAATACGCCCCCACGTTTCAAAGATTCTTGCCCCCAAGCCATCTACCAAGCTTTGTCTTCTGCTCGCCAGAACTAACCCACATCACTTTTACCGCGGAGGCTGTATTGTAAAAGCCGACTTCTCTACGCGAACACAGCTCGCCGGGTGTCGACACCATTCGTCCAGAGGCGTTGGGAGCAGCAGCAAGCCAACTGGCAGGATCTTTAGCTCAGTTTTTCCAGCACTGCTTAGACCAGAACCAAGTTCCCGCCATGTGGAAGCTTGGAATAATAAGCCCGATTTACTAAGGGTGAAGCAGAACTGATCCCTCCAACGACCGTCCAGTATCCCTTCTTCCTATACTCTCCAAGGTCATGAAATCCATAGTTGCCGATGCACTAATGAGCTATCTGGAAAACTGCAACCTCATCACGCCCGAGTAGCGCGGTCTCCGTCGACAGCGCTCATGTACAACGAATTTACTAATTGCGTTCAGTAGTTGGACCGAGTCAGCTGACGCTGGCGAAGGTGTTGATGTGATCTACCTGGATTTTTCCAAGGCTTTCGATCGTCTAGACCATCGGATACTACTATCCAAGCTGCAGCACTACGGTATCGGCGACCATTTTTAAACTGGATCGCCAACTTTCTACTTCAACGGCAACCACTGATCAGAGTTGGGAGCTCTTTATCGGATCCCATACAAGTCGAGTGTTGTGTGCCACAAGGCTCAGTTCTAGGTCCACGTTGGTTTTTGGTGTTTATTAATGATCTTACACAGCGCATCGCTTCAAACTTCCTAATGTTTGCCGACGATATCAAGATCTGCCACAGGATCCAGGCGAACACCGACCAACATGTGTTTCAGGTTGATTTAGATACGGTGTACCAATAATCAAACAAAAACTTACTGCATTTCAAGGTCAGTAAATGCAAGATACTTTCCATCCGACATCAGAGCAGCTACTCATACACGCTCAGAACGAATATACTAAAACAATCAACTCTCGAACGTGACTTGGGTGTCCTGGTTCAAGATGACTTGGCCTCGAAGACCGGAAACCAACACGTCGGGCTTTTGAGGCGGGCGTTTGGACAAATAAACAGCTCCATATTTCTATAAAATGCTCATTGGGTATTTTCGCTCCCATGTCGAATACACAATTCAAGCTTGGCATCCATATCTGAAACAGGACGTTAATGCACTAGAGCTGGCACAACGTCGGGCATCTAACAACGTAACTGGAATCTTTCCTACAGGGAGAGGCTGCAACAATTGGGGGCCTTCAGTGGAAGCTATCGCAGACTACGAAGCGACATGATTATGGCATACTTGATTCTGCGAGACCCACATCATGTGTGCCGCCCTTCACTGCAGCTCAGCAGCAATACAAACCTGAGGGGCCAATCATTAAAACTCGCAGAACAATACAGTCGTCCGGAGTGCCGCAAAATTTCTTTTCCATTCGTGTCTGTCACCCGTGGAATGCTCTCCCAGAATCGGTCGTCTCTGCACCGACATTAACAGCATTTAAAAGACGGTTGGACGATGCACTCATCCACTTACACTGTGTTAATAAACACTATGTCTCCATCCTACTTCTGGAGTATACCATGGAATTGTTTGTTGTTAACTGCGGGTGCTGTGAATCTAAGGGGATCGCAGGACTACGGCGGAGCAAACGATTAGTCCTCATTTTCACATATATAGTGTTAACTATTTTACTATCCTTATCATCATTATTGTTATGTTTAAATTCCGAGCAACTATCCAACAGGGCTTGTAAAGCAACGCTTCTTTACCCGTATAGATTCATTGTCCATTGTAGTTCTGCTTGAAATAGTGTTACTATTTCTAGGATTGCTTAAAAAACAATAGACAGCCTAAGTTCCCTTTCACGGAGTATCCATAGTGTCTACCCGTTGTACTGTACATCTGTAACAGACCAGCCGGTGTTTCCAAGTATCTACCATGCTTAGTTAAGTGGCCACTCTGTGTACTGTGACTTCAAACGCAGGGCACAACTGCTTGGTATCAAAATGTTGATTGTTTTATTGTCACGGTATTTGCCTCGCAACAATTTTCACTTGTTTACCAATTATTCGGAACTTGTTGTTGCTTATATTGTGGAGCTGTTACTCCAACTTCGAACCCATGAAGCTGCTCAGATTTCATTCGTTAAATTGCTTTTCCCTGAATATGCGACCAGGCTGCCGTGTAATTCACATTGGGCAAGCATGCTTGCAGCTGAAATTTCAGTGATATAAACCCGTGCCTTAAAACTCTCCTTAAGCACAGGTCTGTCAATTTTCATTTGGCAAGTATACCAAACAAGGCAACACAGCAGCTGACTTTGTTCGTGCAAAGCTTGAAGAAGCAAATGTCAGTATGCCTCAGCGAATCTCTTTCACATGAGCTCGATCGACTTCCTATATGAAAATCACATTAATGCCAGTACAGTACCAGCGGTAATAACCGGCATATTTGACCTAAGCAAGGCTGCCCAGCTGAACATCTTATTTAGTTTTCCCCTTACCGCGCGACAGCTTCATAAGTAATTGCTTATTTGATATTGTCATTTGTAATCGGAATTATAGTTCAGCCAATTTAGCTACCTAGGGAAACGCATGACACACTCTCAGTTACACATTTTGGGCAGTAAGAAGTACATTACCTTTCATCTAGGATGCGAAGAATTTGCCGTATTTGTTATCTGCATAATAAGCTGAAGTATGTTCAGGTCGGCTGACAACTAATTTCGCAGTCGGAAAGTGCTTTTAACAAACTACCGATGGTCACTGTAGATAGATTCTAGTTTAATACAATTAGTTCACTCGCGTTTGCCTCTCCCATAGTTTTATGGATTCATCAATGGTTAGTCTTACAGAAATGTTTTCCAGTATCGAACAATTATTTTACACAAGTGGATAGGACACATCCACTTAACAGCCGCTTGGCTGTAAGCCTTTTCAGGTTTTTCGTCTCGTTTTGTCAAAATAATTTTTACCGGCTACGGTTCTAATGAGCTTTTCAAATAATTAGAACACTTTTAACGGGTGTGTGGCCTAATCCTAGTTTTACACGTGGGACATCAAGTCGTTTGACTGGAAATGCTGTGTTTGAAACTAATAATGCTATGTTATTCAATAATCAATAACACGGCAATCTAACTGATCTCGCTTCAGCTCGGAACTACTAGATAAAGACAATGACGTTTGGAGGTACTATGATAAGGGATAAGGTCACCAATATGGATGTTTGGTCAGGTGTCCTACGATGCCGGTGGAAACCCTGTATTCGTACTACTTCAGAGTCACTGATGACTCAGATAGTAAATCTTCAAAATAACCATAAAACCATCCGGAATCGAGGTGTCTAGGTGTTGCTGCCCCCACACTGATACGCCATTGATCGGTTTCGTCAAGGTTTGGACTCATCAGATGGAGATCTCAAAGATCGGTGAGCAACGCTTGGCATAGAGTTAAGAAATTCAGGGTTGGATTTGGAGCACCCGCCGTGTGGTTGTATTACGACACGAAACTGCCGTTTAGACTTCGGTTCACTCTGAACTAGACCTCGGTCATTCCGATTACAAGGACCGTATCCAACCTATCAAAGGTTATTACGTATCGCAATCCAACCACTCGGTGGGTACTCCAAATCTAACTTTGAATAAAACCATCCGGTTTCTAAATGTTATTGACACAGTTATCGGTAACGAATGAGGAAAATATATCACTAGTGTAGGCGATTGTGCAGGCTGAAAGAAATCAAGGCATAATTACTTGAACTGTGCTTACTCGCAAATGCTTCACAAGATGACTTTTCGGCAAATAAGTTCACGGGGGAAAGTGTTAGGCAGTAAGTTGGTTGAAGTTTTAACGCAAAAGATGTATTTCATTTCACTCTACCAATGCTGTTGGGAATAAAATCTCGTTTAGAAATGCAAAGCTCCCATTGATTTCCTCTAAGGGCCCTTTCCGTGTGAGGTGACGTTGCTCATTAATAAAACTGCTCACCTAGGTTTGAACTTTATGCCGGGCTGCAATGTGCAACCACCCAGCTCTGAGCACTGCCAGGCGGCATGAATACTAAATCACAGAGATTACTATTTCCGTCTAAGTGTAACCGAAAACATCTGGAAAATTTGCAATGTCATAAGCATAGGATATAAGCACCTTCGTTCCAGCCATGCAACCACCGAATGTTCAATCAGACTGAGCGATAACGAAATGTTGCCTTTTCATAATTTTGACAGTAAAGCTGACCTCACAAAATCGTCCAAATTGTTTAAGTGTAAATGAAATAATAGCTGTGTGCTGTGAAACATTATTTTACTTTTGAGTAGCAAAACTCTAAATTGTAGGTAGCGAAACCGACAATGGTAGCTATCAACAGACATACGCTACTCTATATCTGCGCTCGGCGCAATTTCATTCCGTTGGGCTTCAAAGTGATCACCGTTTTAACAAGAGCTATTACTGTAAGTAACGACACCGCTTCCTATCTGTTGCCTCAAACGATGCTTCGCCTATCTGGGCCATTTAAACTTGAAAATGGAATGATTGCTTAACGTTGTTGTTAAAGGTTTATCCATGTAGAATAGTAAGCAAAACAGCAGCTTCAAGGAGTAACATTGGCTTAGCGAAGAAGGAACCTTGGAAGTTACGTATAAGATCTGCTGCCGAAAGTGTGATAATTACAAAATAGAAAAAAACGGGAAAATGACTTGGCACTAGGCTATATAAATGCAGACTAGTTACCGTCGCGATCTCCAATACCAGATGTCGGTGCCTGTGGTTGACCAAAACTTTCAATTCCACCTGGATGACGTTAAAATCTTCTAAACAGCATAAAGCCAACAAGTACTTGAGTTTATCGATGCCTAGTATTTAGAGTGAAACTCGACCCATAACACTGGTCAATAGTGGTGTTGGTGTCAATGATATTATGTGATTTCATAATTGTTTCGTGTCACTGATTCCGAAACTGGTTTCAGTTTTGCTAAATTGGCTCTACTTTTGAGATATGGTGCAATCGCTAAACGACTTAATAAAATGGACAGCAAGGTAATGTGTAGCCATGGAATCGTATAGAAATCGTTTTTCGTTCAACAAATGCTGCAACAGTAAATACCTACTAGCATAGTCTACACGATAACTGAATGAATAATCTACTCAACTGGTACATTCCGTTAGAGTAACTCTCCAGAAAAACACCATGGGGTTCATTTTGCAAGTCACATAACATGCGACGGCAGTGGTCAAATGTCCGTCAAATGTCCGTCATACCTGCCTTGATACTTCTCATCAATCACTTTAGTGTTCTAGTGTAAACTCACGCCTTATTCTTTTCTGAAGTCACTGAGATTTCCCCCATCCTGTCTAATTTGCTATAGAGAATATGTAACATTATACTCGTATTAATACCAAAAGTCTAGAAGATTATAGTCATTCTCCACAAATTCTTCATTAATGCTTGGTTTGTGGTTATCCAGGAAATTCTGCACAACAGACACGAGGCCATCCCTAACAGATGCTGCAACACTATTTGTATATTTTGGAAAATTGCATTCGTTATTCAGTTATTGAATTTGAGGACCATCGAAGAAGCCAGCATACACTTTCGCCATACTCCGTTCAAGGGATTATCTATAAATTTACTTAAGACAAGCAAACTTTTTGTCCGATGCTTTAACAAATTGCCACATCAGCCCTAACATTGTGAAAAGAGGTGGGTGTATAATGTTTTCTCTGTCAACCAAAGCCTTCTTGAGGATATTCACTGCTCCTACATTCATGTTTACCCTGTTTGGGCAAGTCACCTCGGTTATCCATACTGTCCATTAAGCACATGAAGCGTGTCTAATTTGCGTATTCACTATGTCCTCCAGGCAAAAGTTCAACATCTTTTAATACACGTAAATAATCCAGTCGGACAGTTTTAGCGTAATTTCACCAAAAGCTTTTTGAGGTTTTAATATTCTTCTGTAATTTTAATTGAATGAGTAATTGGTATAGATTCATTGCGGTTACCGTCGTGTAGTAAGACACATTTCAAACCTCTGCCGTAACTGTCTAGAAAGCCTCTAAATTTTCCGTTGACATATCGGTAATACCATTACCAGAAGAAACATAACAATATTATTGTAATGGACATGGTATTTATCTTTAGTAAATAATCCCAGTATCGCCTCTTGAATTTATCTTAATTTCCGGTTTCGAGCGGTTCTTTTCTTTAATCCTAGGTGCTTACAGTTTAGATGATTGTTTTCACAAACGGAAGTCTGGTATGAGATCGTTTAGTTCTTCTTGTGAAAATTACTGCGGTATTGATAAAATTTCTTCATATTTGTCTCCATTGGTCTCACCTGTATTACAGCAAGCATTCGGGCCATACAATCCTTGATTTGAGAAAATTAATTCCAAAAAGTGTAGCAAACGCTCGCGTGAAAACTTCTGCCTTGTGCGACACAGTTCCCATACCACATTCCGGATTGGGATACGCCCATTTACGTTTCACGGGTGGATCGAAATCTTTCATACTGACGACATAGCAATAACAGGCGTCGTGGTTTACTTTTGCTTCACTCTACACCGCAGGCACACTAGTACTCAAGCTCTTCTTTCCACCATTTGTCCACTTGTGGAGACATTCCACACAGGCTTTGCAAACCTTAGGAGGAGCCCAAAACCTTTCCTGCCCTCCAAGTTTTGCCCAGAAGAAAGCACAAATTGTTTAGCTCGCAAAGTGAGTGATAGTATTCCTATCTTTGCCACAGTTTCTTCGCCACTAGTGCAGCGGAATTCAGCTGAATTCTTTAAACGGCTACTTTTATAGTAACTTCTATATCTAGTGTTGTTCGCTAAACACTACAGGAGTTTCCCAAGTTTGTCTCAAAGACTGCATATGAAACTAACTAACGAATGCCGGCCTCATATCATCATGCGAGTAGGAGGTTAGTTGCGTGGATGGGGTGAAGTGATGTTTAATGTAACTAAACGCGTTGATCTACCGAAACTAGTTCCCTGCTAGCAATGACAATGCTAACCACTACTAGTTACAACGTTTATTAGACGACGCGAGCAGAAATTTGGCACATCTCAAATGGCGTTAAATAGAGTAAGATTTGATTGTGTAAATTGGAAGGGTGGTGGTTCGCTGTGCGCGATCTTTGACTATAGGTTTTTGCACTCAGGTAGCTTTTAATCCATGACGAGGTAATTGTTAACATGAGAGTATTGCACAGCATACGTAATACGGTTGCATAGCCTTGTGTTATACTTGAGGGGAGCGAAGAAGGCAGTCACGTGTGTCGGGTTGCATACGACGTGTTCTAAGATCTGTTTTAGCTGCGCAATTAATGTGGTTATCATGCGTGCCGAAAGCACACACACAAAACATCACGATGAAACAATGTTTGCAATAGCACATTTCGTGTATGCACGCGCACAATTTCCCATGCTAACAGCTAGTATGTTAGGACACATCTTCGGCATTCATTCCTACGGCGACTGCATGCGTTCAGTAAGCAGCATTTTGCCGCATTAGATGTGCCTCATGCTCTATATCGGGATGCAGTGAGTTTACCGTGTAAATGCTTGTCAATAAAGGGAACTTTCTTCATAGATTCGTTGTGAAGCATTTCCAATTTCATTGCTTACGGATAAAATGCTTCTTTCTACTTACACCAATTTTTAATACTACCTGACAACAGACTTTCCGCAGAACAGGCTCTAATTTTTGACATTTTCAAAGCACACTTCTCATCGTTTTTTGCAGGTCCTTGCGGGTCATCATGACGGACCACCCTGTTAAAACAACCGAGTTCCTCAATATTATCAAGTTCAAAGAATCAAACGTAGGGATTCTAATCAACCTAATGAGGCCGTCTTTCTTCTGACCTAGATGGATTACCGTATATTGTGCCCACATTAAGAGGCCCAGAAATCCTGACTGTTGTTAAAAGACATAATTAGTTTCTCTATGGAGTATAGAGTTCTTCTAGATGTGGGAAATTCAGAGATGGTACACATCAAGTACATATAAACTACCAACTTATCAGGCATACCTGTACCCTGCGTAAAACAACAGAAATGGCATCGAAAGACAAAATCCTCAAATTCTAATCTTCCCGAAAGCATTTCAAAATTTCACATCACGAATTTCTGAAAACACAAACGGGAATAACCTTTCAGGTGCAATAACTAAACTGTGCTAAACGTTGACTTGAACGTGGTAAAAGCGTGGTCATCTTATTCCTTTACGTGTGTAAAACATTCAGGTGGGTATCATATAAAATAGATTCCTGCGATTTACATGTATATATATATATATATATATATAGTGGGAGAGCGTATGGTGCGCTGAGACTAGTGGTGGCTAGATCCTGACAGATGACCTACCCACTGCTGCTACTATTGTGCCATTTGCTCATGTCTTTAACGCCTCCTCGTGGCGACTGCTGGGTGGGGGTTGGTTTACGCCCTTCTCCCTGCTAAGATCCAGGACACCAATCTGCATGAGTCAGTGAACTGACCATGTGCTTGACCCGCTTTTTTCAGGTGTACATTTAATCGAATGCTTCCGCTGAGGACCTGAATCGTTCTCCTGTCAGGTGTGGGCGTGCTGCTAGTATCCTAGTCCATCCTCTTCGGAGGTTAGGAAATGGTCGATGGCCCTCTTCCCGTAAAACCTAGCCATGGGATAAAAGAGGTCTACGGGTTATAAGCTCACAGCTCTATTGGCATAAATCCCGAGTGCCACGCATTTTCTCTGACGGTGGGAGGGAAACTCCGGGTGTTCAATGGTTTGTTACTGCCCGCCTCAAGCCAGGCAGCCCCTGGTCAAGTTGGTGCAAACCCGCCAAAACCCACCTGAGTCTGGCCGTGGTCGCAGGTGTGTATCCTACTACGGTCGCAAAACATATATTTATTGTTCCAAACCTCCAAAGGCTGTACGCGATGGACCCCAAGAAATCTAATATTTCTCTGCAATCACATTCCAGAGCTGGATTTGCTCCCACCTAAATTGTGGGTCAGGTTATTGAGCCGTAGGTTCCGGGCGGATTCCCTCAAGGAAACCTCCAAACCCCCAACTGCCTTGTGGGTAAAGCTATGAAGCCAAAGTTCTGGGTGAAGCCTTCAAGCAAAACCTCCGAAGCACAACGACAACCTCGCTTGTGACTTTCCACCAATGCAATCGTATGCCTACGTGCAAACACTCAGCATCGGGTGCTGGAATCATCGCACACTACTGGAACGGAATTCGGGTGAGCGCACCGAACGACGCACTGCACTGGTCGCGGTGGAGCTGGCGCGTTACCGTTTCGATATTGCGGCGTTCAGTGAGACTCGGCTGGCTATGCACGGTAAGTTGCATGAAGCAGGTGCTGGCTACACGTTCTACTTTGTGGGCAACGCCGCCTCAGTACCACCTGATCCTAGGGTGGTCGGATTTGGAATATCCGGTCGCCTCCATGGCCAGCTCGTTTGGGAACAAACAGGCATCAGCGCGCCACTGATGACTGTTCACCTATCACTCGGAGTAGGTAAGTTTCCCACTTTTATAAGCACGTACATTCTGACCATGTGTTATCCTGATGACACGCGTGATCAATTCTACACTCAACTATCCTGCGTTATTCGGTCTGTGCTGAGGAGCGACCGACTATTTCTGCTGGGTGATTTCAACGCGCGCGTTGGGCGTGATGCACCGGTGTGGACAGATGTTATCAGTTCGCATGGCATTGGTTCAGCGAATGAGAACAGTGACAGGCTGCTCTCACTGTGTGCCACTCATGGCCTTACGATCACAAACACTCGGTTTGTACTGAACTCGAGTTATGTGGCAACTTGGACGCACCAACGGAGTGGTCATGTTCACCTGCTCGACTATGTCACCGTACGTCAGTGTGACATATATAAAGTGCGCATGACAGGTGTACTGCGTGGAGGTGAGTGTGGTACTGATTACAGCTTGGTGCGCACCAAACTGTACATATATTTTTGTAAATCTATGTATTGCACTCCCGCCGTGAATCGATGTAAATTTAACATACTCCCCTCGGTACTGTGAGGTTTCCTATAGAGCTGGAGAAGGCGATGGCTGCACGCCTGTTTGATGTGGACTTCATAGCCACAGTGGGCGACCTGTGGCCCCACATTCGCGACCAGATGACAGCTGCTGCCAAAGAGACCATCGGGCGCGCAAACTGTAAGCGGTCTGGTTGGTTCGATTTGATCAATTAGAACATTAGTGCATTGGAGTAGGATAAGTATGCAGCATTTGCCGCACATGTAGCAGACTCCAGTTATTTGGGGAAGAGTAGTCAGTTTCGCAAAATTCGATGGCGACTGACCCGAGAGCTCCGTCGCATTAAAAATGCATGGTGGACGGAGAAGGCGAAGCAGATGGAATGCTACGCCGAACGCCGCCAAAACAAGGAATTCTTTGACTCCTTGAAGGCGGCGTATGGAACGAGATTGGAGCCGCTGAGGACACTGATCGATGGTAGTTCAGGCGCTACCTGCACACAGACTGCAGACATAATGCAGGTCTGGCGGAAACACTTTGGCTGTCTCTTGAACAACCGTTCAGAGATCGACTGGCCTACATTGAACGGCCTCAAGCAACATGATGTGAATGCGAATCTGGCGGATACGCCGACACTGGATGAGACGCAGAGAGCACTTGCTCAGCTGCGAAACGGCAAGTGTGCTTGGGCCAACGGGATCGCGGCTGTAGTATTGAAACAAGGCGGACCCGAGTTGTTGACGGCGCTACACCACTTGATGCAACGCGTGTGGATTGAGGAGGAGGTGCCTGCTGAGCTGAAGGATGCCCTTGTTCTACCACTGTACAAGAGCAAAGGTAGCAAGCAATGTTTCACGAATTATCGTGGCATCAACTTGCTGAGTTGTGTGGGCGAGGTGCTTGCCCGAATCCTACCCAACCGCCTCGTCAGTCAGGTTGTTTAGCCTAAACTTTGGAAGAGCAATGTGGATTACATTCGGGTCGCAGCACTATAGATATGGTGTTTGCGGCTCGTCAGTTGCAAGAGAAGTGCAGAGAACGACATCAGCCATTGTATCCGCTTTTTGTTGATTTCACCAAGGCGTTTGATATGGTGAACCACGAGGCATTGTGGCTGGAGTTGGGTAAGCTTGGTTGCCCAGTTAAATTTGTTATTTTACTTGGCTATCTGGACAGTGGTCTGGGGGCGACGGTGCAGCCGATTGGACGGATCTCAGATGACTTTGCAGTTGTCACTTCCGTGAAGCAAGGCTATGTGTCTTAGCTTCCTTACTTTTTAATAATCATCATTATGCAATACTGTTGTATGCTGTTGATGCGGTTTGTGCTTTCGTTGGTCATGTGGAGCACCGTATTAATACTGATTTGCTGAAGGTCCGTCGTTGCGGTGCGAGAACTCTAGTCTGTGAGACAACTATCCGTTTGTTGCAGTTCGCTGACGACTGTGCGTTGTTTGCCCACAGCGCGGATGATTTGGAGCACATGACTAGTGCTTTGGCTACGGCAGCGGCCAAATTCGGGCTCACCATCAACACAAGCAAAACTGGCTGTCTCTTTTAGCCTTAACTTTCACTTTCGGCCTTCAACTTCTTAAATATTGCGAAAATCAACATTGGTAATGAAGTGATAGAAACCACCTCCCGCTTTCACTACTTTGGAAGTGTGGTATCGACTGTCCAGCTGCTTCACCGTGAGCGGCTATCAGCGTGCCGAATGCAGCGGCGGCATTCGGGATGTTGGAGTACCGAGTGTGGAACAACAATCAGCTTACCGTTGGCAAGAAGCTGATGTTGAACAAACCAATCGTGCTGTCCGTTCTTCTATATGGCAGTGAAATGTGTACGATGTACCGGCAAGCTGTGCGATATCTCGAGTGGTTCCATCAGCAGTGCTTGCGACAACTTTTGCGCGTCGGTCGGGGCGGCAGAGTTGCTGACACGGAAGTGTTGCGCCGAAGTGGGATGTATGCAGTGGAGTGCATACTTTTGCTGAGACACCTGAAGTGGCTCAGTCATCTGTGGCGCATGGATTCGACGCGGATGCTAAAACAACTCTTATATGATCAAGTGAGTATTGGGAAGCGGCATGTGTGGAAACCGAAGCTTCGTTACCAGTACATGGTAAATTTGAGCATCTCACGTTCTAAACATGATTGTACTTCATGAGATTCGAAGGCGGTTGATCAGCCTGCATGGCAAGATCTGATCATGAAGGCAGTTGCCGAGTTGCAGGAGAAAGTCCTCGTGCATGCTGAGAAGAAGCGGCAAGCACCAATTGGTAGTACACCATCGACTTCGGGCGCGTGGTACTGTAGCACTTGCGGGCGCGAATGCCTGAGTCAGCCAGGCCTAGTGACGCATGAGCAAGACCACTCGGCGTCAACTCCGAAAAGACGACGGGTATTGCTGAGATCGTTGGTAGAATCGGCGCAGCGTTTTTGTGTGCGTTGTATTTTATTTACTAGCAAGGGGCTTGCATGCTGAGTCCCTTTATTTCAGGTGGTTGGTTTGCTATATTGTCCTGATGTTTTTAATCTTATTTATGTCTACTGAACTATCTCCGATAAACTTGCACACGTAAATTAAGCAAATCATATTTAACTCCGATAACATTTTCGCGGTTGTGGCACTTTCTTAAAAGATATTTTCTGACATATTGAACCTTCCGGGGGTTTTTGCAACCAATTTATTTCATATGCTCATTAATTTAAGATTTTTGTCACGTTTCCTTATGCATTACTCGATCTATTTTATTTGTTATCTTTCTCTCAAATGATTGGCTGTTGCTTGATATCCCCGGTGTGGCTGCGCTTGATGTGCATGTTGACCAGGTGCCTACCTGTCTATTACCCACTACCTCGTCCATACTTGCTCGAGGAGACAGTTGGTCGTTGCTGGAGGGGACGGGGTGCACGGTCTTTGTGGCCGTGCTAGGCTCGAAGAGTAGTTCCATGCACTCAGTGTGTAGCGGACTAGGGTCCAGCCACCGCCTTGTGTGCGCTTGATTCCCAAATACAGTGTGCTTGTGTTTGCCTGTGAAGGAGTGTGGGTAGGCTCCGTTGAAGAAACCTGACTCCCATCCACATTCCTCCTGGTCTTATTCCTTCGGGTGTACACTGGATATGGGGTGTGTGGATGGAGCTGTGGGTGGTGCAACGCAAGCCACCCATGGTCCCTCTGTAGGCGCAGGCGTCCTGTGGCTGGCCACAGTGACAGGCAAATCAGAAACCTAATGCCACCATCCAATGTTGGTTGTTACCCGGGGGTATTCAAACAAAGTGAAATTTTGTAAACAAAATTCCTCATGTTTTCTAATAGAAAATTTACAGTATAGTAGCAAGGAAGAAACAGATAGGCTTAAAGACGGTCAGTTAACGATAAACATCACCATACTACTCCTTAGCTGGGAGTGAGGAAAGCCCAGCCGTTGGTTCGCGTCGCAAACAACTAGGTCAAGGCTAAGATTAAAACCAGCAAAAGTGAAAGACAACATAAATTTCTAAGCCACACAATAGTTAGTGGATTAGCATTCAGGTCATGGTAAGAGGGGATGGCTAAACGGATTGTGGAAGGAGGAAAACTCACAATGGACGCTAATGAGTTCGGCCCATTGTTGCGACAAGTGGATTTAACCAAACGCATTAATCGCTTTCAGGCCCCAACCAGGAAATGTAGAGCGTCCAAGCGAGGACAGCTTCAAAGTGAGGACCTTCTCTCTTTTTCTACAGGTCATCCGTTGGTTTCCCTTTCTCTTCTACTTTCCACATCGCGGTCGAGCAAACAATGCACGTCGCGGTTGTGGGTGTGCAAGCATGCAAAACACTTGGCCTAGCCCTGGACTCCACTATAGACTCCACGTTTTAGGGCAAGTACGATGTCACGCCGGGGCCAAAGTAGCGAAGATTGGCAAAAGCACCTCGAGCTTTTGCCAAGTGGTTCATGATCTCATCTGTTGTTCCATAGGCGCTGGTGTGTTTGCCTAGATAATTGGATTCCTGACGACTTCCAGCTGATCCCCAACAAGGTTCAGCGCAGCAGTCGGTCCTCGTCAATTTCGGTAAAAAGATTTGCATTTGAAATTGTAAAACAAAGCCCGTTATGGCTGACAGCTAGTACTAATCTATCCAGTGCTGCTTGATACGTTTGTGGGCGGTAACAAAGCATAGCAGCATCGTCACAATATTCCAAATTGTGAAGTTGATTATCTTAGTACAACTTCACTTTACCAACTCGTATCCTGTGAATGCTTAATCTATAACTTCGTCAGTGGCGAATTTAAAAAGGAACAGTGATAACGCGCGTCTTTGTCTCACATCAAAAATAATGAAAACCGAAACAATATGTCGCAAGCCAGTAGAGTATCTGAGCTATGCGCGATAAGTGTGCTGAAAATATCCACATATTTCTCTGGCACACATTTCCTGATCAAATGGTCCCAAAGAGCACATGCATTTTCTGAATCGAAGGTAACTTTGATGTCCGTGAACACGACTACGCTGGCTCGCCGATAAATACGGCAGTGTTCTGACAACTTACGTAATATAAAGACGTGCTCAATGCATCTCCGACTTCAAGGAAATCCGGCTTGCGCCACATGAATCTGGCTTTCACCGCTGCTTGTCATTCTATGAAAAAGGACGGAAGCAGTTAACTTAGAGACTTTGAGATCAAACTGCTGCGGTAACCAAGTCAGCGACATCGCTTGGCTTGCTGAATCATTCCTATCTTCCTATTGGTTGTGTGTGTTTATCGCTTGACTCTCCGTTTAACAAGGGATTGACTCAGTTGTAGTTGGTTAATTTTGCGAGATACATTTTACCTTTCCTACGGCTTTCTTGATACAACAATGTGGCGTCGCAGAGGCAAAAATGGACCTTTCCATCCAACCCCATCTCCATTTTGGACTGATTGCGGCAGCAGACCGACATCGGATGCCTGGTTCCGTTGGAAAACATCCTTCCTAAACTACTTGGATTTAATCAGCAATCTCCTAACTGCTCTTAGTGAGGATAGAAGATTAAAGCTGCTTCGTCATTTACTCGGAGATGAGGGACAGCGACAATTCGATGATTTGGGTCTCCAAGGATGCAAATCGGTCATGGACGCCTTCAATGCTCTCGATCGTGCATGGAGTTACCAAATGAACGTGTTTACCGCGCGATATATTTTATCCCGAATACACCAAGAAGCAGGCGAACCCTTGAATGATTGCATTGCTCGGCTGAGTCGTGCAGTACGACCGTGTGCCTACTCGTCTATTCCACAGAAAAAGATTAAAGGCTGTATGCTCACTCAGCAACTGATCACTGGAATCGCTGACAATCTCATACGTGAGGGGCTATTGCAGGAAGACGCTTGTACACTAACCTGGGATCGACCTTGCGAATTAGCCCGAGTAAAGACAGAAATTTCATTGCAATCGAAGCAGTTTTGTTCCACCAGCTTAGCTGAAGTGACGAGAGTACAATCTTTCCGGCAACGTCCGACAGACAAACTTTCTTGCTATCGTTGTGGGAGCACGTCTCACAAAGCTAATTTTGTAAAATGTAAATGTAAAACTGTGGTAAAATTGGTCACTATGCCCGCTGTTGTCGATCGCTGTCTGTCGCGCTCATTAAAGATGATGCTACACCGGAATGCCATGTTACCGATCCAACTCAAGACGATATCTATTCAATCACCGCTGATTCCATACCTTCAGGTTGTGTAACTATATCCGTTATTGAACCGAAGTTTCCCGCTGCTGACATTCGTACTGTATTGTTCCTTACTGTTAAAGGTGCTGTTCCATTGGAAATGGAACTTGATTCTGCTTCTCCAGTTACTATCGTGCCTTTCCAATTTTATGAACGCTACCTATCACAGCATACTTTACATCCCACCTCACATTCATTCTGGAGTTATAGTGGGGACACACTAACCATATTGGGATTTATTATCATGCCTTTGCAGTTGCCTTCTGTGATCGCCGATGTCGCAGTGTATATTTCTTCGGACAACAGACGACCCTTGCTTGGGCGGAATGCTATGGTGGCTTTGTATATTGTACCATCATTCGACCGCATGCTTATCTCTTCCGTCAACGTAGCACACCGGCAGGAACATTATCCGCAGCTCTTCCAGAAGTCCATTGGCCGTATTCCATGTGGTGTGCATCGAATTCAGCTGAAACCGAATGCGAAACCGGTCGCCATTGGTCAACCTAAACCCATTCCGCTAGCGAAACGTGAAGCGGTCTCTGCAACCCTGCAAGCAACGCTAGCAAATGATTTGATTGAACCCATCGATTGCTCTGAGTGGGTGCATCCAATGGTTTGTGTCATGAAAAAAGACGGTACTGTCCGGATATGCAACGATTTGCAGGCGCTGAACAAACAGATCGTCGTAGAACGCTTTGTTTTGCCATCTAATGATAAACTCACTGTACGTTTAGCTGGTGCAACTGTTTTTTCCAAGCTAGATTTAAAAAGAGCGTTTTTCCATATGCCATTGGCCGAAGATTCCAAACACCTAACTGCCTTCCTCGCTCCTGATGGCATATTTCAGTACAAAGTCTTACCCATGGGTTTGAGTTCCGCGCCCGCCGCCTGGCAAAAGTTCATGACTCACGCCCTGGCAGGTATCGATGGGCAGATTGCCTACATGGATGATATTTGTGTTTTCGGCCGCTCACAGGAAGAACATGATGAAAGGTTACACAAAGTCCTCCAGCGCCTCAGTGATCTCAATTTGCGTCTGAACGCAGAAAAATGTCTCTTCCATGCACCAGAAATTCAGTTTTGGGACACATCATTTCACGCAGTGGCATTCGACCAAGTGATGAAAATATGAGGGCCATCTCTGAAGCGCCAACACCCAAAAGCTTGACAGAACTAAAGTCCTTTTTAGAGATGTGCTCTTATAACCTGCGCTATCTGCCGGATTTTGCGACCGTGGCAGATCCATTACGACAGTTAACAAAGAAAGGATCGTCATTCGTTTGGAGCAGCAATCATCAAAATGCCTTTGATGAACTGAAAAGGAGAGTTGCGTCTGCTCCCTTAGTTGCCATTTTTGACGAATCATGCCGTATCTTTGTGTCCACTGACGCGTCTGATGTCGGTTTCGGAGCTGTCCTCTCACAAATACAAAACGGAGAGGAGAAAGTTATTGCGTCCGCATCACGAAAGCTATCAGATACTGAACGTCATTATTCAGTTGGGGAAAAAGAAGTCATTGCATGTGTGTGGGCCTGTAAAAAGTGGCTTTTATTTCTGTTCGGTTGTCGTTTTATTCTGCCTACTGATCATTAAGCCCTAATAGCTCTTCTCAGCAATGGATCTAAAGGATCTCGCCCAATGCTAATCGATCGCTGGTATGCCAGGCTCCTTAACTACGATTTTGAACTTGTGTACCGGCCAGGTTTGCAAAATCAGATTGCTGACGGCCTATCTCGCTTACCCGTGGGGTTGGAAGATGAAAAAGAGGGACTCAGAGAGAGTCTTGGAGCTAACCTGTCTGCCTTGACGATCGAGGAACTATGAAGGGAAAATTCTAACGATTCTTTACTGCATGAGATTATTGAATATGTGCAGCAGGGCTGGCCCAAGGATAATAAAATCCCCGGTGAGTTCATTCCGTACTATGCAATTCGACATGAACTATCAGTGGTAGACGGTTGCCTGATGCGCGGTTTGGTGTTTGTAGCTCCGCCCTAGTTGATAGCCAAGATAATGGCTTACGCACATGAGGGACATCCAGGTATAGTTCGGACCAAAAATCGAGTGAGACCCTATTTCTGGTGACCACGAATGGCACCTAGCATTGAGATATTTGTGGTCAATTGCAATGCTTGCCGATTAGCAAACAAAAGTTCCTTGCCCGTTAAAGCCCCCACACAGCCAATTGTTTACACGATGAAACCATGGACCAAAATCGCCATTGATATTATGGGACCTTTCGCTACTGCTCCTGCGAATAAGCGAAGTCTACTTGTTGCTATATGTTTTTCCAGTAGATGGCCTGAAGTACACATGTGCGACCAAGTTACTACTTCGGTTGTGTTACGTTGGCTTAAACACTTGTTCAGCCGTTTCGGTTTATCGCATGAAATAGCAACGGATAACGAGCCACAATTTTGTAGCCGCGAATTCGCAGATATTCTACATTGCCATAACATTAATCACTCCAGACCTGCGCCCTACAATCCTGCAGCCAACGGCATGGTCGAGCGTTTAAACCGTTCTCTAAAAAAAGCCATACAAGCCGTACACATAGGAGGTTCGGACTGGGAGGATGCAGTTTTAACCGCGGTTTTTTCCTACAGAACATGTGACCACAGAGCCACCGGAAGAACGCTAGCGGAGCTGATGCTAGGAAGGCCCTTACGCACAAAGTTAAATGCTGCACATAACGTTTTATCAGCGAGAGATGCCGAAGTTTCAATTCGCATAGCATCTTACCAAAATTCCTAGGCTAAATTATCAACACCAATGCAGCCCGGGACATACATTCGCGTCAAAAGCAGAGCGACAAAGAAAGGCACACCTTCGCTTTCCGCTCCACTGCGCATCGACCGTACGCTTGGCCCGGGCACCTATCGATTGGAGAACGGCCTAATTGTCAACGCGCTTCGACTCCACACAGCTCACGGACAAGCTAATCAGCCCGACCGATCCGCGCGCGAAGACGCGGCTCAGTTACCATTACCACGAAGTCAGCTGCGTCAGTCCGCGAGAACGGTGAAACCTATTGATCGCTACGAACCAGGTTGAGGCAGCTTTTCGGAGGGGGAACGATAATGTTTTAACCAAGTCAGCAGCATCGATTGGCTCGATCTCATTGGTTGGCTTGCTGACTCATTCCTATCTTCCTATTGGTTGTGTGTGTTTATCGTTTGACTCTCCGTTTAACAAGGGATTGACTCAGTTGTACTTGGTTAATTTTGCGAGATACATTTTACCTTTCCTACGGCTTTCTTGATACAACTGCTTTCTCTATGATTACCGCATTCCGAACGACAAACAAAATTGAAAATCGGGGAAACAGCCGAGCAGCTGCAGTCAACTGCGACGGTCTCTTGCTTATATAGTTTATTGACATATCGTGTGCTTCTTCCATAAGGTATTATCCCTCAAATTTAAAGGGGACTGGAGAAAGTTCATCCAGTCCAGCGGTCTTATTCAATTTCAGCAGTCCGATCTCGAGTTCGACCTTGAGAATTCTTGTCTCTCATTTCCATTGTAGACCGCTGCATTGAAATGAAATTTTCGAAAAATGTGCTAATCTTTGGCTGACCATCATAGACTACAATCAGGAGATTGATCCATGTTTAACAAGAGTTAATAGTGTAAGGAATATCTTGCTAAAGCTGGTCATTTATGAAGTGACACGTTTTCATACCTACCACATGATGTCCCATACACAAACAGGTGATGACGTTATATTTTATTTCCACTACTAGTTTAAGAGCAGTGTAGCTGCTTTAGCTTTGATGGTTGTACCTCAGTAGGTTGCAGCCGCATTCTCTCCGCCATCTTACTTTTCACAGATTTATTCCGCCATGCTGTAGCGCCCTCGCTTGGATACTGCGCCCATAGTCGGTAAAACGATACGCGCCCTGTGTAGTACGTCCCGCTTGGACACTTGGCTTACTGAATCCGGATCGACGAGACCAGAGTGACTTAGCCGGCCAACGGTTCTACTTCATCGCACCGACACTAACACGGACACTGCACAACTACTCGCGAGCCCGAGAGAGATGATACTGATCTTCAGCTAAGCGCTTATTGCTCAAAAGAAAATCGAACACAGTTGGTATCGCCTAATTTTTATAGCATTGGTTTCCCCATTATCGGAATGATGGCGTAGTTATCACATGGTATAGAAATGAAGGTGGTAGCCAGAATGATCTAATTACCAACGGACAACTCTCTTACTAAATGGATCATGCAATTCGCGACCTGCTAACAGTTTCCCTTGGTAGGACAGAGATAATCGTCATCTGCAAAGTGGTCGCCGCTAGATTCCAACTGACAACGTTATTAATTATAAAGCGTTGCGCGGCTGCTCCACAGCAGCATAACCGGTGAAATTGGAGGACGAGAATAGGTGTCCGGCAGGACGTTTTGTGGAACCATGAGGTCTCTGCACACGTGCATCTACTCAAAAATCCTGAGGTTAAAGTCTCCTTTTAAGTATAATCCAACCTTCGGATACAAATTGTGCGAAATATCTTTCACCTCCACATCACAGTCTGCCACCTTCCCGCAGAAACACCTACGCGCAATTCGACAACTCAGGCACAGTACAAAAGCATTTGAGGCCACTTAACATTTAATGTCTTTCATTGCACAGTTCCTTCCGTTCCCACTTTCTAACATCGCGCGGCGGCGCCTACAAATTTGTGTGTGCTCCGTAACTCCATGTTAAAAGGTTTACTAACACACACGCTTTTCGGCACTGCATCCAACCCTTTTGTTTTAAACTTGCAATATTTTGTTCGGCATCTAGTGATGTGATTGTTTACAATCGCGATACTTGAAATTGTTGCGCGTTTTCACGCGTATGAATTGGGCAGTTTTCTCTGGTCAAACTTTTCAGATACAAAGGAGCAAAATGCCCCTACGCAAAAGCACCTCGCAGGATGGCGCGGTGCATTTCGGAGGAAAAACCTCGGAAGTATGAGCCTACCTATTTTACTCAGTGCCAATACCCGACCGCCACCTGAAAGAGTAGGATATTGTGAATATTCTTGCGCGGGCACCATTATGCTGCAAGAAATCTGGCTTTATTTCGATGCCAAAGATGCTATCATGGAACTCGACGGATTTATCTCGTATCGTATTGACTGCCATGTACTCAGAGGAACCGCAGTGGCGGCGTTGTCATTTACATTAATGATTCATGGTGTCCGTCCATTAAAAGCGCTTTATACTACAGCTAGTAAGGCAGCAGCTGTTTACTCGTCAAATGCAAACCAAGACTCCGGAACGGTAATCGATGATTTCATTGAAAACGATGACCCTCGATTACCTGGAAATACTTTGTGTACAGTTATCGGCTATGTTAACACAGTTGACACCAGATTTCTTGTGACTCTTTTGCTAAAGAAGACCGTGTATTCTCTAACCGGGTTAGATGAAATCGATTGACATAGCATTTGTTAAAAACCTGTAATGTTTTCGGTTTGTAATCGAGAGCTCTGATCAGCCATCATAAAGTTGTTTCACGTTATCGATAATAGGCTGAATCATAAAGATCCCCGCCCGTTGCGGCGAGCGAAAGTTCAGACGAAGATAATGCCTGACCCAGCGACTACGTGAAACGATTGCATCCACAGATTTTAGTTTTTTTACGATGCAAACATATTGAAGTATTGCGAACAGTTGATAAGTTACTCAAACTTCTGCTTCGACACATGCCATCTAACTGGCAATTATTCATCCGTGCCGATAGAATCTTGTCTCAAAGTCTCATACGATTGAATGGACTAAGGGAAAAGCTTTTAAACGCAAAGATACATCATCGGTAATGTCTCTATCGATTGATATAAAGGCGAGTAGCGTCGCCTCAATCATCATCAGCATCAGCATCAGCATCCTCATTATACACATCAGCTAGAGTTGGGACACACCTCAGCTACTGTGCCGCAATACATTAATGAAAAGGCAAATAAATACAACATTTGCATGCCAGCCGAGCTACCAGCAACGGATAGGCATCGTTCCGGTAAGCTACCAGCCGGCTACTAGGTAAAAGAAAAAATGTTTTACGCTAAGAAATGAGATCGTAAGTGGAGGGAAAGCTAAATGGGATTGGGAGGGACAAGGAAAATTATAACACGAATGCCACTGAGGTCGGCTCCTTGCCATGTCAGCAAATGTATCCAGCCAAATGTGTTCATGGCCTTTTGGACCCCAACCAGGGGGCCGTGACGCTCCAACCGAGGCCAGCTCCGAAGTGAGGGCCTACATTCCTCTGGACCAAGTCATCGCTTGGCGACCCCTCTTCTTTCATCCACACATTCCAGGTGAGCAAACAACATACATCGTGGAAGTTGGTGGGCTGGCATGCGCAAAACGTGGCCCAGCTATCTGAGCCTGGTGCGTGAAATGACAGTGCTGAGCGGTTCATTTCCTTTTCCTGTGCCGTAAACAAGGCGTCGAACACGCTCGTTGCTCACGCAGTGTTCCCACCAGATGTGAGCCAAACTGCGAAGGCACCATTGGTCGAACTTAACTAGCCTCTTTATGTCCGCCGATGCTAGGGGCCAGGTTTCTCAACCGTACAGTAAGGTCGAACGTACCGATTCAATGTACACTCAACGCTTCGGGGAGAGAGTGATGCCGCGCCGCCGCCACAGGTGGCGAAGGTTAGCAAAAAACTTTGAGCTTTTGCTATACGGTTCGTGATCTTATTTTCGATCCGAAGGGCGCTGATACAACTTCACAGGTAGTTGAATTGCAGAACGACTTCTAGCTAATCTTCACCAAGGGTCAACGTAGGAGGCGGTCCAGACCAATCTTGGAGCAACGCTTTGCACTTCAGTGGTGCAAAGCAAAGCCCGAAGCGGCTGACAGCCAGTGCTAATCTGTCCAGCGGGGCTTTGCACGTCTGAGAACTGTCACAGATGAGGGCAATGTCGTCTGCATACTCTAAGTCAAGAAGTCGTTCTCCTTGGAGTAGCTCCACACCTTCCAGGTCATGTCATGTAAATGCAAACTCCATGACTTCGTCAATAGCGAAGGTGAAGAGGAAAGGTGACAGCGGGCATCCTTGTCTCACACCGCTGGAGATATTAAAGGGTGGCGACAGCTTGCCGTAAGCCCTCACTCTGCCCGTGCTACGCAAATATGATGCTTGGATAATATTTACATATTTCTCGGGCACACCTTTCCTGAGTAAACAATTCCAAAGGGCACATCGATCAACCGAATCGAAGGCACCTTTGATGTCGAGGAACACGACTACGGTGAGCCGCCAATATGTGTGACGGTGCTCCAACAAGTGACTCAAGGTGAAGATGTGGTCGATGCGGCCACGACCACGACGAAACCCTGCTTGCTCCTCTCGAATCTGGCTTTCACGAGCGCCAGTCAGTCTGTGAATGATTATGGAGACGAGTAATTTGGAGGCGATGGAGATCAGACTGATTCCTCTATGGTTGCTGCATTCCGAAAGCCAGCCTCCTTTGAAGATGGGAACAATAACGGAGCGGTTCCAGTCGGTTGGGACAGCCTCCTGCTCCCACAGTTTCACTAGTAATTCATGTAAAACATCAAAAAGAGCAGAGCCTTCGAATTTGAAGTGGACTGGAGGAAGATCATCTAGTCCCGCGGCTTTGTTCAACTTCAACAGACCGATCTCACGTTCGACTTCTGAGCGAGAGGGTGGATCCAAAGCGACAGCCCACGGAGCAGGGCGATCGCTGGCCGGCGAAGAATCAAACAATTCTAGCAGATTAAATTGCTTTTCAAAATGCTCAGCCCAACGCTCCAAACGTTTTGACAAATTGTGGACAGTCTGTTTACTCTCGTCACGTATAGTTTCACTAACACCAGGTCTCCTGCTGCCCGTTTCCCGTATCAGACGGAATAACTTACAATGATTGTCAAGGGCAGCGACCACTTCCATCTCTGTTGCACGATGAGACCAGCAGGATTCGCGGTCTCACTTCAGGCTAGCACGGAATTTTGACCGGAGCACTTTGCGAGTTTCATTGTGTTCGTTTCCAGCCGGAATATGCGGGCAAGCGTCGATAAGTTCCAGAGACTGCGAAGAGACCCAATAACCATGTTGGCTATTAGACATACCACATGAGGATTTTCCTGCTGCTAGTAAGGTCTGATGAACATGTGACCAGTGACCATCAGTAGTCTCCAGTGAGCGCTTAACCAGCTTGCATGTCAGCGTACGTCGATACGTATTCAGAACAGCTGGCTTTGTTAGTTGGTTGGTGTCAATGTGCTCACAGCGTCGTCGTGGGCGTCCGCCAAAACGCATCCGCATGTCAGCACATACAAGTGCATGATCGGTGTCCACACATGTGCTCCAACACCTCAATCATATCTACTTCCAAACCACGCTTATAAATAATAATTATCGTGAAACATGGAAACTGCTAGAACAGTTAAACAGAATCACACGCGAAGTCACCCATGTAGAAGAACTGAAACACAAGTTTTATGACCAGGATACTACTTCAGTTTTTATATATTTTCCGTTGAGTTGCAACTATGCGCAGCAAACCCACCATCAGTGAACAGCATTGAAGTGCACAAGGAATTAATCGCGTTGCAATAGAACAAAGTAAGTGGTCCGTATAAGTTCTCCCCCGTCGTGCTCAAGGAGTGTGCAGATTAGCTGGCACGAAAGCTCGTTGACTTGTGCACATAGTACTTCAAGCAGCATAAGATAGCTGACAGTTGGCGAAGTTCAAGCATCATTCCCGTGCAAAAGGAACCTGCAAATATCGACCAATCGCTTTCATTTTCGTCGCTCTGAAGACCTATGAGAGGCTTATTTTTATAGGGATCTCAGCCTTGAGGCAATTGGATGATCCTCAACAGTATACGTATCGCGGCTTAGATGCAATAGCATGTTTCGTACATGTTGTGCTCTAGTCACAGCATAATAAAAACAAATCCATCAGCGTCTACTTCCTGGATTTTAGTAACGCTTTCTGATGTAATAGGTTCTAATGTTCAAACTTTGGTTGTTCTTTCGATGAAAGGTTAATTTACAAGATTTGGGGTTGAAACATTGATCCCAACGAATTCTGGTGTCCTTCAGGTTATGATATTCCCATTCCTATTCTGCAATTTCATTACCTCAATCCCATTCTCTGGAGAAGCCATCTTACTGAAGTTTACGGGTGACGTGATCTTTGGTGTCCATCACCTTAGCATAGAGTCATCAGCCAAAATAAAATACCCTCCTAGACAACCTCACAGGTTGGTCCAAATCCCGTTGCTTACCGTTTAAAACAGGAAAATGCAGGGAGGTACTTTTTGGCTGTTAACAAAAATTGCTACCGGCAAACACTAGCGCAATGCCCGAAACAATCCATCGAAGGTAAATGATTGATCTTTCTACATCAATAAAATATCTGGGAGTAAAATTGATCAGTGGTCCTTGATCAGTGCAGCGGTCCTTATATGTCAACGAAACATTCATTAAAGTTGGGAGACTGTCAGTCTATGTTATACGTCTCAGGTCTTCTTCCATACTCCGTTTTCGATGCAAAGTTTTATCATTGCATGTGGGTTACCCTACTGGACCAGTTGCTCTCTCGTGATCCTTCCTCGTCTCCTAATTAAGAACCTCAAAGTAATTGTCAGCTCAATAAAACACCTATCCCTGTGTAACGGCATTACAAGTATGGAAAGTTTTAGCATCATTGTATCCAGTCATCTTAATTCCTGTAACGAGACTGTAACTATAATAATCACTGATATTAGCCACCTCATCCACAGGGTATTGGCCGAATGCGTAGCAAACTGCTTGACCAGAGAGAGATACAAACTATATATGCTCGGACAAGAGCATATGGTGCATCAGTAATTCCTTGCTTGTCCAATTTTGAATTATAAAATCACCATTAATGAACTGGTTAGTAAATTACTTCAGTGATGTTATCTGTGTCGACATCATTTATTCAACTATCATGCTTTCATATCTATCCTCATGCATCATTTTATTAGATTATTTATCCCTATCCGTGGCGTGTATATTAGAGCTGAATATTCACCCTTCACGAGTGCATAATGCACCAGAAAGTGTGAAGCTGGGGCGAACGTTACAATCGCATAAACTACCCCCACAAGGCACCTTGACGGTTCGCGTCGTAGTGCGGACACACTAAACTCATATCCGGCCATTTCAGTGTGAAGACAGCCCTTCGTGCTGACCTAGAGTTGTAGTCAAGACCTCAGTGATTGACCTGATGTGCATGAACTGACAAAAGCAGGTTGACGGGATGGGTTGTAGTGAGAGATCAAAAGGAGCAGCGCATAATGCTGTAAAAATTGGAGCTTGTACGCACGTTTCATGCCATAAATATATTAAGACAGGGAACCAGCGTCACAATTGTCTTAGCTATTTCCACCCTGTATGTGTTATGCTCATATCAAGAAAGGGAAGCTCTTTAGTAGCAGACTAGACTGTTTGGCTTTGCGCAGTATGTATGGCCATCTCACTCGTCCAGATCATATAAGAATGGTCTCAGAAAGCAAAAAGACTGGTACCAACGATTGAGCAGATGAGAAACGCCAAAGTTGTTTCCCCAGGAGAAAACTTGATAGAGATAGGTCCATTTTTCACCCGAAACCATGTTCCAGGCCCGACTGAAATAGCTAAGCAGCCCATTAACAAGAGTTAAATGTGGCCTTGACTGTCAATAAGCTTGTCATTACCACCAATGGCCCATATTTGCATGAAGCAGTCACTTCAAGTCCAATTAGAATAAGCACCAACATAGCCTCTTTCAGCCTCCAAACTGTTCCAAAACCTCAAAATGGACCTGAGACCAGCATTATTTGGAACCTGGTTGCTGCCATGGACACCTGGAAATTTTGACCTTCAGTTGCTCACACTGGATTCCGAATTAATAAGTGAGGCGGACCTGTACGAACATAATCTCCATTTCCATTTTACCCACGGTCCTTGTGATCGGAATGACCGAGGTCCACCACAAGTGAACCGAGGTGTCAATAGAGGTTGCTTGTAGCAACCCAACCACACAGCGGATTCTCCAAGTCCATCTTTGAATTCATTTCCGCTGTACCAAGCGTTGCACGTGGATCTCAGTCGCATAGTGCTTACTGTTTCAACCGTAAGCCACTAGTCTCTGATATCCAGCCCAGCTGAGACTATCTCCATTTTATGAGCCCATACCAGGACGAAATCGCGGTCCTGGGGCTACAGGGTTGGAATGAGCGACAACATAATATTTCCATCCTCCTCTGATTGCGTGTAGACCACCGTGGCAGTCGACCTCAGTCCAAGCTGCACCAACATTCGTTAAGCTAACACAGTGCATTGCCAGTGGCTTGCACGAAAATCCCAGAGTAGATGTCAAACACGTTAACATTAGGGCAGCACGTTGACGTGAGCCACTGAAACTGCATATGTGATATCCCATTTTAATTAGGGTCACAACTCACTAACACTCGACGTACGACGGTGAGCCGAGATTTCTCCAAGTCGTGCTGACTTCCGCCGGTGAAGTCGAATCAGTGCTTCCATCGACAGCTTGTCTCCGAAACGGGATCTGTTCATTCCGTATCTTCTAAGATCTTCCGTGGAGCCAACGTGTGCAGGGGAAGCAATGGCTTGGAAGAATACAGTAGGGAATCTGAAACCGATACTTTTTCCATTAAGTGTTCCGAGGCTGGAGGATATGATGAAGGCGAAGCGACCACCAACGAACAGGAGGGCTGGCGTTAACTTCGTGAACAAGTGTACTTAGAAAATGTCGTAACTGAATCCATATCAAGGCTACCTAGTTCACAAATCGACAATGCATATTGTCATAGGGTTGTAACGAGGGTGCCTAAATTCAGACAGATATAAAACAGAGCCCTACTGTATTGGTATGCGCACTGCAGCAGACTACTTTCTGAGCTCCAACTAAAGGCTAAGTACACAATCCACACACATTACATGAGCATGTTAGTGAAAGCAGGTACCGACAACGCTTCGTAAAGCATTAAACATCTAGCTGACAAAATTCCTGTTTACACTGTATACGTTAAACGCAATGAGTGGATCAAGGAAAAAACAACAAGTTTCCTGCATCTGACAAGTTAATTTGTCACTGCTCAACCCAAAAGTGATCATTCACTTACATTTAACCGGTCGGCTTGGTATAACACCCGAAATACACCCCCCGACACAATAAGGAAACCACAGAAACTTCCTGTATATGCACTACTGCACAAGGTCTTCAGAACAATTGCGCCGAATTGCGGTTAGATAACGCTTCATAGGTTTGGGACCTCAAATTCGTAAATGAAAATTGGTTGCACCCAGAAACTACCGACGATGAACTCACGCTACAGAGTATGTCTCTTGTAAGAAACGCTCGCATCAGTAACGGAAGTGGGGTACCTCTACCTATATAGTCTATCTGGATGCACCAAAGGACGCCGTGGATTTTCGAATCACCGTGTGCTGAATACTAATGTTGCGTCGGATTACTGTGTTATAAATGTTCTTCCTGTGTGAATTATGCATCAATATTCTTTTATTTAGTGTATTTTTCAACCGATGCAAATTTAGTGGATATTCTTTGGCTACTTTTGGAGATCCCATCGGTGTTCACTTCGTTGAATTTGCTCTATCTTGTGTTACCTTCTCGAGCTACTTGTGGTTCCTGTTCAAAAGTAGTTAGACCTAAGGCCCATACATTTCGGTGCTTCGGTTGCGATGTTTTGTTTCAGATTTCATGCACTGGCTTATACGTTGATGTATTTCGAAAAGCTCACGACATCCGACATCGGTTTTTCCATGTTGTATGCGATAAATGTAGCGGTGCAAGACATCAGAATTCACAGCGACCACCAACAACCACAGAAAAACATCTCTTCCAGGCAGAAACAAAACGTTCCCCACGTGGGTTCAAGCGCCATCGTGAAAGCACCTGTCACCTCGCCTTCCTTTGCCATTCCGCCATCTGCACCACCATCAGCGTCTTTGACCCTGGCCGAACCTCCGGTTCAATGTTCCCCACCGATTGAAGACTCAGACTGGGAACGTATAAAATGCCACTTCACAGATCGGTCCGTAAACTGCTCAGAGCCTATCTGTGAACCTCTGAACACCGAGGATCCATGGATTACTCAAAAGCGCAAAGAGTCACATAATCGAGTTTAGGCCTCCACTGCTGATAAACAACAACCGAAATCGATAAGCGACACTAGTCCTGTTTCCTCAGGTTCATCATCGATTTTGCTTAGGCGTCATAATCTCATGGTCTTCCACATACGACAGTCAAAAATGAAAACCTTCAGATACACCATGACCACGAGGTTGATTTCTTCCAGGGCCTCATCGATAGACTCTTGGACGTGGGTGAAGACAGTGTGACGATTAAACAAGTAATCCGACTTAGCCTGAAAACTAACCAATCGTGTTGACCTCTGAGAATCACCCTTGTAAATCCTAATATGCCGCAGTTCATACGGTCTCATCTGTCAAGGCTGAAAGGCATCAACTTCACATCCGCCACGACTTGGAACACGAAGTCAGGGAACGTTTGAAGACTACGATCATTGAGCTCAAACTCCGTGTAGAAAAAGGTGAGACTGACTTACAAATTGTTAATTTTTGGGTGATCAATTAGGGTGTACCGATCCGTATCAACCGATTGCTCAACCTCCAGGCACGTCCCGCGGTACTTCCGAGTACCTTCGTGTGGCATTCGACAGCGTGTGCAGCCTAATGAACAAACGTGACGAACTGTGCCGCTTCACTGTATCGGAGCGGCAGGACGTTTTAGGAGCTGCAGAGACTTGGCTAAACTCCGACTTCATACCCCACGAATTCGCGTTGTCAGGATACTCATGTTTCCGATGCGACCGGAAATCAAAGGCTCACGGTGGTGTTCTGTTGTACATAAAGTCATCAGTATCTCTCAAACTTACCAGCACCTATCGGAGCGAGAATAACTTGTGCGAGCAATTGTGGTGCGCAATCCGCCTCAGACACGCAGAACTAATAATGAAGGTTATCTACCCTATTCCAGTAAACCGTTGTTGCGATTGCCTATCACATATACGGATGCACATGATCCGCCCTCATTTCTTACTGATGGGGGATCTAAATCTACCCAATATATTCTGGCCAGGCGTTCGGCTTCGTCCCGGTCTCGTCGACGTTTAGGCTCATTTCGCTAGAATGACTATTGAAATGGGTGCAAGGCAACATGTAATCCAACTGACACGCGTAACCCTGCACTCGGCATCTTGTCTGGACATAATATTTACGAGCTGCGAGCAGAAGCTGATAGGGATCAGCGTCCTCAAACCTTTGGCGAATAGTGACCACTGCTCTTTTGTGGCAAGCATAGAACTGCCGTCAGCTTATTAAAATCAACCGAAGCCGCCATTCAACTATTGAAAGACGGACTTCAACGAGCTTGTTCAAACCGCATATAAGACTGATTGGACTCTTCCACAGGATGCGTCGCTTGACGCCTGTTATTCATTAATGAAGGCGAAGCTTAACACGCTGTATACTCGTTTCGTCCCCCTAAATTATTTAAAAAACTGACCTGTCAACCCCAGTTGGCTTGATATGGAATGTAGACAGTTAGCACGACGGCATCGCAAACCTTGGGATAGGTGCATCAGCTGGGGGTGTGATGAAGATTACACGGTGTACAGGAAAGAGAGTAACTTATGTAACGCCGCAAACCTCAAGAAACGCCGGCAGTTCGAAGAGCAACCAGCGTCCTCAGCCACAACTGCACACAAATTATTTACCTACTTGAAACGTCAACTGAAACCTGGGGGCGACTTACAGGTCTTAGAGAGCATGGACGAACAGAGGCACATTTCAAGCGCGAAGCGCGCGGTCGCCTTGGCTGCGCACTTCTTCATCGTATTTTCCAGTAAACGGCCGGTTGTTCCAGTACCGGTACAGGTTGCGCCAGTCTTGCTCGACAGCCTACGATGTGATGCAGTCGGAGTGTTTCATCTACTCGTCAACCTTGATGGTTCAAAGCCCCCGGGCCAGGCAGACGGTACCCACTAATACTAAAGTCCCTTTCGAATGTCATCTCACCAGCCGTGACAACACTATTCAATAAATCACTCTCTAAAGCATATGTCCTCAAGGACTGGAAATGCTCCATACTGAGATCGCTTCCTAAGGGTGGTGATCCGAGTAAAGTGGAGAACTATAGACCGATCTGTTGACTTTGATCTTATCCAAAGTCTCGGAGAAGGTTGTGAGAAATTTGGGAAATTTGAGAATCCAAGCATTGGATGTACCAGATAATTTCTTTTTCTGTGGTGACTACAAGTTCCGGTTCCGGGCTCCTTGTTTGATCCTATCGAGGTGGAATACGGTGGTCAATTAAGATTGGTGTTGGGGATATGCATCTTCATGGATTTCGTTAGCCATCTCGATATCAGGCCATCGGTAATCAAGAAAATCAACGAGACTTGGGCCGTGTGTTTGGATGATTAAAAATAAATTCATTTCCCTTCAACGAGTCCGTGTGAAATAGTACATGAACGCTATAAGCGGAATGACACGAATTGGGAGACCACACTTTAAGGAACATCACACAGCAGCGCGACCTTCGGGTGGTAATGCAAGTTGACCCCAACTGTTTAGAATAATATGTAAAGGGGTTCCAAGCAGGGAAGCAACATACTTGTTTCTTAAGGAAGACGTTCTGGCGTTTCGTCTCTTCTATGTCTACGCAGATGTTCAACCCTTATCCGAGTTCGCATGTGGAGTACGTGATTCAGGTCTGGCAACACTGGTTAACATGGGATTTCGCTGTATGTAATATTTCAAGGAAAGGGGCAACCAAAACCGTTAAATGCTTATTTCATCTGCAATACCAACTGCAACTGAAAGCCATAGGAATATACAGTGGAGTGACCTCATTCTTGCGTATCCGATTCTGAAAACCGTAATCATGTTCGTTGCCACATCCTGGAACCTAGCCGAAACTCAAACTGTGGGGCGAAGATCTGAAACTAAGCACTAAAGACACCCGGCTGCAATACAGCCGGAGTGGTTTTCCTCCATTTTCAGCCGTGGAGTGCTCTTCCGGCTGATGCCGTTGTTGCACCTATGTTATCCAGTCTTCAAAAATGCCTCGACGCTAAAGTACACTAATTACATAACCCAATATGATTCCCTCTCATGGAGTAACGAAAGTACGCTCGGGGTACACGGATTTGTGTATAAGATGGATAGTATGATGAGTTTATTGATGAACTGTGTAATTTGCTGTCTTTTCCCGAAACTAAATATGTCACATAGCTTATCCTGCGGAAATTGTCAAGTGCTATTTTTTGTATTAAACTATTGTTCCATGCGCGGCGGCTCATAGATGATCGCGACTGTGACATCGTGTTTTGTCGCACACCTAGTATAACTTAAAAAGCTACAGTGCTCACCAACTTAACACAAGCAACGTGACATGGCAAACTTTTGAGCACCTCATCAAAATTGGTAACTGCGTCACGTTTGGTTGCACATAAATACATCCTTGATGACAGATGCTAAGCCGAAATATTTGGTGGCGACATTTGGATTCATGTAGTAGTTTACTTTGAGTTTGTGGCCGTTTTGATTTATCGTACAGTGACAGACTCGGTCTCTCAGACACTGTGTGCATTGTAACATACTTTCCCAATGGTAGCTACCGAAGGTAATGAAAAGACGCACTCTATTTACACACCGCAAAGGGATAGACATAACCCAAATAAATGACGGTTCCCGGTATGTACTCTTCTATGACGACATCAATGTGCAAAAGGATTATTCGGGCGGGGATTTGATATCATTCGTAAGCTATTCTTTTTCAATTTCGACAAAAAGGGAGCGTCCGACAAAAGCGGTTAACAAAACAATATATGCGAAATGAGAAGCAAGCAATAAAAGATTTGCCGTAGAGTCTCAAACTATATGTGCTCGAAGCCGACGGACAGTGCGCGTGCACTATAATATTTTCATCCTAGGCCTCATAGCGGAGGAGTTAATAGAAATTATCTGCAGTGATAATGCCCAATGGTTTAGAGATGACGCAGCCAAAACGGCTCAATATTTCATAGGATAAAAAAAAACAAAAAATTACCCCTCAACTGAATCCATAAAGCAATAAAGCCAGTCTTTAAGAATATTCAAAAAAATCACCAAGCACATCTAGCAGAATCGAAAGTAGCGCACATGCACAAAGGCGAGTCCATCGTCTTGACCAATTGCAAGTCAGTGCAAGAGTACTCAGAACATTGCATCAGTTGTTGCAGCGATTTGACTTTGAGCTCAGCAAACAAACCACGTGTTGCACAAGCAAACGTGAAAACTACACGTGAGCTCACTCAATGTAGGATGCGGTGCGGATTAGCACGCGGCATCTATGCATGGTTGAGGAAGTACTGCAACTCCCACCCGCTCACTTGTGCAGCATCAAGACACACAAGAGAACTAGGGGGCCGGAGATATTCCATCCGCGTTCACAGCGCTCACTGTTGCGCGCGGACGGCCGGACGTGAAATGTACTCCACAATGATACAGTATCGACCGCCTTCACTGTAGGTACATACAAGCTAGCAGACAGGTCTGTCAACCTCGCCTGGTTTGACCTATGCTTAGCGGTGTCCACGTTTGGTCGATTGTGGATAATATTGCCTAGGTGAAATAATGCGTGCGGTGCATCACTATGCGCTATCATGGAACAATGCGTTAGTAATCGGTTAACTGCAGTTGCTCGGCCTTAATATTGAGGTTAGCATCAGCATCTGCACAGCAATGTATGATGTACTGCAGTGAGCTTTGCGGAAGGGTACCACGTAAATTGTGATAACGTTACCGGGTTGGCAACAGCTTGTATTTACTGGTCTATATGCAATCGTCAGTATATTGCAGTCGTTAACATGGTGAACGAATACGTTTGTAAAGAAGCGTCATGAGTTCGTGTGAAACGAAGATGAAACGATGATCCATGTAAACGTTAGCGCACTCCTCACCAAGGTGCCAAAATGCGACGCACTGGGTACGGTGAAACGCTTTTTGACTGAAGAGATTAACCTGGGGAGTGGCCGAAACTTAAGGTGGTTGAAACAACCGACATTGCGCCATATATTGTTTTAGCTCGGGTTTCAGTCGGAAGTAGGCACTCAAGAACATGGTGTTATCATTATATCGTCAATGTTCACTATTCTGTACATAATACTGGCAAACTCCAGTAAATGGCCAAAAGTTGTTAGTATCAAGTGGATGACACATTTTGAACATTAAAGTGGATAAGCAAAGTTAGCTTTTGAGGAATCTGAAATCGCTCACCATGGAGTTGCACATCGCCATTCTTTGACTGCTATGTTTGCAAGAATGATTAGCTTACAAACCGATATTTCGCCAACCGGCGGACACAGATGGGACACAGCACTACAATTCCGGTCTCTGTGTTTCACAGATAAGGCCATGTGCATCGAGAAGGAAGTTTGGAACGCCGCTTGCAAGTAGACAGTAATGTAATTGCTGAACAGTGGACGCCCGAAACCGTTAGTGAAACACCCGATTCACAATATTCTAAAACCACATTGAAAATATACTGCGGAATGGATTGGAACGATAAGAATATTATAGGTAGAGGGAAGTTCCTTTTCCTTTCCGACGACACTAACCAAGGAATAAGACTTGGGATCTGTTGAACAGTGGTGTATCTGAAAGACACACGTCTCGTAGGTAAGATGACTAACTGCGTTGACAAACGTATTCGCAACAACTGTGACTAGGTGTGTATAGAACATATCGCGAGCAAACTGCACATAACACTGCTAAAACACCTGAGGCACAAGTTATGGCGACGTCTAAGTACAGTGCTCTACTGTGAGATTCAGCGGTGGCGACGCAGTGTTAAGTACAATGCATATAAGGGGGCCACATTATTCGTGCGCCAAATTGAGGCGCCGCTAGGTTTCTTGCGCGACAAACCGGGACACTTAGACTACCCCATTTGTTTCTGCATATGCCGACCGTACAACAAATTGAAAAATAAAGGTCTGCACTCATTGCTTCAATGCAACAACAAAAAGTATTTACGTTGTTGGTCAACATAATGGCTGCGCTACTGAAGTTATAAATAAATAAATAATAGTATATCCTCGATAGAAGGAGGCAACCAAGTGAAGGCATGATCAAATAGACCTACAGGCATAGCTGCCTTGAACAGTTAAACGTGTTGTTAAAATAATGTAAAGCCAAAATTTTCGTAGTTTATACACTTGAGAAGTTCGTCCGATAATAGTAGGATCCAGGAACCTTATGGTGCGGGTTCGCGAAAATACCAAGGTCACTACCATGGTGGCAATAGCCAAAGTTCGGCGTGATTTCGCTATGTTGTAATCCATGGTTTCATGAGCACAGGAGACAAAGTAACATGTCGGTGCAAGTGTTTCCGATTAAAAGTTGGTGTGTTGCTTGACACAATATTATTTGGAACCACAGTTATCGAGCAATACTGCAAGAAAGAAAGAAAGAAATGTTTTGTTCTCGACAGTGAGAGACACGCCTGACCACGCATGATCATGGTGATACAACAAGGACTGGTTAATGTAAAAGCGACACAAGTTCAAAAGTAACATTTGGATCCATGTGTTAAGTGTGCCTGCATGCATGTAGATAAGACCGAGTGTTGTTGTGTTGCTTGGATTTGTGAATGTGACACCGTATTTGTGATTGTTTTCGGTCAGGCGTAAGAAGAAGAGAAATGATATCTTCGTATTGGATGACCCACGTCCGTGAATTGAGTTAGATCATCCAGATAGGTAAGAAGCAGTGGCTCTAGTTAGCGGCGAGTCACATCCGCCACATCACAGTGTTGTTAAACGGATATTTGTGGCGTTCTATAGAAAAATCGCTTCCCAGGCGAAAACGCACCATGTTCTGAAACACTGCCGCCGAACTATTTGCTGGAAGTAGGTAAACCCGAACCGACCAGCTGACACCACGAAGAGGTTGTTCGGCTAGCTCGATGAATGTATTTTCGTAGTAAATCTGGGCGCTGCATCAGCATGTCGTGAAGTCGCTCGCAAGCATACCCGGCGCTCTTGTCCTCAGAACTGTATTTCACCATAAGTATCGCTTTCAGTGTTAAAATGCTAAGCTGCGTTGTCCAGAATCTACTTCGATTCAATGTGAACAAAAGTAGAGTGCTGCATCTGGGGCACAAGTTTGTTCATTCCTACAAACTCGGCAACCAGGAGGTTCAAACGTCTTCTGACGAGAAGGACCTGGGAGTTTTGTCCAGGTTGACGTTGGATGTTCGAAGCAGACTGAAACGGCGTCAAGGAGGCGCATCCAGCACTTGGGTCGCCTGATGCATGCACTCGGACGATTCGGCGCTTCGAATTTTCCACAACTTCTGGGCTCATACATACGGCCACATGTGGAATACGTCATACAGGTTTGGCAGCTATGGCTGTGGAGCGATCTCACCGCCTTGAAGATTCCCAAAAGCCCGGCAATGAAGGACAAATTTTATTGGCGCGAACACAGGCTATATCAAAACCAACGCAAAGGTACATTAATGAGTCCGGTTTCCTTCCCACGTCGCACCGTCTCTTCAGGCTTCCGCTCGCGGTACCTCCATGCACTTTTGGGGTTTCGTGACGGGGTATTCTCCGCCCATTTCACTCCGTATCTCCGCTTCTACACGTCCCATTCCGACCAGCTCTGGTGTCGTTGAATAGCTCGTGATTTACGTGAACGTGGATGCAACACACAGTGCTTGAACTTGGCCTGGAATATCTCAACAACGGTGGTTTTGTATTGTTTATTGCGTGCTCCAACAACGCCCTCACCATTCTATCTCGTTCAGGCGCACTACCGGAAGTTGTTCGTGCCCCGTTCTCCTTTCGTTCCGTCAAGCCAGTGTTGCTCAGTCTGCTTTCTCTCACTGCACCAGTGCCCGTCTTCGTCCGCCCCCGTTTTAGTGGTCTTTTTGTCTTCCGGGCAATCACTGCCTTCGGCCTCCCTACATGATGTTGTGAAGGCACCGCTACTGTTTGTTCTGCTTTTCACCAGCATTCCACATACTCCAAGCGGGACATTCTGAGGTCTACGATCACAAATTGGCACATTAGTTCATCCCGCCCAGCATTTCAAGAAACCGGGACAGCAGGTTGATCTGCGCGACTGCCTCGCCTAGCTCAGGAGGTATGGCCTTGAGTGCACGTGATTTACCCGGATATTGTCGTGGAAATTAGGCGGGAGTTGCGGTCAACGCTCGAAGTTTTGACCGCCAAAGCCAATGGTTATATGAACAGTCTGGATGAGGTACGGCTATCGAAGGTGAGATAGGTTGATCTAACCGGCCGGCAGGTCATGCATGCAAGCCTCATACTCCGCAGCCAAGACCGAACGTACGTGCGGCGTCAGCAATGTTGGACTGCTCTGTCAAGGTGGCGACAGACACCTGATCCACCGTTCGAATAAAGCAGGGGATAACTAGCGAAAAGTGCTGGTGACTACGTGTACAACTTAACGGACACTTGCAACAAGCCCTGAGAGCCTATCCTTACGTGGCATAGCGTATGGTGGCCACAGGTGAACACGTGTGAACGAGGTAACTAGGTCATGACGTGTTGCTAAATTTGGTCGCAAAGTGTAAGTCCCGTGTGAATGGATGCACACATCGGTTCACATTCTATGCCAAAGTTCGGTTTGAGTCAGTAGGACATTACAATTGCATGTGTGACTGGTCTCAGGAAACTCATTCATGTCAGCATTGATTTGTCCCTATGCCGTCACAGTCTCTCGCACCGCCGAGAAATAAACTATTTGTTTTTATTTAATAATTAGTTCCCTTCAGTAGTTTGAATAACACAATGGGAAGACGATCACTGGTAAATGCGCGGATTTCGTATTGTATCAGCAGTATCAAGACAATAACTAGAAATTATCTTATACCTTCCCAAGGGTGTTACCAATCAATCAAATGTCGTGAGGTGAACGGCGGCAATCGTCCTAGGAACTGGGTATTTGCAAGTCAAAAACTGGCTCTTTCTGCACACACAGTGCAGGTCATAGCTGTTTTGTCGTCAAGTCTTAGGCGAACGATAGGAAGCGTGGATTGGGATTACATAATATGAAACCTGTTAAAAATTGTGTATTCTGCTGTACACATGCAGGAGCTGAAAAACGTGAAACGAGATCTATAATTTGATTGCCTGTGAAAACGCTCACATACATATGTGTTTATCCATGTGCAATGAGTTTTGTAAGAAGTTGCAGCGAAATAAGTGCAAGGTCAACCCCGGATTTGAACTCTGTCAGGGAGGGGGAACACATATGACAGATTCCGGTAGGGCATTCCACGTTCTGCAACCTTGTACAGAAAAGCAATTACGACGGCATTATAATCGACTGTGTTACTGTGTCAGCTTGAGAGAGTGGCCTAACAAATTACGCTTAGGCACTGAGCTCTAGCAAATGGCGGCGCGTGTGGTTAGGATCTCTCAAAATATGGTACGCGAAAATGAGGTTTCCGCGCAAAGGACGATATTGTCGGCTGAAGAAACCGAGCACTCCAAGTCTTCGTTCTTACAACAAATTATAGAGATCGTTGAAGATTTCGGAATGCCCGGATTTGGAATATCTTCAAGGCGGTGAGATCGCTCCACAGCCATAGCTGCCAAACCTGTATGACGTATTCCACATGTGGCCGTATGTATGAGCCCAGAAGTTGTGGAAAATTCGAAGCGCCGAATCGTCCGAGTGCATGCATCAGGCGACCCAAGTGCTGGATGCGCCTCCTTGACGCCGTTTCAGTCTGCTTCGAACATCCAACGTCAACCTGGACAAAACTCCCAGGTCCTTCTCGTCAGAAGACGTTTGAACCTCCTGGTTGCCGAGTTTGTAGGAATGAACAAACTTGTGCCCCAGATGCAGCACTCTACTTTTGTTCACATTGAATCGAAGTAGATTCTGGACAACGCAGCTTAGCATTTTAACACTGAAAGCGATACTTATGGTGAAATACAGTTCTGAGGACAAGAGCGCCGGGTATGCTTGCGAGCGACTTCACGACATGCTGATGCAGCGCCCAGATTTACTACGAAAATACATTCATCGAGCTAGCCGAACAACCTCTTCGTGGTGTCAGCTGGTCGGTTCGGGTTTACCTACTTCCAGCAAATAGTTCGGCGGCAGTGTTTCAGAACATGGTGCGTTTTCGCCTGGGAAGCGATTTTTCTATAGAACGCCACAAATATCCGTTTAACAACACTGTGATGTGGCGGATGTGACTCGCCGCTAACTAGAGCCACTGCTTCTTACCTATCTGGATGATCTAACTCAATTCACGGACGTGGGTCATCCAATACGAAGATATCATTTCTCTTCTTCTTACGCCTGACCGAAAACAATCACAAATACGGTGTCACATTCACAAATCCAAGCAACACAACAACACTCGGTCTTATCTACATGCATGCATGCACACTTAACACATGGATCCAAATGTTACTTTTGAACTTGTGTCGCTTTTACATTAACCAGTCCTTGTTGTATCACCATGATCATGCGTGGTCAGGCGTGTCTCTCACTGTCGAGAACAAAACATTTCTTTCTTTCTTTCTTGCAGTATTGCTCGATAACTGTGGTTCCAAATAATATTGTGTCAAGCAACACACCAACTTTTAATCGGAAACACTTGCACCGACATGTTACTTTGTCTCCTGTGCTCATGAAACCATGGATTACAACATAGCGAAATCACGCCGAACTTTGGCTATTGCCACCATGGTAGTGACCTTGGTATTTTCGCGAACCCGCACCATAAGGTTCCTGGATCCTACTATTATCGGACGAACTTCTCAAGTGTATAAACTACGAAAATTTTGGCTTTACATTATTTTAACAACACGTTTAACTGTTCAAGGCAGCTATGCCTGTAGGTCTATTTGATCATGCCTTCACTTGGTTGCCTCCTTCTATCGAGGATATACTATTATTTATTTATTTATAACTTCAGTAGCGCAGCCATTATGTTGACCAACAACGTAAATACTTTTTGTTGTTGCATTGAAGCAATGAGTGCAGACCTTTATTTTTCAATTTGTTGTACGGTCGGCATATGCAGAAACAAATGGGGTAGTCTAAGTGTCCCGGTTTGTCGCGCAAGAAACCTAGCGGCGCCTCAATTTGGCGCACGAATAATGTGGCCCCCTTATATGCATTGTACTTAACACTGCGTCGCCACCGCTGAATCTCACAGTAGAGCACTGTACTTAGACGTCGCCATAACTTGTGCCTCAGGTGTTTTAGCAGTGTTATGTGCAGTTTGCTCGCGATATGTTCTATACACACCTAGTCACAGTTGTTGCGAATACGTTTGTCAACGCAGTTAGTCATCTTACCTACGAGACGTGTGTCTTTCAGATACACCACTGTTCAACAGATCCCAAGTCTTATTCCTTGGTTAGTGTCGTCGGAAAGGAAAAGGAACTTCCCTCTACCTATAATATTCTTATCGTTCCAATCCATTCCGCAGTATATTTTCAATGTGGTTTTAGAATATTGTGAATCGGGTGTTTCACTAACGGTTTCGGGCGTCCACTGTTCAGCAATTACATTACTGTCTACTTGCAAGCGGCGTTCCAAACTTCCTTCTCGATGCACATGGCCTTATCTGTGAAACACAGAGACCGGAATTGTAGTGCTGTGTCCCATCTGTGTCCGCCGGTTGGCGAAATATCGGTTTGTAAGCTAATCATTCTTGCAAACATAGCAGTCAAAGAATGGCGATGTGCAACTCCATGGTGAGCGATTTCAGATTCCTCAAAAGCTAACTTTGCTTATCCACTTTAATGTTCAAAATGTGTCATCCACTTGATACTAACAACTTTTGGCCATTTACTGGAGTTTGCCAGTATTATGTACAGAATAGTGAACATTGACGATATAATGATAACACCATGTTCTTGAGTGCCTACTTCCGACTGAAACCCGAGCTAAAACAATATATGGCGCAATGTCGGTTGTTTCAACCACCTTAAGCTTCGGCCACTCCCCAGGTTAATCTCTTCAGTCAAAAAGCGTTTCACCGTACCCAGTGCGTCGCATTTTGCACCTTGGTGAGGAGTGCGCTAACGTTAACATAGATCATCGTTTCATCTTCGTTTCACACGAACTCATGACGCTTCTTTACAAACGTATTCGTTCACCATGTCAACGACTGCAATATACTGACGATTGCATATAGACCAGTAAATACAAGCTGTTGCCAACCCGGTAACGTTATCACAATTTACGTGGTACCCTTCCGCAAAGCTCACTGCAGTACATCATACATTGCTGTGCAGATGCTGATGCTAACCTCAATATTAAGGCCGAGCAACTGCAGTTAACCGATTACTAACGCATTGTTCCATGATAGCGCATAGTGATGCACCGCACGCATTATTTCACCTAGGCAATATTATCCACAATCGACCAAACGTGGACACCGCTAAGCATAGGTCAAACCAGGCGAGGTTGACAGACCTGTCTGCTAGCTTGTATGTACCTACAGTGAAGGCGGTCGATACTGTATCATTGTGGAGTACATTTCACGTCCGGCCGTCCGCGCGCAACAGTGAGCGCTGTGAACGCGGATGGAATATCTCCGGCCCCCTAGTTCTCTTGTGTGTCTTGATGCTGCACAAGTGAGCGGGTGGGAGTTGCAGTACTTCCTCAACCATGCATAGATGCCGCGTGCTAATCCGCACCGCATCCTACACTGAGTGAGCTCACGTGTAGTTTTCACGTTTGCTTGTGCAACACGTGGTTTGTTTGCTGAGCTCAAAGTCAAATCGCTGCAACAACTGATGCAATGTTCTGAGTACTCTTGCACTGACTTGCAATTGGTCAAGACGATGGACTCGCCTTTGTGCATGTGCGCCACTTTCGATTCAACTACACCTTTTCGTTAATTTTGGGCATTCGGACAAATCATTTGACCTGTGGTTCAACAAGTTTGCATCGCCGGGCCATCATTTTGAGTCTTCGGTATGCGGAAATGAACCACTCTCTGGCTTTGTAGGGGCTGTTTCATTGGCCCAGCGCCTTCGGTAAATAGGACCTCAGACGCATATCGGTGGCATGGACCCAACTGAGACGCCGCAACCGAAACATTAGCTCACAAACCTCTGTGCACAATGGACGGGGGTGACACCATGTGTGACTGTGTTCCTCTACCCACAGAAGGGCATGTAACCAATCATCACACCTCAAAGGCACAGACGATTGGAGGGTAGGGAAATAGGAAAACGAGCCGCAGCCAAATACATTAGCAGTTTGCTTGTTAACGTGCAGTCATCATAAACACCATACTCCGGAGACGACCATACGCTGTACACTCCATAGAGGTGAAGAATGTCATAATGAAAGTGTACGAGGAAGGAGAAGATTGGAGGCAGGTTGCTCGTACTCTGCTTGTGAAGGTGAAAACGTGCCGCAATTGGATTCGATCGCACGAGTCCACGGAATCAATACGACCGCACGGAGGAGGTCGTCGCAGGGTACTTGGGGAAAGCCACGTAGATTCGCTGGTGGAGTGCGTTTCTGCGGAGCCAACAATTACTCTCGAACTCCTTCGCTTGCGTTTAAAGGCGGAATTCGAAATAGAAGTCAGTCATAGCACTGTCTCAAGGTATTTGGACGGAAGACTGATAACTACGAAAAAACTGCACACCATTGCAGAATCCATGAACACCTTGGAGAACAAAAAGCGACGCAGATCGTTCGTACTGCAGCTAATGGATTATGAGGTCCAAGGGAGGCAACCTGTGTGGATCGACGAAACAAACTTCAACCTATTTTGTGGTCGCACCAGGGGCCGGTCTCTACGTGGCAGTCGAGCGCAATGTACGGTGGCGAACAGCCGTGGACCGAGTGTGCATCTTGTCGGTGCCATGACGAAAAATGGCTTGATAACATGTACCATCTTGAGAGGTAGCTACAACAAGCAGCGATGCTCTGGATGGCTGCGGGAAGTTCTCGATACCAACGGAGCAACGTTTGTGCAAGGTTGCGTTGTGGTTTGCGACAACGCACTCTGTCACACGAACCTGGAGCAAGTGTTTTCGGAGGACCGTTATCGCTCTGAGAGACTTCTACGTCTTGCGCCATACTCTCCAGCACTCAACCCCATCGAAGGAATCTGGCGCATTATAAAGGCACATGTCAAACAGGGGATGAGGGGAAGATATGCCGAAATGCTCCGGGGGGACCCTCAAGAACTTTTAAGTAAAACATTGGTGGCTCCGTATTCTCGAGTGTGCGGTGTCAGAAGCACGGGCCTTGATTAGGCCTGAACACTGTGAACGAATGGTCGAACACGTCAGAAAGGATTACGGACGTGTTGTACATTTAGTCGATTTGTAACATAATCTGTTGCTAGTAAACTTACTGTTTGTAAGCGAGTGCTTTACTAACTGTATTGTTGTATTGGGAATAATGCGGACGCATTAGGGCAGAAACGCGATTGTCGCTCAGTTACGCAGCGCTGGAACCCGCTTCCACATCACGTTGTTAGACAAATAACGGTGAAGGGTTTCGTGGGTTATCTTGGTGCCCTATGTTGGCAATACCAAAGGTTACATGGCTCCTAACTGATATCTCATCATCTTTCAATCTTCTTTTCTCTCATTCCACAATTGTTGTGGTATTATGATTGCTTACCTACCTTGTTCGTCTTGGATTCAGTTTCATATATTACTCATGCTCACTTCACGTCACTGGCCCAGAAGTGTCTGCTAGTGCAGGATTCGTGAGGAGTAATTGTCTGTTCCGGAAGTGATGCTTTCTTTGTTTCAGCTTTATCCACATTTCAATCACTACGTCAACTCCTGCTACCACGACCGGCTAAAGTGAGAACACTCAAGGTATAGTCGTATCGTTCCGTTCCCATTTAAGCTTCACCGGTATGTGGCATGCGGAGCAACTCATCACCTGCATAGGCAGAACTAATAATAATTGCGAAGCGATTTGCTGCAACGTTCACTCTTTGTTTCCGCTGCAAAACCCCTTCAATCCGTAGTCTTACTGTTCGATCCAGTTAATAGCAAATAACGTTCCGCAATCATTCCACGTTAGGTCCCGGTAAACGTTATTTGCGCTTTCATCACGTGCTCTTTTATTCCGCATTGATCTTCATTGAACGAGGTCAAGCAACGTCTAGCTGCATGCGCTCACGTAAAAGGCTGAACGAATTGGCCAACAGCCACGCACTCCCCCCATTGCGATCAAGTAGGCACAGATCAGCGTTTGTTTTTTTCCATGTCCATATGTAAGCCGCTATCCGCTGGCTTTCCTAACACAAAAGCCACCAACGATAAATCATATTTACTGCCTATACAACGGTAGTAACGTAAGCAAATAATTTTCTAGCCCTCGCGGGGTTGTTCTATAACGGGACAACTAAATCGCGGAAGCGACGCGAGCATACGAAATACATTTCTTGGGATCCACAGGGCTACTGCGGGTGCACAAATGTTTACCTCTCGCAGCGTATAAGACGCGCCCTGACCCGATACAACGATATAGTCAGAAAAGCACTGGTTTACAGACGATAAGTTTACTAACAGCGGAATATGTTACAAATCGACCAACTGAACAGGACGTCCGTAATTCTCCCTGACATGTTCGACTATTCGTTCACAGTGTTCCGGCGCAACCGAGGCCCGTGCTTCCGGTTGACTTTGATTTCCAATTCCGCCTTCAAGCTGGGTTACAGTCTTACAGTCTTGGACGGTGGACAACAATGGTTGGTGTTTGACACGAAGATGGATACAACCAACGGATAGAGTCAGTTCACTTGCTAGGAGCCAGTTAACGCGTTGCACACCACTGTCCCTTGTTAGTTCGTCCGCCTGTGAGTGGGACCATGCTGTAATCAAACCAAAAGGAAAGATATGTCAACACCCGGTCGACCGATAACAACAGCCCTTGCCCAACACTTTATTTTGCGCTGTAAAACGATTATGTAAAAGGCACTCAAGTGGAAGTAATTTGTGACTCATCGGAAATTGTACACGACTTTTCCAAGGCAGTTAATGAAGCCATCCACTCCGTTCTGCTACAAAAGGCCGATATTGCCGGCTGAAGATCCCGAGCACTCGAAGTCTCCGTTAATACGGCAAATTATACAGATCATTAAAGATTTTGGATTGCCCGGCGTTGGGGTATCTTCAAGGCTGTGAGATCTCTCCTCAGCCATGGCTGCCAAACTTGTATGGCGTACTCCACATGTGGTCGTATGTATGAGCCCAGAAGTTGGAAAATTCGAAGCGTCGAATCGTCCGAGTGCATACTTCAGGAGACCCACGTGTTGGATGCGCCTCCTTGACGCCGTTTCAGTCTGGTTCGAACATCTAAGGTCAACCTGAACAGAACTCCCAGATCCTTCTCGCCAGAAGATGTTTGAAGCTCCTGGTTGCCGAGTTTGTAGGAATGAACAAACTTGTGTCCCAGATGCAGCACTCTACATCTGTCCACACTGAATCGAAGTAGATTCTGGACAACGAAGCTTAGCGTTTTAACACTGAAAGCGATACTTATGGTGAAATACAGTTCTGAGGACAAGAGCGCCGGGTATGCTTGCGAACGACTTTACGACATGCTGATGCAGCGCCCAGATCTACTACAAAAGATACATTTATCGGGCTAGCCGAACAACCTCGTCGTGGTGTCAGCTGGTCGGTTCGGGTTTACCTACTTCCAGCAAATAGTTCGGCGGCAGTGTTTCAGAACATGGTGGATTTTCGCCTGGGAAGCGATTTTTCTATAAAACGCCACAAATGTCTGTTTAACAACACTGTGATGTGACGGATGTGACTCGCCGCTAACTAGAGTCACTGCTTCTTACGTAGCTGGATGATCTAACCCAATCCACGGACGTGGGTCATCCAATACGAAGATATCATTTTTCTTCTTCTTACGCCTGACCGAAAACAATCACAAATACGGTGTCACATTCACAAATTCAAGCAACACAACAACACGGTTTTATCTACATGCATTCATGCACACTTAACACATGGATCCATATGTTACTTATAAACTTCTGTCGCTTTTACATTAACCAGTCCTTGTTGTATCACCATGATCATGCGTTGTCAGGCGTGTCTCGCACTGTCGAGAACAAAATATTTCTTTCTTTCTTTCAGTATTGCTCGATAACTGTGGTTCCAAATAATATTATGTCAAGCAACACATCAACTTTTACTCGGAAACACTTGCACCGACATGTTACTTTGTCTCCTGTGCTCATGAAACCATGGATTACAACATAGCGAAATCACGCCGGATCTTGGCTATTGCCACCATGGTAGTGATCTTGGTATTTTCGCGAACCCGCACCATAAGGTTCCTGGATCCTACTATTATCGGACGAACTTCTCAAGTGTATAAACTACGAAAATTTTGGCTTTACATTATTTTAACAACACGTTTTACTGTTCAAGGCAGCTATGCATGTAGGTCTATTTGATCATGCCTTCACTTGGTTGCCTCCCTCTATCGAGAATATACTATTATTTATTTATTTATAACTTCAGTAGCACAGCCATTATATTGACTAACAACGTAAATACTTTTTGTTGTTGCATTGAAGCAATATGTGTAGGTAGTTATTTTTTCAATTTGTTGTACGGTCAGCACATGCAGAAACAAATGGGGGTAGTCTAAGTGTCCCGGTTTGGCGCGCAAGAAACCTGGAAGCGCCTCGCTTTGGCTTACGAATTATCTGGCCCCCTTATATGCATTGTACCTAACACGTGCGTCGCCACCGCCGAATCTCACAGTAGAGCATTCTACTTAGACGTCGCCATAACTTGCGCCTCAGGTTTTAGCAGTGTTGTGTGCAGTTTGCTCGCGGTATGTTCTATACACACATAGTCACAGTTGTTGCGAACACGTTTGTCAACGCAGTTAGTCATCTTACCTACGAGACTTGTATCTTCCAGATACATCACTGTTGAACAGATTCCGAATTTTATTCCTTGGTTAGTGTCGTCGGAAAGGAAAAGGAACTTCCCTCTGCCTATAATATTCTTATCGTTCCAATCCATTCCGCCGTATTTTTTCAATGTAGTTTAAGAATATTGTGAAACGGGTGTTTCACTAACGGTTTTGGACGTCCACTATTCAGCAATTACATTACTGTCTACTTGCAAGCGGCGTTCCAAACTTGCTTCTCTGTGCACATGGCGTTATCTGTGAAACACCGAGACCGGAATTGTAGTGCTGTGTCCCATCTGTGTCCGCCGGTTGACGGAATATCGGTTTGTAAGCTAATGATTCTTGCAAACATAGCAGTCAAGGGATGGCGATGCGCAACTCCATGGTGAGCGATTTCAGATTCCTCAAAAACTAGCTTTGCTTATCCAATTTTATGTGCAAAATTTGCCATCCACTTGGTACCAACAACTTTTGGCCATTTACTGGAGTTTGCCAGTATTATGTACAGAATAGTGGACATTGACGATCTAATGATAACACCATGTTCTTGAATGCCTACTTCCGACTGAAACCCGAGCTAAAACAATATACGGCGCAATGTCGGTTGTTTCAACCACCTTAAGCTTCGGCCACTCCCTAGGTTGATCTCTTCAGGCAAAAAGCGTTTCACCGTACCCAGTGCGTCGCATTTTGGCACCTTGGTGAGGAGTGCGCTAACATTAACATAGATCCTCGTTTCATCTTCGTTTCACACGAACTCATGATGCTTCTGCACAAACGTATTCGTTCACCATGTCAACGGCTGCAATATACTAACAATTGCATATAGACCAGTAAATGCAAGCTATTACCCACCCGGTAACGTTATCACAATTTGCGTGGTTCCCTTCCGCAAAGCTCACTGCAGTGCATCATGCATTGTTGTGCAGATGCTGATGCTAACCTCAACATTAAGGCCGATCAACTGCAGTTAACAGGTAATTCGGCCACTCCCACCGATTACTAACGCATTGTTCCATGGTAGCGCGTAGTGATGCACTGCACGCATTATTTCACCTAGGCAATATTATCCACAATCGATCACACGTAGACACCGCTAAGCATAGGTCAAACCAGGTGAGGTTGACGGACCTGTCTGCTAGCTTGCATGCGGCTACAGTGAAGGCAATCGATACTGTCTCATTGTGGAGCACATTTCACGTCCGGTCGTCCGCGCGCAACAGTGAGCACTGTGAACGCGGATGGAATATCTCCGGCCCCCTAGTTCTCTTGTGTGCCTTCATGCTGCACAAGTGAGTGAGTGGGAGTTGCAGTACTTCCTCAACCATGCATAGATGCCGCGTGCTAATCCGCACCGCATCCTACATTGACTGAGCTCACGTGTTGTTTTCACGTTTGCTTGTGCATCACGTGGTTTGTTTGCTGAGCGCAAAATCTAACCGCTGCACCAACCGATGCAATGTTCTGAGTACTCTTGCGCTGATTTGCAATTGGTCAAGATGATGGGCTCGCATTTGTTCATGTGCGGCACCTTCGATTCAACTTGATGTGCTTGTGGATTCATGTGAATATTCTTAAGGAAGAGCTTCATTCTGTTATTGATCAAATTATCTACTAAAATTTTAGTTTAGTTTCACAATGAAGGATGTTCGACAGTTAGGTGCAATAATATTTTCTAAGGAAATCGGACATTGGGGCGGTGGCCGAATGGTCTACACGTTTGTTTTGAAACCTTATGTTCACCGGTCCTTATGCCTGTAGGCTTGGCTGTCCTCGCGGTATAGTCAGCCAGGGGGCGTCTGTTGGTTGTCGCGCGGCAGCGAAGCTTCGTTAGTACGTACAGCTGACGCATTAATATTATTATCATGGTTATTATTATTATCATGTATTAATCGTATCCCTATGCTAATGGCGACTAGACACATATGTTTATGATTATTCCTAATAACACCAGCTGTGTTCGTTAAACTTAGGGCTCCTCACGCACCGCATGCACCACCCATTAGATTGTCGCAAATAGAATGCATTTTCAGGCAACGGAACCTAAACCTTCACTGTGCTCACTTTGGTAGTTGCCCGATACCATATATCCGTCACATACAAATGTACACGTTCAGCTATGCGATATATAAAATATAATCTTAAGCGAAGTATGCAAAACCACTTTTGACCAACACAAGTTCGGTTAAAGCGAAACTTTCCGCCCCATATATCCTTTTTTATGGGTGTACAACATGCGCGCACCGGCTCCTTGGATTTTACAATGTTCTCATTTTCTGTTTACATAGAATGCCTGATATTTATCGGGATGATTCCGAAGAGCTCATTCAGTTTTACTCACAGCCAAGCAATCGTTTCACATCGAAGAAAGCAATGGATGGTCCTTCAGGCTTCTTAAGAAGAGCCGGCGGTGTATAATCAAGCTATGCATTGAGAGCCGGAAACCGCGACCCTCTTCTTAGCTTAGGAGTTAAAGCCACCAAACAGCAAACTGAAATGTAAGGCTACGTGTCTCTCACATAAAAATGTGTTTCCGACCAATGCTGCATACATCTCACGCATCTCATAAAGACCAAAATGCAAATTTGTCGTATGAGATGGCATGGAAAATAGCACGAACCGGCTAACGAGGACTGCTAAAAATAACAGCACTGCCCCATTCCTGACACCTGAAATTGCCACCAACATTCACAATCTAGAAAATGAGGTAACCGTATTAACCGAATAGCTCAAAGTATTCAGTCAGGTACTGGATATACTAACATCAATATAATACTTAGTGAATGTCCCTGATAAATCGAATGCAAATAATCTTTTCCCTGCAATAAGGCATGGTTGACATTATTTGTTCACAGATGATATAACATTTTGTATGCCACTGATTCTCAATCGCCGTCTTTTGTATCTGCTATCCAAAGTGACCTCGTTTCCCTGGAAGACTGGTGTGTCGGATCTTCCCTGAAATTTTTAACATCTAAATGCAGCATTATGTACAATGAATGATTGGTTCCACCTGAATGTTTGTTTTTGCATAGAATCCCACTCCCTTTAAGCGAATTGATATGTGACATAGGTCTCCGTTACTCACATTGGTTGAATTTCCAAGAACAAGTTGAGTATACGGTGGCTAAAACACGACAGACTATTGGAATGATAAGTCGCCTTTTTAGAACAAGCGATGTTAAGCTCCTGTCATTCAAACTGTACGCCAGACCATTATTAGAATACTGTGCCACCACTATTAGCAGCATTAAAAAATGCTAAACAAGTGCAATCGAAGCTACACAAAGGTCGATTACCAAAAGAATCGTGGGCTGCACCTTCAGGTTCACATATAAAGATAGATGTCATTTGTTAAAAAGCGAACCGCTATGGGTTCGAAGATTAAAACTGAATTTATGTCTGTTATACAAAATTGTACATCGACTGACATACGCTAGTTAGTATCAGCCGGTGTCCCAAGAATCTCCATCGTATGACCTAAGAAACAAACACTATGTGAGAAATATACCTCGTTGCTATACACGTCTGCGGTACAACAGTTTTACACACAAATATCCCACGTTATGGAATAGATTGCATCGGACCATCAGAAGTGCATCTTCGCTTCAAACATTTGAGCTGCAACTAAAAGATTACTTAACTCTTAATGCATTTAAAGAACTGCTCCGTGTCATTTGCACCGACGAATGGGTTTACGAGAATGAGCCTGGTAATATCTGAGTACTAGCGGAATTCGCAATATAGAAGTGTAGATAAATATGGCGAGAAGGTTTAGCTGATACTACGTGAAATACAGTGGTTCCCTTTACATGATCTTTTCTTGCTAGGTAACAGATTTGTCTCGCATTCCTTCCTCCTACTTTGTCACTACTTTCGGTAGTACACAAATTGATGACTCACCCATGACCAATGAAAACATTGGTACATCGCTAGGTTGGATAAAGGAGATCTATCTCTGATTTTATCCTAGTCTATATTGTGATATTCTTCGTGCTACTCAAATCGATGTCCTGTTGGTGACCTCTGTAAAAATGGACACATCGATGAGTTGGATAGATGGGATTTATCTTTGATTTTTTCGTTCAAACAGCTTCTCACTTTGCTCTTACTTCGCTCGAAGACCCCATGTTGGCATTTGAAAACATGCGCACATTAGTAGGTTAAATAAGCAAGATCTTTTCTTCGACCTCCCATAATGCTTTCTTTCGACCAAACAGCTATATGAAAAGCATGAGTGCCTGCAAGACATGGACCCACTGAAAGGGTGAATTGCTGATGGACACAACATACTCACCATTTTATGTACGCAATTCTACTTGTGCTGTGTTATCACATATTATCTCTGGTGCGATATAAGTCGTTAGTTCTCATTGATTAGTTACATGATGGATTTAGTTCGCAGTTTTACCGTCTATCGTGTTATCGTGCCTGCTCACATCCTTTCACTATTTATACATTATTGCTCTATACCAATGTTATGAATTCTTGCCTTACATTTTCCATGTACATATTGTCACCCACCTCATAAAACTTTGTTATTTTACATAACTCTCCCAACCATCCGCCTAAAGTTATATGAAAATTTTGCAATTGTCGTGGATTCCGATGAAGTTTGGAACGAAATCAAGGACGCAAGAATACATGGAATTGGAATCCCAAGTGTTCTTGTACAGCAATTTTGTAAAACCCTTCCGTATTTCCTTTGTACATATGATCGGACCAGCTTAGCTGGGCCGTGCCTCAGCTAGTTGAGAATATACCAATTATATTGTCCAACGTAGCTTGAAGAAAGGAAATGAATGAGGGTCAAGCTTTTAAATCATTCCGCCATGCAGAGAAATGACCCATGTCTCGCAGTGTGATAGCTGTTGGAACACTTACGTCTCCCCGACAAAACAGTAAGTCGTCTACAAACGATTTATTGTCTTCACGCTCACTGCAAATATGGATATCCTGTCGACCTCTATACCCCGATTTCCGGAGTACAGTTTTGGTCATATCGTTGTAGCATTACACCAGACCTACCAGCCAGTCGGAGCACATAGCCCAGTCCAAGTACTGGCAGGAATACGTAATCTTGCCTTGCCACGTCATAAAGACAGAGTGCACTGTTGCAAATATGCACGGGATTCAAACAGAGGCATTCAGTACTAATCCCACAAATGTAGCTTCGCACCATTTACTTTTCGATCAGGCACATAGACCAAATGTTTGAACCTGCGGTTCTTTTCGTACTAATCAGCAGTACCATAGAAACAGTCAGTTTGTACTTCCCTTTGTCATTTTGCTCATCAGTAGGGTAAAACTAACCTGTCTTATGACTGTTAAAAGCTAGCACACCTTCCCTATTATTGGAAGAACAATCCAACTCTTGGTGTATTCTGCGTCACAACGCTAGGAGCCAATTTTCTTTCCCTTTTCAGTGACCGGTATACTATTGTTTAGAAACATTAATCCCACTCCACAGTATATACGCAGATGAGCACGCTATTCTTATATTGCTGTTTCGTTCACATCCCTCCCGTATTCCTTAGGCATAATCATGAAAGGCAAGTGTTAGAACCATAAACCAAGTTGCATAGAAGTGGTCTTTCTAAGCGCTGTCGAATCAGCTTTGCTCGTTGTATTCATTCTGGCCCGACGCCCTTATGGCACCATTTACCCGTACACTAATTTAGTCCAGAAATCAATAATAATGGTGATTACGTATATTAATGTGAACAACATAAAACAGTGATATATCCATCAATGAAGGCGATGCTCAAGGTGTCCGTCGGCCTTTTGCTTGTAGTGCAGAAATCGCCTGAGGCAATTGGCCAGAACTTTTTGCAAATCTTTCGTGTTGAAGGCACCACATTCCTTGACAACACAGTCCTTCAGTTGTCCCAGTGAAGTAGGCATTTCCTTGTATACTCTTCGTTTCCAATAACCCCATAGGAAGAAATCCAAGAGGTTCAAATCTGGTGACCAGACAGGCCACGCCATTGGACCTCCGCGACCGATCTACCGGTGACCGAACATCTCGCTCAGACAATCACGCGCCGTTTGTGCATAATGGACAGTTGTGCCATCATGTTGTCACCAAATGATGCTGGAAACACCCACAGCCTGAAGCTGTGGAAGTACGCAGGTCTCTAGCATTTCTTTGTACGATGATGCTGGGAAAGTTATAGCATTAGTATATTAAGACAGTAGCCTACCGGTCACATTACTGGAAAGGAAAAATGAGCCGACAGACGTTCGACCAGTTAGTCCTGCCCAAATCATTAGCTTGGGACTATGTTGCACACGGGAAGCTAGACAGCATCGTGGATTTGCCGCCGCCCAAAAGTGCTACTTTTGTATTCCGTGCAACTGGAATATTGCCTCATGGGTGCAAATAATGGAGTGAATATCTATGTGATTCAAGACCCAGGTGCATAATGCAAACCGTTTCTCCGGATCGCATGGGGTCAACCCTTGCACTTGACGTGCACCATATCTACGAAAAGTTTCTTTCTTTCAAAAGCCGCTGAACTGCCTAACGGGTGGTGCCACAATTTTGAGCGATTGTCTGGATGCTGAGATCTGCCCCTTCGGGCACTTTGCGGATAATAGCACTAGTCGGACTCTCATCCGTTGTGGTAAGAAGCCGCCGCGTATTTGGGCGTTGCACACACTACCAGTGTTTTCGAACTTATTCACCAGCTTAGCACGTACCGCCGTTTACAGATCGCATTCCTGAGGTTATGCTGTTGAATCGTCTTGCTGTCGAGGCTGCATTAAACCCGAGCTCCCCATATATTCGAAGAATAAGCACGCGCTGACCATCAGCGAATTGATGTAACTCAGGTTCCATAAGATTCAGCAGAGTGTATCCACAAGTTTCATAGCTGAAACAGTGGTCCACATAAGAAAGGAAGCTTACCGTATGCCTAAAATTAACTGGCAAATGTAACCAATGTCCGAACGGCGATTTTGGCCAGTCTGTCCACAACCTTATGCCCAGCTTGCGTACTGCACCTCCTTGACCTATGGGCTACCAGTTATCAGAACAGAGATAAATTCCTGCCCGAGACAAACTGGTGTACGCTTTGCGGCTAAGCACACAGCTCCGAATGGATAGCCTGACAACCAGTACAAATTATCTGTCTTTCGGAGAGCCGCGCATCGTGTTGAATTGAACTGACATCATACGGCTTTCGGTCCACCTTTTCCGGTCGAACGATTGTTGCGTAATTGCTTAGCATTGGTAGCGTTGCTAAAGGTAGGAAAGCCAGTACGAGTAAACGTCTCGATTCTCGAAACATAATCGCATAAACTAGCGATGGAATTGTGAAAGAGGTTAAAATATTTGTTTTCCGAATCCGAACAAAGCAGTTCCTATGCTGAACAATTCCATCACCAGCGGCAATGTGTCAACATAGAAATTCACGATAGCATGCTTTCATTCGATATCTCCGCCCTTTTACTTTAATCGGTATCGAACTATCCAAAAGTACTTGCCAGGATTACTTTATAACAAATCAGACTCAACGTTGAGCATGTGATCCAGTAATTAATGGGAACTCCTGAGCCTGTAACAACCCAAAAGATATTTCTTATCTTATGTACACTTTTGTTACTCAATCATACAATATTGGTTTTTGTTTTAATGCCGACTCTACGGCTATTCTTACCTACACCCGGCTCACCACTTGTCTCCACGGTGAGTTCCGACACTAACGTACGCTCTCGTCGCTTCATCCGTTTTCCGTTCGATTGTAGCCTTTCTCGAATACAATCCGTTGTGTCCGTTCTTCTGGTTTTCTGGTATCCCCACCAGAGCGAGAGCACTCTCGGACTAGTATAGACTAGTCCCACAAATTGGTGACCCCGATTCGCACGCGCGAATTTTCAAATGTTTTGTCGTTTCGGTCTCGGTGAGTTCGTTCCAAGTCGTTTTTCCCTAATCCCTGGTGGATTATTTACCGTCCATTTGTTTTTAAAACCACTCGTATTATTCATACACTATGTCTGATGCCGATGTAAAACCCGGATCGGGCGGTAGCATGAATTTGCTCACCTTGGCTATTCCGGATTTTATGGCACACAAGCCCAGCGTCTGGTTTGCCATTTTTGAGATAGAGCTAGAGAACAGAGAGATCTCTGCCGATCAAGCTAAATACAACCAACTCGTCCCACGCCTTCCGCAACAGGTGGGGACACTGGTTGAGGATGTACTGCTTCATCCACCGAAAGACAGTAAATACGAAGCAATGAAGCAATTGATCCTAAAGGAGTCGCAACCCAGCGCTCTTGCTCGATTGGAGCAACTCATTCATAGCAATAAGCTAGGCGCTCGCAAGCCTTCAGTTTTGCTCCGCGATATTCAGCAGATAGCTGGCCCTTCGTACATGAGTGAAGAAGCTTTAAAAGAACTGTGGCTCTCACGCCTACCTGATCCTCTTCCTTTAATGCTGGTAGCATACTCAGATAGACCACTCAAAGAGCTGGTCATAACCGCAGACACAGCCTTTGAGAGAATCCCTCAGCACACGAAGGCATCCAGTAACATTTTCGCCACATTAGCTGATAAAAACTTGAGTACGAAAGCGTCCGCGCAAGCAGACTCCAGAGACGAAGAGATAGCCGCGCTTCGCAGTGAATTAGCAACAACGCAGTTAGAAAGACAAGGCTTACTTAGACCGCAAGCCGACCACGAAATAGCCGCCATTCATCAAGGCGCCTATCAGTCCCGACCTCTACGGTACAGATCCAGGTCACCGCGCAGACGCAGGCCATCACCCCCTCGCAGCCGAGCCCGAAATGCCAATTTAATGGATGATTTGTGTTGGTATCATCGCCAGTATGGTGACAATGCTCGACGTTGCCGTTCACCTTGCGCCAAGCGTGGTGTAGTGGCACAGGGAAACTAGTTCGCCGGCACGTGAATGCGGCCCACGCGTCCAGCAGCGACAAAACAGGCCGTCTGTTTTACGTCACGGATAGGCGCTCCCGCGTCACTTTCCTTATCGACACAGGAGCTGAAGTGAGCGTTATCCCTGACAGCGCGCAAGACAAGCATTCGAAGCCCACGTACAATCTACGGGCAGCCAACGGCTCACCGATAGTTTCATACGGTCAGCGCATGATGAACCTAGATTTAAATCTCCGCAGAGAATTTCACTGGGTTTTCACGGTTGCGTCAGTACTTTCGCAATTATCGGCATCGATTTCCTTCGCCATTTCAGACTGCTTGTCGACGCGGAACGCCAAAGAATTTTAGAAGATCATACAAAACTAGGTGTTGATGGCGTCGTTTCAGATGCCCCGATAATCAGCCCTGTATTTCGGATCGCAGACGCACCGTCCGACTGCTTGAGCCTCCTCTCCGAACACCCGCGACTGGTTCGACCGGCTGCAGAGCTTCCACTAGTCGCGACAGAGGTCGCTCACTACAGAGTCACGCGCGGTCAACCAGTTAGCGCACGACCAAGACGGCTTGCAGCACAAGCTGAATTCGACCACATGCTTCAGGTCGGTATCGTCAGACCGTTAAACAGCCCACGGGCGTCGCCTCTGCACATGGTCCCGAAGAAGGTCGTGTGGGATTGGTGTCCTTTCGGCGACTAGCGAACCTTGAATACGGTTACCACGCCCGATCGTTATTCGATCCAACACATAGTGGATCTCATCGCCAGTCTGGCAGGTAAAATTATCTTCAGCAAAATCGACTTGGTACGCGCATACAACCAAATTCCGGTAGCCCAAGCGGACATCGCTAAAACTGCCGTGACGACTCCATTTGGTTTGTTCGAGTTTCTGCGCATGCCGTTTGGTCTAAAGAATGCCGCGCAAACTTTTCAGCTCTTCATCGACCAAGTTTGTCGCGGCTTAGACTTCGCTTACGCTTATCTCGACGACATTTTAATCGCAAGCTCTTCACGAGGAGAGAACATGCGCCACGTACGAACACTTTTTGATCGTTTATCTCAACACGGGGTGACGATCAACGCAGAAAAGTGTTCGTTTGGCATTGACTCAGTTCACTTCCTCGGCCATCATATCTCCTCTGCAGGCGTGGTGCCACTGCACGACAAAACTCAAGCCATCTTCGACTACCCTGAGCCACATACTTTCAAACAGCTCAGACGTTTTGATGGGCTTGTCAACTTTTACCGACGGTTTATACCCAATTACGCCTCGTTGATGCAACCCCTCACGGACCTTCTCCGACGGAAACTCAAGAAATTCGAATTTCCCACCGTAGCACGCGCTGCTTTTAAGTCCCTGAAAGAGACTATCGCCAACATAGCTTCTATAGCGCATCACGATCCGGCCACCCCACTGTCCCTCAGTACTAACGCCTCGGACTTGGCAGTCGGCGCTGCTTTGCAGCAACTAGCCGACACGTGGCAGCCCTTGGCGTTTTTCTCCAAACGCCTACAATCTACTGAATCTCGCTGCAGCACGTTCGGTAGAGAACTACTAGCCGTATATCTAGCGATACGTCACTTTCGACACATCCTATAAGGCCGCTCCTTTGCGGACTTCACCGACCACAAAACCCTGATTTACGTACTCGGCTTGACTACCGACCGATACTCTCCTAGAGAGTCCCACCACCTTGACTATATCACTCAGTTTACGACCGATATACGGCATGTCACAGGTGTGCACAACGCCGTCGCCGATGCACTTTCCCGCATTCAAGCTATCTCCGCTGACGCTGGCACTACTCTCGAATTGGCAACCGTGGCCACAGCGCAACTAAACGATCCTGAGGTTGATCTACTACGCAGGTCTCCCTCCTTGGACATACGACCCCTACCGCTGACATCATCAGACGGAACTATATTTTGCGATTTATCTCTGGACACGCCGCGCCCAGTCGTCACACGTGCGTTACGACAGACCGTTATCGACACGTTGAACGGCTTGTCTCATCCAGGCGTTCGTGCATCGGTTAACGTCGTAACCGCACGATTTGTTTGGCGCAATGTTAATCGGGACGTCCGTACTTGGGCAGCTACTTGCCTTCCGCGTCAAGGCGCGAAACTGCACAAGCACATGAGAAGCCCATTAGGCAAGTTTCCCACGCCGGACAAATATTTTCATCACGTGCATGTCGACCTCGTAGGTCCTCTGCCGCCTTCGAAAGGCTCTGTATATCTACTGACCTGTGTCCATCGGTTCACTAGGTGGCCGGAAGCTATTCTCATACGTAACTGCTCTTCGGAAACAGTAGCGAAAGCTTTTCTGGAGCACTGGGTAGCTCCATTTGGCTGTCCCGCCATCGTGACCAATGATCAAGGGTCACATTCCTCGTCAACATTTGCCACGTTGCTTAAGGACCTAGGCTGTCGCCACGTTCAGTCGACGGCGTATCATCCGGCTGCTAACGCTATTGTGGAGCGTTTTCACCGCCAGTTGAAGGCAGCGCTACGTGCGCACGCAGATCCTTCATGGTCTGAAAGACTTCCCCTCGTTCTCCTAGGCTTAAGAAACATGGTTAAAGCCGATTTCGCGCAACAACAGCGCAGCTAGTCTACGGTTGCACGCTGCGGTTGCCCGCAGAGCGGGTAGCCCCAGCCCAGTCTACTTCCTCTTTAGACTGCGGAAGTTACCCCGATCGATTGGCTCACCAGATGCATGAGCTGCGTCCACCCGCTCCTCGATCGCAGAAGACACCAGTGTACGTGTCTGAGAAGCTGTCTACCTGCTCACACCTCTTTCTTCGCGCAGACGGTGTTCGATAGCCTCTTCAGTCGCCGTACATAGGACCTTTCAAAGTGCTACACCGTGCGGGTAAGACGTACAAACTAACCGCGGCAGTTGACGCGAAGTCGGCACCATCGACCGTCCAAAACCCGCATTTATGGAAGAAACCACCTCGCCTACTTCGTCTAGTAGTGCTTCGTGCGACGTCACAACTCACCGCAACAGCTTACAGAATCCTAGTGCAGTTCAACCAGACCACGACCTCGGTCTATAAGCTTCAGCCGTCCGAGATCTCCCGAATCTAGCTCGCCACCTCCCACGACCAATCGCCGTGGTCAGGAGGTGCGTAAGCCCGTTCGCTTCTCCGACTATGTACAGTGTACATACGTTTAGGTTTGTAGATATTGCATATATTTGCCCGTTTTTGGTCGATTAACGTTTTGAAAGCGAAAAATATCCAAAACCTCCGAAAATCCTTCTTCTAAAAAATATTCAAAAAAACAAAAATTTAAACACGCAGATTATTCGTTGGTTCCTTCTAGCGTTTTCTGCGTATTTTTTTTCATATTCTCTCGTCTCCACACCTCCAGACCCTCCCCTTCGATCGACTGGCCTACACGAGCACTGTTTTCGAGGACCTTGACGCCAATGTTGGTCCTTTCTCTGCAGGACGCTTGTCGCTTCTTCATGGGACCACGGTCGTTTCTTCGTGGGACGATGGTCGCTTCTTCGTGGGACGATGATCGATTCTTCGTGGGACCACGGTCGTTTCTTCGTGGGAAAATGGTCGTTTCTCCGTGGGACGAGGGTCGTTTTGGCGCGGGGCGGTGTGCGGCGTGGGGAGAGACCACTCGCAAGCGCACCGCTTGGCAGCAGCGGAGACTGAGGTCATGTCGGCCTTTTTCTGGAATAGCCAGTATATTTTGTAGTCCGACAAGCCCGTTCCAACGGCTCGCCGAAATGCACCCTGCCATGCAATCAATACATAATAAAGACCAGACGGCACAGTGGATCCAATTGTCGGCTATATTTATTTCTGAACACGAACAGACATTTCTTTGCATACGAAAACCTTTTGCGAACTTCGATCCACGACCCCTTTTGACTTCGAAGGCTTCTTCGTGTAGACTTCTGGGAGGGGAGCTCTGTAGTAACCCAAAAGATATATATTATCTTATGTACACATTTGTTATTCAATCATACAACATTGGTTTTTGTTTTATAGCCAACTCTACGGCCATTCTTACCTATACCCGGCTCACCACTTGTCTCCACAGTGAGTTCCGACACTAAAGTACGCTATCGTCGCTTCATCCTTTCTTTGTTCGATTGTTGCCATTCTCGAATACAATCCGTTGTGTCCGTACTTCTGGTTTTCTGGTATCCCCACCAGAGCGAGAACACCCTCGGACTAGTATAGACTAGTCCCACAAGCCTCTACATGACGACTTATTTCTGATTTGATATCAGCAACTGAGAGGAACGCTCATGGGATCCCCGATATCGGGGCTCATATCAGAATTCGTAATGCAGATATTGGAGCGTATTGCACTGCCATTTATCAGCCCAAATCTTTGTATGCGACACATTTTTCATCTTAAAACTGTACAGAGTACAGACCACGCGCGAACTGCTCAATAGCACGTTCGAGGACAACAGGTTCACGATTGTACTGGTCATCAGGAATACCGAAAACGTGAGTATATGGGAAGAAAACGCATACATATCAGATATTGAACGTGCACAGCAATCACCCCATATATTGTAAGATAGCTGCATTCAAACCCTGTTCTTAAGGGTGCAAACACTGTAGCCCGACCGAGTTGTGAAAACAAAATTGAAACCACCTGTATCGAATGTCTCGAAACAATAATTATCCAAGGAATTTCAACAAAAGAAAGTTGAAGCAAAGAGCACCTCAGTAATGGTGGCAGCCCCGTGAGCAAGTAAACAAACGAACAGTGCTCCGAACGTACAGGAATACTGCTGCAGTTACAAGGAATCTATCTTGCTCACAAACTAAGGGCCACTCTAAGGAAATTGATCTCAAGACCCAGAGAAAAATCAATCAAATCTACCAAAACTTTGTCATCTAGCAGATAAAACGCAGCGGGTGTGCCGAAAACCATATGGGACAAACTGGTAGAAAGCCTTTCTACAAAGCACCGAACACATACGGCCGTAAGAAATCATGGTCTGTACTAATTGTTTTCTGCGCGTGCGGAATGTGAAAATACTGGCGCGTGGGAGTACAAATCACTCAGAGGGCATTTTTGGAAGAATTGCACTCTACAGCGAATTCAATCAATAGACACACTGCACTGGACTGAGTACACGCAACACTACTGGTGAAGGATAGCCAGTTCGATCGATTGAATCCTGGGAACATGGCACTAGACAACCAGCTCTGGCGACAGCCTTGGTCACTAAAGCAAACAGACAATATTCACGGAACGAATATCAGTGGGGTCGAGTGCAAAGGTCATCTTTCCATCGGAAAATCCGAACGCGGATGACCCTCCTGGGCAACAGAATCGCCCGTCTATGCGGCCAATCACGCTCGGCGCACTCTCACCAAGACTTTCCTACCCTACGCTGCTACACGCTGTGCTACAGTGCGCTCATGGCGTCACCTTGATAGGTGATGAAAGTTTGTAACACAATTTCCAGGCTCACCGACACAGTTTGACCCCCATCTGAACAATCTGAGCTACCAGTCTTCACTTCTATAAAGCAGTTCATCTTTCCTGTTACATGATGCGAAATTGAGATGCACCTAACGCCCCATAGCGAGCGGCCAAACGGAGTGCCATGCTACTGTGTGAAATCGGCACTTTGTAGGATGAATATCAACGATAGCATCAAGCCAGACAGCATCTATTTCACAAAGCGACGCAGAATGATCGCTTCTTTCGTTTAAAGCTAATTGTCAGCGTGCATTCGTTGTGTAGTGAACGGTTGTGTTGTGCCTATGAAGGTTTAATCAGGCGAGCTTGCAAATGAGGAAAAGATAACAACTGCTTATGTGTGAATCTTTACCTGCCGTTAAGGGTAACAGAACACCTGCTTCAGCAAGGCTAAGCTAAGAGTGCTTTACGAATCAAGCTACATCCAGCTGACAGCCACTGCCGCGAGTGCAACAGCTATCTTAGGTGTACCGTTAAGAAAGCCAACTAACGGAATATCGGTGATTCAGTAGTTGATTTGCAGTTGAGTCCTTATCTTAAAGCATTCCTCTCTTGTTGTGCGTCTAAAATGTTATCAGAAGTACAGTCTAGATATATGTTTGCAACACGAAGTAAATGGTGGAAATCTATGTGGCAGTACAAAATCTTTCGCGGTTATCGTGAAAGCGGATGCGCATTCGTTTTCTCAGAACACCGGCCATTATAACGCATTGTGGAGTCTACGTTCATCAAGGAATTTGCGCAGTGTCGAAGTGTGAATAATAAAAAATAATAGATACGGGGCACGACAAATTAATAGATATATTTTCTACTTATTCGTATCTGCAATTATTTGCACTGAAGATGAAATAACTAATTCATGGTTGTTTCGCATTCTACTAAGAAGCAGAGTTTAATCGACCAAAAAATTAGATTGCTGGAAATACGAGATGTTCATATCACCCGATTCTTTATTGTCATGTTTTGTAGGTTTGTAAGTGTGGCCCTTCAGCATCAATGATATTATGTAAAAAATAAGTATGTGTAATTGTACAGACAATTGTTTCCAATCGTTTTCCTACCTAAATGTATGGTGGCTCTGCTCAATTAAGCATACAAAGAATATTATCAAGCTACACAGACAGCACACGTAAAACATGAAATATGATATATATTCATCATCGCTACTTTAGCTAACAACATTTAGTTGCCAGATGTATCACGAAGCGCATTTCTTCATCTCTGGATTGTAAAACCGAATTCTTGCAGTACCTTAGTTCCAAAATCAAACTGATAGATGTTTTTGTTTGGTGTCGTGGTTTAGATATCTTTGTGGCGCTAAACCAACCAGAGCGTACTCGGTGGTACTGAATTAGTGTAGAGGAAATCTAGAACTTAGCGTCAATAGGAAGACCGTTTTGTTGGAAGTATCAGCAATCTTGCCATTGCGAGTGTATAGCGGATAGACTGGTGTGTGCGGATAAATGCCACATGACATGCTCAACCATCTATGAATCTTGACTTAAATTCAGCAAGCTTTCAATGTGCGACTTGTCCACTATGCCGTCAAGGGCATTCAGGAGAACAGCTGATAAACTCATCGACTCGTCTGGCAGCTCGAGTTGGTGATCAAATCAACATACACATCTCATTAGGAAATAAAAACGCTGGCTGCAATTATTTTGCCATAGGATGAATAAGACAAACAGTTCACTTTGTCGCTCTCATGCGACTGAATAATAGTTAGAAAATAAGTTTCTTTCCAAAGCCTTGAAACGCACATTTGAAATGTCGCTGGCAAATGCAATGGTAATTGATCGACTTCGTTGGAGAAAATAAAAAAGCTTATATGGTAATTTGGTGGAAAATCAGAGATATCATGGAACGAGCTCATCCTTGTAAGATATTAAGTAGAAACATAAAACATTGTTAAGTAGGATGAGATGAAAAGTTCAATGCTGTTCAAGAGAATTCCGAAAATTGGCTATGCACTGCAATGCGCAAGTCTGACTTCCATCTGAGGTCCATTAGATAAGCAAGTTCCCTAACATGACGGTAACTGACTTGCGTCAAAAGATGGTCGAAATGCCCCAGCGAGCCTGGTTGGTCAACACTCTGTTATGAATTATCGAGAACGTTGCAATGAACTACAATTCGAACCACTTTCGATTCGACGATTGAAGCACAACTTGTTGCTGCTTTGCAACGTGTTCAATAGTGTAGCTCAAAGGTGTATGGTGGGTTAAAAAGCATAACTTTACAGGAAACACAGGATGGATAGGCAAAAGGAAATTAAAGTCAAAAGGTTCCAACCTGGAACGTGAGGTATCAGTGGTTGAACCATTGCACTTTATCAAACTGTTGCGTAGCGCTTAGTACTAAGATGTAAGTCCAGGAGTCTTTCAAATGTCGTCATGTCTGCTGTTTTCACCACATATTTTGGTAATGCATTCCAGTGAGAACATATTCTAAGTGAGTAAAAATACTTTGTAAAATTCAAACGGGAGTGTTGCGTCATTAGCTTCAGGTGGTTACCTGGGCTTTGTTTGTAAGAGGCTAGGCTCAACAGGCATGTTCGCTTTTAATTAATATCCGGTATGTGAGAATGAGATCTCCGCGAAGCCGTCGGTACACTAACGTGAACACACCGAGTACACAAAGAAGAAGTTCGTAAGCTAGAACGTATAGTCCACGCGTTGCCTTTGTGGCTCTTCTTTGGTTTGTTCCAATAGGCGAACGTCGTTTTAACCATGGATGCCAGGATTGAATTGCATATTCAATTTGAGGACGAATATAGGTGTTAATCAGTATTGGTACTAGCCACCGCTCCAAGGTGTCAAGAACTCGCCTCAAAAGTCTCAAGTTCAAGTTCGCCACACTTGCTACTTTCGAACATTGGAGCGAATCCCAAGAGTGAAGGTTCCATGGTATTTGTAGCTGCCGAATCAAACTACAGGAGTAGAGCGTTCGCGGCATTCACAGCAGTAGTTTCTTGCAGCCATTTCCATTCAGAAATTTTATGAGATCAAGAACAAACAATATTTTACGGGATAACCTGAATGCAGATTATTTCACGTCTTCTCATTCGGTTGCTTACCGACAAATCGTGGTAATAGTAAAGGAATGCAATTGAAAAGGGTCAATAAGGCAATCAATAAAACACTAAGAAAATCAAGGTTATCGCCTACGTCTTACCAGAGCAAGGCAAGACTGGCCACAAGTTCGACCTGTTTGCAAAGGTTAGGTTTCATTCGTCAGATGGAAGATGCTTCAGCGAAACGAAGCAAGCTCGCGTTGTTTTGTCTGCTGATAACCTTGAATGCGTCACGTGAGTTTTCGCTCAAGGTACAACCGAGCAAATGCTGAGTGATTGGGCTGGCTGAGAGTTTAGGGCCACGTTGCCAAGTTCCGTGGAGCATGTTCCATTATACTAGTTAAAAGCCTTCTCTCGGTCCGGGCAGTGTACATGCTACTGCAAGTACAGGTGAGAAGACATGAAATAATCTGAATTCAAGTTACCCCGTAAAATGTTGTTCGTTCTTGTTCCTTTTTAAAATAGCAGTAGCTGTTAGGCTACTGGCCGTCTTGAGTGGTGATAATCCGGGCTTAACCTTTATTTTGCCATTCACATATCTGTATAGTAGTTTGGCGTTACTCGTAAATTTCAGCACCATGGTTTCCTGCCATTCGTACTTATCGACTCTAATGAGCGACCTGCAGTAGTTTATGAGTGCTTTGTAATTCTACCATGTGGTATCACATGGGCTTAGCGAACGTTGCCTCCAGATTTCATCTCTTCTGTTGATCGATTTACGTGTTTTACTTCGGATTGACGTATTGGTCTGGCGCGATGCTCGTAATGGTAGGACGTTCGATACTGATTGTATGACCCCGTTAAATTTGTCTTTCAATTCATTCCATTCGTCGTTTGCTGAACTGTGCACTGGTAGGTCCCAGTCAATGGTTACTGCTAAGTTGGGTAGCTTAAAATAGTCCGTAATAGTTCGTGGAGTCGATCTTTCTTAATCAACAATACTGGAATTATACACATAACCAAACGTTAGGACTGAATGGTCGCTACGGCTCAGTGGAGGAGTGTATACTACTGACTCAATCATCAACTCTTCATTTGTCAGGTTTAAGTCCAGAAGTGATAGCTTGTTTGAACCGTGGTGTCTGGTTGGTCAGTGCACATGGTTATACAAAACTGCCATATCCGTGAATTCAAAGAGCTTTGATTTAAATGACGGCGCATTAGGGGACATTGATGCTATTGTAGGAATATTAAAGTCGCTCATTCTAATATAGTGTTACGCAAAAAGACCTATTCCGACCTGCCTACACTGGAACTGCAACACAGCTTAACGCTAGCGCTTCGCAATAAAGATTACACTGAACATACAGAAGGCTAGAACGAACGTCTGCCCTAATTTCTTCCTGGTCATATATAGCTATCTGTGGAATAAACTACCATTAACACTCAGGTCATGTGACAATGTGGCAACATTTGGAAGCAGACTCGCCAATTACCTTGATCTAACGTGGTGGGTTTTCGAATGGCAAGCTTTCTCCCCATAAAAGCCACAAATGTACCATTAACAACACTGCGACGTGGCGGATATGACTCGCCACCAAACTAAAGTCACTGCCCACTGTTAGACACCAACAATATCCCGATAACTGAAATCTGTGAACACAACGGTACATAAATCAAACCCAACCCGTTTATCAAACATTCTATCGGGTTCCTACGCACACGGAATAATGGACATAAATCTCCTGAACTATTCGAAACCCCACCCAGCATTTCTGTAACGGAAACACTTATAGATTTTACAGTACTTTCGCGCCACATATCTGGTTGACTCTTATGAGCCTGCCCATCATCCTTGCCACTTTGCTATATGGCAAATACGTACCATTTATCCAACGGTGTACTTTGCGAACACTTACCTCTTTCGCATGGTGTATGTACGCTGACTTTGTTTTTGTGACTCTGACAACCACTTGAGCACACCTGTACTGGTGTGTCTCATTTCCAGGAGATTAAAACTGTTTATTCATTGAGATATTTATAATAATCGCTATATTCGTGTGGGAAAAATCCCTCTATTAGCTACTGCAAGAGGGGCCCAAAAACATCTAAACACCAATGTTTTAAATTAGGCTTTAGTCTCAACCCTCCACTAGAACGTAACTACATGAAAGGCATATCACAGTGTTTCACCTTTGCATGTCACCAATGCAAGAGCATGGATACTTCCGTACAAATTGATCTGTGCCGAAGCAGACAGTTTCTAGTATCATGAGATATATGCATATTATTTTTATTATTGGTCCAAAATGTGACAGTGTGAAGCATCCTAGCTAATAAGCATGCCCAAGTGGAAAAAGTGACCTACTCGAAAGACTGAATGATGGACCGTTTGGGACAATCTGATCGCCGATGATATATGTATATAATCACAGCCTTAATGGCGTGCCAAAATTTTGACGGCTTACTTACTATTACGCTACACAGGCACACGATCAAAAAGGCCATTGAATTGCAGATGAAACCATTCGAGGGGATATCCTGTATGGATCAGTTACTCTGGCGATGGTTACACAGATGATCATATTACTTCACGTAAACATTTGGTTATATCTGCAATTGCTATTGTTCCTAACCTCACAATGTTTCGAATACATTCAAACTGCCAATCAATAAGATTCCGTTTGGGCAAATCGGTGAAAAACTCGAACAATTATCAGTTTTATGTAAGCACTCAGTTGTATTTTGACTTGATGGATCCGGGCTATTCAATTAAAAGTTAAAGCAACGTGTAAGGAGTACTTTACTAGCCGATCTAATTTGACTGCATTCAGCTACATCAAGTGACCAGTTTCTCCACTGCACAGTACAACCCTTCGGCTTTACTTCAAGCAATGTCTCCAGAATTTACAAACATTAAATGGTTTAAACCATCCTGTTAGACATCCAAAAACACATGGATATAAAAAGGGTATCACAGTAGGCCTAGCTCCATAATAACACCGAATACTAATACTCTAAACGTTGGGTATGCAAGGATGTGGGCCCCTTGACTGGCCGCATTATGAGAGATGCGTATTTGTTGTTGTCAATCAGAGAGCGTGAGACTGGGGGGCATCGAATGGACAAAGAAAGCTTGAAGCTCTATCCTGTGTGAACACATTTCCTCAGGTTTGCGAAGCGGTTCTTCTGTACTTCTAGTCATTCTAAGGGCATAGATAGGCGAATAGACAAAGCTGGCTAGTTAATGAGTAAAGCGTGCATCTGTGATTTATCGATGGAGTCGTATTTAAGCAGCAGCGCAGTGACTCAAGGTTTTAAACCATCGGGTTTTAGGCCACGGTTACTTACTCAATGGGCGGTTATTCGGAGGAGTTTGTTGTTCGAACAGAATGCGACACATGATCACAATCTGATAACACCTTAAATTTATCTGCCTCTGATACCGATTTAACCGAACTCTACTTCAAGATGAATCACTGTCCAAACCGAGCCCATGTGTAGCAATCTATTCACATAATGAGTGTTTTGCATGATCTTTCCCCAACAAAGCATTGACCTTTGGGACAATAATCGTCGACGAATCGGTGACTTAAGGATTATGTCCTCAGTCGAAAGTCCTTATGCCCCTGGTTCAAGCCATAACGCCGCTACACCTACCTGAGGAGTACAGGAGGTAGAAACCAGTCATGAGTGTGGCACTATTTCAGTTACCCTCCCAGTAAACAAATTGCCTGAGATTCACTACAACGCGAACCACGGTCCGCATTTAGGTTATGCGCCCCATTCCCTCACACATCCAGCGCTTCAAAATGATCCCCCAACGGATTGCTCACCCGTCGGTACTGATGTGAACTTCAAAACTAAATAGGACTTGGCTCGGTGGTCCTGCTCCGTTGACGACAAGCGGACAACCGTTACACGGAATTGGAGCAACCACCCGTATAAATCAGACAGAATAACATACAGGTATAGTTTCACTTCTGTCTAAGCGCGCACAATTGTTATGCATACAATAATTGTAAGTCATCTGTAAGAACGTGGCAAACTGGTACAACGTCAGCACACTTTTGTCAGCATCTGGTAAAATAGTTGATGATAGCAGTGTTTCCAGTTTGATGCTTCGATCGACTTGATCAGCGCATATTTCTGTAGGCACTTTGAAATTACGACGCCAACTAGCTTAACCTAGATGAACAAGCAACCACTTCCTAAGTTTTCTCACAAGAAAGCTTCGAGGATTCTGTCCGTTTCTCTTTGAGTGGGCTGTAGCGTGCCAGATATCCGTAAACAATGTATCATTTACTCCTATTGGCTGCAAAGCACCATGCAGAAACGATTATCTCTATTGTTGGAAACAAGAGGACGTACAGTCCACAAGATTTAAGACCAAGGGCACAGTAATTCCTTATTGGCTGCTCATGAAAGAGTAGTCTAAGGCTGGATCCACCCTAATGAAAATAGCGACTTGTTACTTCATGGAGCAGCTTGGCACATTCTGGTTCTTTTGCTGGGGACATCCGCGGTTTGAGAGAGCTTCAGACAGTTATACAGAGCTGATCAACCCTGGTTTATTTAACGGGTACACAAGTAGTCCAGCATTTCAGACTTAATTGTAGTGTTCAGGGTATCAACAGCACATCGAAGGTCCAGTTGAAACCATGCAGCCCTGTCAGAAGTCCGGTCAAAGCAAATCATAGAATCGAAAACTAAGAAATATTAAAAGAAACCTTCTCGTGTTCATGTGTTTGACAACTGTTAAGGCCTAGAATATTTAGTAGACGGCTCTACCTTTAATTTTCTGTTTTCATTACTTGGTAACACATGGCACCACCTGTTCAAATTCAGTCACAAGGATAACTTAAAGAAAACTCCATGGAAGTGACGGATGATTGTATTTAAACATCGCATTTGGTACTTGTGTTTTGCTTCCAACCACTCGATCACTTAATTCTTTTTCCAGTTAATATATCTCTGTTCCGTCGTGGTAGAGATTCAAACCGTGGGTTGCTTTTGAAATTAGCCAACATAATTTGACATATGAAGTGTCACTCACCTTAAATATTGCAACCGGAATCATTAGCAGGTGTAATGGACAGTACCACAAACACTTACATCAAAATTAGGGTCACTGACTAAGCATGAACATCAGTTCTATAACAATAGATGGTTAGGATCCAGTCGTATTCCTAGCCCACCGGTTTAATGTACCGAACTAAACCGAACAAGTGATTCTATGACACTTTCGATAAATACAGGTCTTAGGCCAGTGGTCTGTTTCAATCTACTATGCTTGCATTTCGTACGACAACTTCACTGTTCGACGGATTGTTACAGGATCACACCGTGTTCGTGTATCTACCCTCGTAACTTCCACCCTGTTAACTTATGGGAGATAATCGAAGCTAATGTTAAAGTGAAGATTTTCCAGTAAGGGAATATAAAGCCCGGTGTAGAGGCAGTCAAACACACGGAAGGAGAACTACAACAAGCAGCAGCTTACGAAAATGTAGCTGGGTTTGACTATAAGGGTGAGGAATACCCGTTGGTGCGAGTATTATTGGAAACTTCGCTTACTCCATACCGTGTGTACACGAGAATCTCAAAGTATTTTGTCGTGTGCCCCAGAGGAAAGTCAGTACACACCCGTGTTAAAAAGTGAACAAGATCCGTTCAATCATTTGTCCGTTACTATAAGGGCGGAAATTTGGATAGCGGCAACGTAGAAAGCGAGTCGATCTATTAGTGTCACAGCACAAGTCATCCTTGTCTTATCGCACACAATCCGATCGTCCTTCGTGACAAACTACATCAAGCTATTGCCATAATATAGTTGCAAATGGCAAACACAAGCACCTTGTGCTGCACACTTTCCATGATGCCATCAGAGTGTCGTACAGGTCCATTCAAAGCAGCTATTCTCATCTGCTTTAGATAAAAATACAAATCGACGTCTCCTTCGTTTTCTGTCTGGACAGTCAATTAGTGGCCCGATAAGATAAAATCTGATTCCCCCACCCCAATAATATTCGTCCACTTCGGATAGATAGAGATCACAGACTTGCCCTGTCAATCTTCAGAGACAAATAGCTGAATTTGTCTATTAATCATAAATGGAAACGAGCTCTCATAATTATGCCCAGAGCCGCGGCAAACTTTTCATTTCTACTTAGAATCATTCGCAAATATGCAAGGAGATCACGATTTGAAATACTTTGGCTAGCAAACCTTTTCAATGAAGGGGATTTTTATCGATCTCTTGGGTGGCAACACATGGACAGCTAGCTGGCGATTAGGTCATCGCACCAACCCAGCACAGAAAATGCAGCTTCATTAATGCGAAGGAAAAGCTAATTTCAGGTGCCACTGACTGCAAAGTATTAAAAGAACGTGATCTTACGGAGGAAAGCAAATTTCATCGTTCTCTGACTAGCAAAGGAAGACTAAATCCGACATGAACTGAACTGTGAGTAACTTTATCAGTCAAAAGAACTGAAAAAATGTGACAACTGTGATAACGAATCAGGTGTGTTTGAGTACTGTTTTGACAGGCCAACGGCGCACAGAATCGGGCGATAAGCCTGTCCCATCCTTGTAAATTCCAAGTGGAATATGCATCACAAGATTGTCTAAATTGAGGCGACCCAGTGGATCGCTCCTCTTGAAGAGAACACCCAGAAAAGGTCGAGAAAATACAAAGCTTACGAGTAAATATAAACTTTGCAGTCCAGTGAATATGGCATACAACTGCCACATGGTCACAATGCACACGAAGTTGGAGAGGAACGATGCAATCCAAACAACTAACTGACTCACAGCCATTTTAGAGCACATTCGGATTTGCGTCTTTGCTCGTGATTCCTCGGCGAATACTTGTGTTGTGCGGAACGCGATCAATCTTGCTGTATGAAAATGTGAAGATGTCACGAAGATAAGGATAAAATCTCCTAGGAAAATTATTCCTAAAGGTAAATGCAAAGTCCACTGAAATGCCAGCAGACAGTTTCCAGTACCTCCGCAGTTAATGACTCCATACGCTGGATTTAAGTTACTTGACAGTCTAAACATTAAGGTGAAGTAGATGCCAGCTATGACAAGAATTAGAGGCAATATGGAGCATAGCACAGGACCAAGTAAATTCCGGTCATTGAACCACCTATTTGAACAGCACGGTGATCTCACTGAAATGCGGTTGGCGTACACGGTCTCGGATACTGGCCACATTAGTGAAGTTGCTACTCCACCCTGATAACGGCTGAGAGACATAGAACTATGCGACAGTTTGACCAAATCGCGATCTGTGGTTTTCGGTTTGCCAACAGATAGGTAGCTGCTCGACGGACCATACGAGGAGTGGGTGCATTTGTACACAGGTGTCGCTGTGTGCGTCGAACGTATACGACGGTTAATTCGGAGTTTCCGATAGTTTTCATGTAAACAATATAATACTCCCAGATGAACTGTCAACGTCACAGAATGCAGCAGCGACTCATTTAGAAGGCAGCCAGACCAGAAGGTGTTGTCGTTCGCGGTTGTATTATTAATCATGTTTCTCATTCTGCTGGAACCGAAACCACCTGCGAAAAGTAACAAGCATTGTAGGGAGCTAAAACCTATGGCAGTAAGGAGGCATGATCCGTATAGACTAATCAAACCTCCACTTAATACGAGAACAAGTAGAAGATGCGTCAATGAGGCCACAGTAGCGATAAAGAAACTTGCTTGGGCGATGGTAGATTGTCCGTGGAGTACTGGGCAGTCCGAATGAATCAAGTTCACGTTACCAGATGATTCTGGAATCAATGGTAATACAACATGGACACTAGGGTTAAGAGCAAAATGCCAATCCGACTTCCACAAGCTGTTCGTGTTTAAACTGTTGTTCGTCAAAATAGTCCCTTGTGGAAGACCGAAACAGCGCTCAAGTAGAAGGAGGGCGCTTGTAGGAAATGTAATGTATGAATTCCCACCAACGGTTTGGTTCATGATTGTGCATGCGGTTCACCTAGTTCTAGACGACATCTTATGAGTACCCGTTCGGGTCTGCTGGGAATACGACAGCGTACCTTAGGGTGCACAAACAAGTGTATTGGGCGGAAAGGAAACCTTTATTGGGGCATATTTGCATTAGACATCATTGGTGACTTTAAGCATGCTACTTTGGTCGTCGGTCTTATTGGTTAGCGCTCATCAACGTTTGATTGGTCGGTCAGAGAGACATCGGTTATTTGTTGCAGTGAGCAAATGGGACTAAGAACGTACCGGTTTAGCTGGTTTGCATAAAGACAGATCGGGGTTGAAGCACATAAGGAAATAAGATACGGTATTCGTAACCGCTATATTCTGATAAGACTTCGGATGATTCTTGTGATACAAGGTCTCAGCTGTAATGCAAGCATTTCGGAACACAGTTGTTAATCGAACACATTTAGAGCTGAGAAAGTCATAAGATTAATGGAGGGTTACGCAACGGCAAAATCTTGAAGCCACAGAGCACAGGCGACGCAGTCATATGTGTAGATAAGTAACGTCCCGTCTATGCGGTGTGGTATTTGCAGGCTAAGGCAAAATAGTGTGTATGTATGGCACTAAAACAATATAGTTTAGATTGCGACTCAAGTGCTAGTTAAACACTATTGTCAACAAAACCCATCAAATGTATTAAGTCTGGTATTGTTAGCTAACAGAACAACAATTTCAGTCGCTCAGAAACCATTCCTATGACAATTTCAATCGGAAGTGTACTCGCAGCATTATCGCTGGTCAAGCCAACGGGGCTTCTCTTTAAGAACCCCTGTCGAGATCAGAGGACAATTTAACGTCGATCAGCAACGGTACAGGGCCAGTGTTCCCCCATGCAACCATCTAGTTTTGCCCATGGGATTCAGAGCAGGTCACCTCTGCTGGACCTGGTGTTCACTAAAATAGAGTAAGTGATTTGCGTACAAACCGTAGACAACCATTTGCACCGGAATAATCACGCAGTTATAAGCCACCACCTCCACTCCTACGGGAAAAGCATGCTGAAATAACTGAAGTGGTCAACAGCATTACGAACGACGATCACATACCAGATCTCCTTAGTATGGGCAACTGGTAGTTCCTTAGCGGAAAAATTCCAGATGTAATATGGATAGAATCCGTCAGCATTTCATTAGACTGATCGAAGAGGAACTGGAACAACGGTTTGCAGAGGAACAAAAATCTCCTTCTTAAGGATGAAAAACGGCATAATGAGTGTATCGCGTTTTCACCAACCAAGAGAAATGCGAGGCCTGGGTAACTCGAAGTTACCACTCCATATAATTTCTTTGAGAAAACAGTGCAGAACATCAGCACTGAGAATAAGTTATCGTACAGATACGGTAATAGACTAAAAAGACATAGTAAGTGTTTCCAATCTACCCAAAGTTAATGATCGTATGTGGGACATAGAAACCGCCAAACTTTTGCGGACGCGTTATGCTTCCAAATTTCAATGGGCTATGCGTTCATAAGAGTTTCCTGCAATTATTTCTTCACTGCAGGAATCTAGCTTTAGCTATTATATTTTTATTTTTCTCTTGTGGAAGCTGACATATTTGTTTTTGCAAGTTCACACTAGAGTGGATATTATTTGCCAAAAAGTAGTTGGAGTTGCGGTCATGAAGCTAACAGGACACACAACTAGGTCTTAAAATTGATGCCAGAGTGAAATGGATTTCTTATCTCATGAAAATACTGGAAGACAACTCCAATTCATAGGGAGAGTAGGCATACCGCCTAATAACCCTCCTTACACCGACACTGATAATGGCTCTGAGCATTCTACATGACAACATATAAGTTGAATGCGGTATTTCACAGGGTTCAGTGCCATAGTCAAGTCTGCTTGAGGTAGTTCTTGATTACCGCACGCAAACTGTTGTTTAAATTTCTTAGATGTTGCTAACGGAATCAAGATATGTAGAGGGTTAACACCAATATTGAACGACTGATATTTTGGCGCGATATAGATAGAGTGCATTCAGGTGTCATCTCAAAATATACTTCAGCTTAATGTGAACCAATCCTAAGTATTCCCCGTACAATGCTATTTCAAGCACTGTTACAGGCACGGTGAACCTTAGGAGCAGCGCTCTTCTGATGAAGTTGATCTCGGTGTATATATATATACGGTTAAATAGGGTGTTCCAAGAAATCGGTAAAATCATCAAAGGCTGAAAATCAGCCCTATCTAATTTCATTCAACTATTTCATACTTGGACTAATCCTCACACCAAAGGTATGGTTCAGACCTGTGAGATTTCCTTACTTTGAGTTACAGATGTCGAATTTTTGAGGCTATGGACAAAGTAGTACAATCATTTACTAGACGGGTTAACGATGACTTGCCTGATACTACGCAAGCACACTAATGTTCAGTGATCTTTAAATGTACCCGGAGATAGCACAAACCTAACACATCACACCCTGAAACTGACAGTGCAGTACAACTACCGGTAATGCTGGAATTTTTCCTCCCGGTTATTTCATTTCAGCCGCAAATCAAATTTGCACAACCGATCCCCCGGTTGCCCTTGCTGGTCATAATGAATAGCCGGTTGGAAAATGCAGTCATCCACCTACATTCTTTTATGTCCAAGTATACCCCCTATTGGTTTACGTAGCAAAAGCCTTGGCTTCATGAACCGATATATCTTGATGTTGTTAAACAAGACTGACTATAGAGTTCATGAGCTCAATGTGGCTGAACCACATGACCCCTCTATCCCTAACTGCAATAATCCTTTGCTATTGGGATTCTCGTCCCCGTTTGCTATAAATTGCCGCTTCATATACATACTGACTCACTTTGCCTTACGAGACTTCTGCGTCAAAAGCGCAAAGCCACCCAACAAATATGCCAAATGATTGTTCCCAAACCGCAATGAAATCTTAAGCCTCTTCAATCACACTGAACCTCTTTCATCGCAAGGCAAGCATTCGCCACGGGATAATGTGCGAGAATGAAGAGAGCTGTTGCTTCTTGAATACACAAGTTCTGTGCATTTCGGAGAGACATTATGTATCAGTACACGAGGTTAGCAGTGATATAGCGGAAGTAAGATGTAAATACGCTGGACAAGACATCACGTATACTGTTTAAGGAGGGCAAAAAACCATGGTGACAAACTGTTATCCATGCTGGAATTGGATGTTAAGATAATGTCAGGGTAATGGAAAAAGTGTCTGCAGGTGAGCAATTGTGTTGGAAACCCCCACTTTCTAAGAAAGAAAGACAATTGAAAACCGATTGCTGATTTTTCCTCGTACATGCATGCCTCAATGCGAGAGACACATCAAATCCCAAGTGCACTGAAGTATACCAACCAAGGTTATAAACAATGATACTGAAGAGGTATCAGTTCTCACTAAGGAGTTCGGGTCTAAAGTTTCGTCTCATCTCTAGCTGTCTCGACCTGACTACTCCCGATAACACCGAAGACCGATGCTTAGTACAACTTCGGCAGAAAGCAACTACGAAGTGTGTATACGTCGGGCGCGATAAAAGAAACCTAGGCTCCTAAATCTCACCCGCATTTTGGTCCCAAGACAACTTGAGAAGTCGGGCAACAACCGAAACTGTAGCTGGTGTTCTGTAATCCAAACAGTGATTTAGTGGTTCAGCATTACTATTTATCAAGCGAAGGACGCCTATTTTCTATAAATTGCGCTCTCAATACTACACAAGCCAGGTGCTACAAATGTGATATATGAAGAGTAATAAAGGAGTGGATGAGTTGAAAGGTAATCGCAAGATTTCTCATGTCAGGTTATCCACCGCTGAGGGTAACGACGGATGAATGTGCCAAAAACGTATTACTGTTTAGTCGACAATTGACCTAACTGATTCTACCCTTGTTAGCGCTTTGCTTGCCAGTCTGATTTCCTGTGCTCTCTTCACCACTGTCACAGCTGGCGCATGGTGAAGTTACAAGAATCGCCTTATTTCATTTCTAGGTATGTGTTCAGTATATTAACTTTGTACTGAAGAGTGAGGTATTTTGTCATACATGGGGTCTACTTGATGAGTTAGAACTGTGCCGACCCCTGAAGTCAAAGAAAAGAACTGGTGACTTGAATGTGGCCCGTGTTTGGTTCCAGATTCCCCCCGCACCCTCCCAAGTCACTGTGACAAAGTTGCCAAAGCGAAGAAAATATTTCACTAAAATCAAGCGCTACATGCACCTGTGTTGCGAAATGGTTAAATCCAGTCAAACTGGGCAATATTAAATAAAATCGTTTCCAGATGAGGCGTACAATGAGTGAAAAATCTGCAACTGACTTCAAAAGGAAGTAAAAGAATGAGAAATAGCACATAATTAACCGAATATAGGTAGACAACTTTTAAGTCCATATTCCAGCTGTCTATTCACGAAGAAGTTAAACTATATCTAGTTATCATTCTGTGTCTGTAGGCAGAGAATGGTTAATTCAAAACCATACAACTACCATTTATGACTTTTCTCACAGGCATTTACAGGGTTAACTGTAGTAACTCACCGTAGTTTGGCTATTACCACACATGAACACAGTTGTCTGTGGACAGGTAGAATGTTACGCATATAGCCAATGTATCCTAACCAGGCCAGTAATGTTCGCATTTTATTATAGCTCAAGTACGTTATGGTTCCATGACATAGTTGTTAAAATCAATGAAAAGATATGCTCCAATCCTCTCGATGTATAAAATTCAAGTGTGTTGAATGAGATTTACAGAAATCAAGATGCAAAATTATGTTAATTTAGCGAATAAAATACTCTTAGACATGACTAAACGAATGTGAGACCTCAACAGAATGATAGATAGACCAACCTCGATCGGTTCCTAAGTATGCGTTTGTTGATCTATAAACTCCCACCTAGGAAGACAAGACGCAACATTCCTACATAGATCGTTGATTAGTTTTTCATGCTTTTCTGCCCCGTCATCGATAAGTTAGCTCATGATTTCATTCGATTGATAGCAAGATCGACGGTGTACAATGAGTTTAATCAAACTAGTGTAAACGGCTCCAGTTTAAGAAGCCGTCTAGTGCGGCGACAAACGCCACATCATTGGCCCTATTATAATTCACAAGCTACTCCCGCCAGAGATGATCAAGACATGGTAGGTATCGGTGGTCAACCATCGCTAATATAACAGCCTCTTTGATGCGGCTCTCAAGTTTCTTGGAGCCTTGCTTCGTGCTCATAACAGGTGAATTGAGCCAAAATATGTTGCATATCGATAATGTGAACGCAGAGGAAATAAGGTTTCTGGTTTGGTAGCTATCACCAGACGCCTCTAAGTCCTTGGGGATTGTACAATCACAAATTCAACACACTTGGCCTCATTCCTACAGACATTATACTCCCGTGTAAGCACTGTACGACCGTTTCATTCCTTAGTTAAGCGTCAGCAGTGCACATTACATTTGATCCCTGTGGGTATAAAAGTCACAACTCGATTTTTACCAGTCGGTGATTAAAACGACAAGGCTACAGGGTAAGGTAACAGCCGACGTGATTGGGGTACAAGGTAAGACATAACCATGCTTAATATCCTATGTCTTCCACATGATTGCTGTCCGAAGAAAGGGTAGTCCCCAAAGCCATCGACAAACACCATAAATATCTGATTATCAGCACTGCGATGTGGCTGATATGACTCGCCATACATTAAAGTCACTGCTTCGTGGATATCCGGAAAATGCTATCCAACCCATGGACATCAGCCGCTTATTCTCACATTCCTGACAATTGCAAGCAGTTCAATATGCTGTGGCAGATTCAAAAACAAAAGCTACATAGCTACGTTCATTAACCATTAGTGGGGGGCATCCGGTTTCAGATTTGCCGATCACTGTGGCCAACCACGGGACGCCTGCGCTTACAGAGGGACCAAGGATAGCTTGCGCTGCACCACCCATAGCCCCAACAACACACCACGTATCCAGTGTAAACCAGAAGGAATAAGACCGGGAGACATGCGGATGGGAGCCACGTTGCATCAACGGAGCCGGCCCACACTCCTTCACAGGCAAACACAAGCACGCTGCATTTGGGAATCGAGCGCACACAAGGCGGTGGCTGGACCGCACTCCGCTCCACACTGACTGCATGGAACCACTCTTTGATCCTAACAATGCCACAAGGACCGTGCACCCTGTCCCCTCCAGCAACGACCAACTGTCTCCTGGAGCCAGTATGGACAAGGTAGTGGGTAATAGACAGGTAGGTACCTTGTCAACATGCACATCAAGCGCAGCCACACAGGGGATATCAAGCAACAGCAAATTACTTTAAACGACAAGACGAAATAAAATAAATCGAATAATGCATACAGATACGGTGGCATAACTCTGCGCTAAATTAGCATATGAAGTGAGTTGGTTAGCTACGAATCCGCGATAAGTAAGAAATGTCCACAAGTTACTTAAAAAATGCTACAAATCCAACCAAATTACCGAAGATAAGCACAATTAGTGTAAGCAACGTGGCCAGTTAATAGATTATTCAGGTAGGCAGATAAAACAAAATAAAGTGGCATGAAATTTATCCAATACGTCGACTCTCATGTGGAACAAATATTTTTGTACCTTTTTGATCACACCATGTTAACATAATCATGCCTAAAATTGTTGCCTAGCATTGCCGAGTAGAGTTTATTTGTTTATTTAATTAACTTTAGCATAATAAGAAAAAATGCAGCACACTCATGCAGTATGAGTTATCACAAACTCACTGGCACATATTACAAGTGCTTGATTCTAATCAGCCAAATGATGGCTGTGCGATGGGGAGAGCTTAATATGAAACACAGGCCCCCACAATACAGTGCTGGAATTGAATCAGCTAAAAGATAGCTGTATGATGGGGAGAGCTTTTCATTGAACACAGGCCCCCACAACACAGTACTGGAAACAAATCAGATAAAAGATGGCTATACGATAGGGAGAGCTTAATATATATCACAGGCCCCTACATAACTGTATCCATATAACGCCACAATAGCACATGGCCAGATGAGATGTGGAAGAGAAGTGTGGAAGCAGGTCTCCGGGAGACGGTTTCATGATGGGTCGTATTACTCCAATTAAACTGACAGTTTATATCTACTTTTATTCTTACTCTCAACTTCTACTACTCTTGCTCCTTTACTATTTTTAATTGATTTAGCACTGAATCATTCCTATGTGAACACAATAGATCACTGAATATCCCTCTCCACTACCTGACTTTGTTGTACCACATGATCAGGCTCGTAGTCTGCCTGTGTCTCGCATGTCGAGAAATATATCATTTATTTATTTATTTATATTTAACATCATGGAGAACGAGGAATCTATTTCCGCACGGTGATTCACAAAATCCATCGATAGTCTGTGCACAGCTATGTACGGGATAACATCTTGCACAACGCCTACCAGAAGCCAGAGTGTCGCGTATTGTTTCCAATTGACCTCGGTTGCTGGGGGCAATCCTCTGGCCGCAAGAAGCCTTCGGGTGTGCTGACTATTCGGTAGGTTTGAAAAGGCTTGCCGCTAACAAGGGATCTGAGATAGAATACTTTAACTCTGATGGACTAAACAAAATTACGAGCTCGATATCCTCTCCAATAACAGTGTAAATTGATAAGGAATGTTACGGGCTTGTGACGCACAAAGTATCGGCATACAGCGAATACCAACCGGGTGTACAGCACACAATGTTGGAGACTGCCTGTTAGCCTCATAACAATGCGACAGATATTCAACGATTTCAGATGTGTTAATAGTCATCTTTTGAAGGTTAACCATAAAGCCAGCCTGAAGTGTAACAAGCTAGAGCCCGCAACGCAGTGTAGTCATCCGCAATTTCATCAGATATGCTCCTATCTCTGGGCGTGTGAGACTCTGAACGCTCTACCAAACTGAGTAATTCTTGCACCCACCTTAATGATATTAAGAATACGAAGAGGCATTTATCCATATGCAATAGAGCACGTTGCTTATTTCCCATAGAAATGACATGTGTAGAGAATTCTCATAAAATTATCCGAAAAGAAATCGTATTTAGTGAAATAATCGTGCGCGCCGAAGTGGACCCCCAGTGTTCATATCATTTGGTAAGGACCTCAAGCTCCATTGTTCCTAAAGTATCACAAAATTACTAGCATGATAGCTTGCCGAATAAAGTAACCCCAGTCTTGATATCGGTGAGACTGTTGAATGGAAAACTGCGCATATGAGCTGTAGTAGGCCTAAGCATTTAGGACAGATGATTGCAGAGTCCCATGGAAGTGCAACAAGGTGAACTTGCTGTCCGGATGACCCCCATTGGTAGACCAT
>OX104063.1:144437709-144507740 GCA_944474145.2 Dicrocoelium dendriticum | reverse complement strand
ATCGGGCTATTCAAGTAAAAGCTAAAGCAACGTGTAAGGAGTAATTTACTAGCCGATCTAATGTTGGTGCATTCAGCTACATCAATTGATCAGTTTCTCCACTGCACAGTACACCCCCTTCGGCGTGGCTTTCAAGCGATGTCTCCAGAATTTACAAACATTAACTGGTTTAAGCCATCCTGTTAGACATCCAACAACACACAGGGAAATAAAATGGGTATCACAGTACGCTTAGCTCCATAAGAACATTGAATACTAATACTCTAAACGGTTGGGTATGCAAGGATGTGGGATGCTTCACTAGCCACATTATGAGAGATGGGTATTTGTTATTGTCAAGCAGAGAGCGTGAGACTGGGGGGGGGCATCGGCTGGACAAAGAAAGCTTGAAGCTCTACCCTGTGTGAACATATTTCCTCAGATTTGCGAAGCGGTTCCTCTATGCTTCTGGTCATTCTAATGGTATAGGTAGGCGAATAGACAAAGCTGGCTGGTTAATGAGTAAAGCGTGCATCTGTGATTTATCGATGGAATCGTACTTAAGCAGCAGTGCTGTGACTCTAGGTTTTAAAACACCGGGTTTTAGGCAACAGTTACTTACTCAATGGGCGATTATTCGGAGGATTTTATGGTTCTAGCAGAATGCGACGCATGGTCTCAATCTGATTACACCCTAAACTCGTCTGACTCTGATACCGATGTAACCGAACTCTACTTGAAGATGAATCACTGTCCAAACCGAGCCTATGTGTAACAAACTATTCACATAAGGTGTGTTTTGCATGACCTTTCCCCAACAAATCATTAACCTTTGGGACAATAATCGTCGACGAATCGATGGCTTAGGGATAATGTCGTCGGCCGAAAGTCCTTATCCCCCTGGTTCAAACCATAACGCCGCTACACCTATCTGATGAGTACAGAAGTTAGAAACCAGTCATGAGTGCGGCACTATTTCAGTAACCCTCCCAGTAAACAAATTGGCTGAGATTCACTTCAACGCGAACCACTGTCCGGATTTAGGTGATGCGTCCCCATTCACTCACACATCCAGCGCTTCAAAATGATCCCCCAACGGATTGCTCACCCGTCGGTACTAATGTGAACTACAAAACTAAGTAGGACTTGGCTCGGTGGTCCTGCTCCGTTGACGACAAGGCGGGACAACTGTTCCACGGAATTGGAGCAATCACCCGTATAAATCAGACAGAATACCATACAGGTATCGTTTCACTTCTGTCTAAACGCGCACAATTGTTATACATGCAATAATTGTGTCAATTGAAAAAAGGTGGCAAAATGGTAGACCGTCAGCACACCTTTGTCAGCATCTGGTAAAATAGTAGACGATAGCACTGTTTCCACTTTGATGCTTCGATCGACTTGATCAGCGCATATTTCTTTAGGCACTTTGAAATTACGACGCCAACTAGCGTAACCTAAATGAACAGGCAATCACTTCCTAAGTTTTCTCAAAGAAAGCTTCGAGGATTCTGTCCGTTTCTCTTTGAGTGGGCTGTAGAGTGCCAGATATCCGTAAACAATGTATCATTTACTCCGATTGGCTGCAAATCACCATGCGTGAAGGATTGTCTCTATTTTTGAAAACAGGAGGACGTGCGATCGATAAGATTTAAGACCAAGGGCACAGAAATTCCATATTGGCTGCTCATGAAAGATTAGTCTACAGTTGGATCCTCCTTAATGAAAATAGCGAATTGTCACCTTATGGAGCAGCTTGGCACATTCTGGTTCTTTTGCTGGGGACATCCGCGGTTTGAGAGAGCTTCAGACAGTTATACAGAGCTGATCAACCCTGGTTTATTTAACGGGTACACAAGTAGTCCAGCATTTCAGACTTAATTGTTGTGTTCAGGGTATCAACAGCACATCGAAGGTCCAGTTGAAACCATGCAGCCCTGTCAGAAGTCCGGTCAAGGCAAATCATAGAAGAGAAAACTAAAAAATATTAAACGAACTTTCTCGTCTTCATGTGTTTGGCAACTGATAAGGCCTAGAATATTTAGTACGCGACTTTACCTTTTGTTTTCTGTTTTCATTACTTGGTAACACATGGCACCACCTGTTCAAATTCAGTCACTAGGATAACCTAAAGGAAAACTCTATGGAAGTGACGGATGATTGTATGTAATTACTGCGTTTGGTACTTGTGTTTTGCTTCCAATCACTCGATCACTTAATTCTTTTTCCCGTTAATATATCTCTGTTCCACCGTCGTACAGATTCAAACTGAGGGTTGATTTTGAAATTAGCCAATATAATTTGACATATGAAGTGTCGCTCACCTTAAATATTGCAACGGGAATCATTAGCAGGCGTAATGGACAGTACCACAAACACTACATCAAAATTAGGGTCAGGGACTACGCATGCACATCAGTTCTGTAACAATAGATGGTTAGGATCCAGTGGTATTTCTAGCCCACCGGTTTAATGTACCGAACTAAACCGAACGAGTGATTCTATGACACTCGATAAATACAGGTCCTAGGCCAGTGGTGTGCTTCACTCTACTATGCTTGCATTTCGTGCGACAACTTCACTGTTCGACTTATTGTTACAGGATCACACCGTGTTCGTGAATCTACCCTCGTAACTTCCACCCTGTTAACTTATGGGAGATAATCGAAGCTGATGTTAAAGTGAACATTTTGCAGGAAGTGAATATAAAGCCCAGTGCATAGGCAGTTAAACACACGGAAGGAGAACTACAACAAGCAGCAGCTTACGAAAATGTAGCTGAGTTTGACTAAAGGGGTGAGGAGTACCAGTTGGTGCGAGTATTATTGGAAACTTCGTTTACACCACACAGTGTGTACACGAGAATCTCAAACATGTTTATCTTGTGCCCCGGAGGAAAGCCAATACACACTCGTGTTAAAAAGTGAACAAGATCCGTTCAATCATTTGTCCGTTACCATAAGAGCGGAATGTTGGATAGCGGCAACCTAGTAAGCGAGTCGATCTATTAATGTCACAGCACAACTCATCCTTGTCTTATCGCACACAATCCGATCGTCCTTCGTGACAAACTACATCAAGCTATTGCCATAATATAGTTGCAAATGGCAAACACAAGCACCTTGTGCTGCACACTTTCCTTGGTACCATCAGAGTGTCGTACAGGTCCATTCAAAGCAGCTATTCTCGTCTGCTTTAGATAAAAATATAAATCGACGTCTCCTTCGTTTTCTGTCTGGATAGTCAATTAGTGGCCCGATAAGATAAATTCTGTTCCCCCCCCCCCCAATAATATTCGTCCACTTCGGATAGATAGAGATCACAGACTTGCCCTGTCAATCTTCAGAGACAAATAGCAGAATTTGTCTACTAAATCATAAATGGAAACGAGCTCTCATAATTATGCCCAGAGCCGCGGCAAACTTTTCATTTATACTTAGAATCATTCGCAAATATGCAAGGAGATCACGATTTGAAATACTTTGGCTAGCAAACCTTTTCAATGAAGGGGATTTTTATCGATCTCTTGGGTGGCAACACATGGACAGCTAGCTGGCGATTAGGTCATCGCATCAACCCAGCACAGAAAATGCAGCTTCATTAATGCGAAGGAAAAGCTAATTTAAAGTGCCACTGACTGCAAAGTATTAAAAGAACGTGATCTTACGGAGGAAAGCAAATTTCATCGTTCTCTGACTAGCAAAGGAAGACTAAATCCGACATGAACTGAACTGTGAGTAACTTTATCAGTTAAAAGAACTGAAAAAATGTGACAACTGTGATAACCAGTCAGGTGTGTTTGAGTACTGTTTTGGCAGGCCAACGGCGCACAGGATCGGGCGATAAGCCTGTCCCATCCTTGTAAATTCCAAGTGGAATATGCATTACAAGATTGTCCAAATTGAGGCGACCCAGTGGATCGCTCCTCTTGAAGAGAACACCCAGAAAAGGTCGAGAAAATACAAAACTTACGAGTAAATATAAACTTTGCAGTCCAGTGAATATGGCATACAACTGCCACATGGTCACAATGCACACGAAGTTGGAGAGGAACGATGCAATCCAAACAACTAACTGACTCACAGCCATTTTAGAGCACATTCGGATTTGCGTCTTTGCTCGTGATTCCTCGGCGAATACCTGTGTTGTGCGGAACGCGATCAATCTTGCTGTATGAAAACGTGAAGATGTCACGAAGATAAGGATAAAATCTCCTAGGAAAATTGTTCCTAAAGGTAAATGCAAAGTCCACTGAAATGCCAGCAGACAGTTTCCAGTACCTCCGCAGTTAATGACTCCATATGCCGGATTTAAGTTACTTGACAGTCTAAACATTAAGGTGAAGTAGATGCCAGTTATGACAAGAATTAGAGGCAATATGGAGCATAGCACAGGACCAAGTAAATTCCGGTCATTGCACCACCTATTTGAACAGCACGGTGATCTTCTCACTGAAATGCGGTTGGCGTACACGGTCTCGGATACTGGCCACATTAGTGAAGTTGCTACTCCACCCTGATAACGGCTGAGAGACATAGAACTATGCGACAGTTTGACCAAATCGCGATCCATGGTTTTAGGTTTGCCAACAGATAGGTAGCTGCTCGACGGACCATACGAGGAGTGGGTGCATTTGTACACAGGTGTCGCTGTGTGCGTCGAACGTATACGACGATTAATTCGGAGTTTCCGATAGTTTTCATGTAAACAACATAATACTCCCAGATGAACTGTCAACGTCACAGAATGCAGCAGCGACTCATTTAGAAGGCAGCCAGACCAGAAGGTGTTGTCGTTCGCGGTTGTATTATTAATCATGTTTCTCATTCTGCTGGAACCGAAACCACCTGCGAAAAGTAACAAGCATTGTAGGGAGCTAAAACCTATGGCAGTAAGGAGGCATGATCCGTATAGACTAATCAAACCTCCACTTAATACGAGAACAAGTAGAAGATGCGTCAATGAGGCCACAGTAGCGATAAAGAAACTTGCTTGGGCGATGGTAGATTGTCCGTGGAGTACTGGGCAGTCCGAATGAATCAAGTTCACGTTACCAGATGATTCTGGAATCAATGGTAATGCTACATGGACACTAGGGTTAAGAGCAAAATGCCAATCCGACTTCCACAAGCTGTTCGTGTTTAAACTGTTGTTCGTCAAAATAGTCCCTTGTGGAAGACCGAAACAGCGCTCAAGTAGAAGGAGGGCGCTTGTAGGAAATGTAATGTATGAATTCCCACCAACGGTTTGGTTCATGATTGTGCATGCGGTTCACCTAGTTCTAGACGACATGTTATGAGTACCCGTTCGGGTCTGCTGGGAATACGACAGCGTAACTTAGGGTGCACAAACAAGTGTAGTGGGCGGAAAGGAAACCTTCATTGGGGCACATTTGCATTAGACATCATTGGTGACTTTAAGCCTGCTACTTTAGTCGTCGGTGTTATTGGTTAGCGCTCATCAACGTTTGATTGGTCGGTCAGAGAGACATCGGCTATTTGTTGCAGTGAGCAAATGGGACTAAGAACGTACCGATGTAGCTGGTTTGCATAAAGACAGATCGGAGTTGAAGCACATAAGGAAATCAGATACGGTATTCGTAACCGCTATATTCTGATAAGACTTCGGATGATTCTTGTGATACAAGGTCTCAGCTATAATGCAAGCATTTCGGGACACAGTTGTTAACCGAACGCATTTAGAGCTGAGAAAGTCATGAGATTAATGGAGGGTTACGCAACGGCAGAAACTTGAAGCCACAGAGCATAGGCGACGCAGTCATATGTCTAGATAAGTAACGTCCCGTCTATGTGGTGTGGTATTTGCAGGCCAAGGCAAAATAGTGTGTATGCATGGCATTAAAACAATATAGGTTAGATTGCGACCCAAGTGCTAGTTAAACACTATTGTCAACAAAACCCATCAAATGCATTAAGTCTGTTATTGTTATCTATCAGAACAACAATTTCAGTCGCTCAGAAACCATTTCTATGACAATTTCAATCGGAAGCATACTCGCAGCATTATCGCGGGTCAAGCCAACGTGGCTTCTCTTTAAGAATCCCTGTCGAGATCAGAGGACAATTTAACGTCGATCAGCAACGGTACAGGGCCAGTGTTCCCCCATGCAACTATCTAGTTTTGCCCATGGGATTCAGAGCAGGCCACCTCTGCTGGACCTGGTGTTCACTAAAATAGAGTAAGTGATTTGCGTACAAACCGTAGACAGCCATTTGCACCGGAATAATCACCCAGTTATAAGCCACCACTTCAACTCCTACAGGAAAAGCAAGCTGCAATAACTGAAGCAGTCAAGAACATTACGAACGACGACCACATTCCAGATCTCCTTAGTATGGACAACAGTTAGATCCTTACCGGAAAATTTCCAGATGTAATGTGGATAAAATCCGTCAGCATTTCATTAGACTGATCGAAGAGGAACTGGAACAATGGCTTGCAGAGGATGAAATGGTGAAAAAGCGGTATAATGAGTGTATCGCGTTTTCACCAACCAAGAGAAATGCGAGGCCTGGGTAACTCGAAGTTACCACTCCATATAATTTCTTTGAGAAAACAGTGCAGAACATCAGCACTGAGAATAAGTTACCGTACAGATACGGTAATAGACTAAAAAGACATAGTAAGTGTTTCCAATCTACCCAAAGTTAATGATCGTATGTGGGACATAGAAACCGCCAAACTTTTGCGGACGCGTTATGCTTCCAAATTTCAATGGGCTGTGCGTTCATAAGAGTTTCCTGCAATTATTTCTTCACTGCCAGAACCTAGCTTTATCTATTATATTTTTGGTTTTCTCTTGTGGAAGCTGACATATTTGTTTTTGCAAGTTCACACTAGAGTGGATATTATTTGCCAAAAAGTAGTTGGAGTTGCGGTCATGAAGCTAACAGGACACACAACTAGGTCTTAAAATTGATGCCAGAGTGAAACGGATTTCTTATCTCATGAAAATACTGGAAGACAACTCCAATTCATAGGGAGAGTAGGCATACCGCCTAATAACCCTCCTTACACCGACACTTACTGATAATGGCTCTGAGCATTCTACATGACAACATATAAGTTGAATGCGGTATTTCACAGGGTTCAGTGCCATAGTCAAGTCTGCTTGAGGTAGTTCTTGATTACCGCACGCAAACTGTTGCTTAAATTTCTTAGATGTTGCTAACGGAATCAAGATATGTAGAGGGTTAACACCAATATTGAACGACTGATATTTTGGCGCGATCTAGATAGAGTGCATTCAGGTGTCATCTCAAAATATACTTCAGCTTAATGTGAACCAATCCTAAGTATTCCCCGTACAATGCTATTTCAAGCACTGTTACAGGCACGGTGAACCTTAGGAGCAGCGCTCTTCTGATGAAGTTGATCTCGGTGTATATATATACGGTTAAATAGGGTGTTCCAAGCAATCGGTAAAATCATCAAAGGCTGAAAATCAGCCCTATCTAATTTCATTCAACTATTTCATACTTGGACTAATCCTCACACCAAAGGTATGGTTCAGACCTGTGAGATTTCCTTACTTTGAGTTACAGATGTTGAATTTTTGAGGATATGGAGAAAGTAGTACCATCATTTACTAGACGGGTTAATGATGACTTGCCTGATCCTACACAAGCACACTAATGTTCAGTGATCTTTAAATGTACCCGGAGATAGCACAAACCTAACGCATCACACCCTGAAACTGACAGTACAGTACAACTACCGGTAATACTGGAATTTTTCCTCCCGGTTATTTCATTTCAGCCGCAAATCAAACTTGCATAACTAATCTCCTGGTTGCCCATGCTGGTCATAATTAATAGCCCGTTGGATAATGCAGTCATCCACCTACATTCTGTTATGTCGAATTATACCCCCTATTGGTTTACGTAGCAAAAGCCTTGGCTTTATGGACCGATACATATTGATGTTGTTAAACAAGACTGAGTACAGAGTTCATGAGCTCACTGTGGCTGAACCACATGACCCATCTATCCCTAACTGCAATAATCCTTTGCTATTGGGATTCTCGTCCCCGTTTGCTATAAAGTGCCGCTTCATATACATACTGACTCACTTTGCCTTACGAGACTTCTGCGTCAAAAGCGCAAAGCTACCCAACAAATATGCCAAACGATTGTTCCTAAACCACAACGAAATCTTAAGCTTCTTCAATCACACTGAACCTCTGTCATCGCAAGGCAAGCATTCGCCACGGGATAATGTGCGAGAACGAAGGTAGCTGATGCTTCTTGAATGCACAAGTTCTGTGCATTTCGAAGAGACGTTATGTATCAGTACACGAGATTAGCAGTAATACAGCGGTAGTAAGATGTAAATACGCTGGACAAGACAACACGTTTACTGCAAAAGGAGAAAAAGAAAATCATGGTGACAAACTGTTATCCATGCTGGAATTGGACGTTAAGATAATGTCAGGGTAATGGAAAAAGTGTCTGCAGGTGAGCAATTGTGTTGGAAATCCCCACTTTCTAAGAAAGAAAGACAATTGAAAACCGATTGCTGATTTTTCCTGGTGCATGTATACCACAATGCGAGAGATACATCAAATCCCAATCCGAAAAAGTGCACTGAAGTATACTAACCAGGTATTAAACATGATAAGGAAGAGGTAGCAATTCTCATTATGGAGTTCGGGTCTACAGTTTCGTCTCATCTCTCGCTGTCTCGACCTGACTACTCTCGATAACAGCGAAGACCGATGCTCAATGTGACATTGTCAGAAAGAAACTACGAAGCGTGCATACGTCGGGCGCGATAAAAGAAATCTAGGCTCCTAAATCTCACCCGCATTTTGGTCCCAAGACAACTTGAGAATTCGGGCATCAACCGAAACTGTAGCTGGTGCTCTGTAATCCAGTGATTTAGTGGTTTAGCATTACTATGTATCAAGCGAAGGACTCCTATTTGCTATAAATTGCGCTCTCAATACTACACAAGCCAGGTGCTACAAATGTGATATGTGAGGAGTAATAAAGTAGTGGATGAGTTGAAACGTAATCATATGATTTCGCATGTCAGGTTATTCATCTCTGAGGGTAACGACGGACGAATGTGCCAAAAAGGTATTACTCATTATACGACAATTGACCTAACTGACGCGAACCTTGTAAGCGCTTTTCTTGCCAGTCTGCTTTCCTGTGCTTCCTTCACCACTGTCACAGCTGGTGCATGGTGGAGTTACAAGAATCGTCTTATTTCAGTTCCAGGTATGTGTTCAGTATACTAACTTTGTACTGAATAGTGAGGTATTTTGTCATACATTGGGTCTACTTGATGAGTTAGAACTGTGCCGACCCCTGAAGTCAAAGAAAAGAACTGGTGAAGTGAATGTGGCCCATGTTGGGTCCCAGGTTCCCCCCCAAATCACTGTGACAATTTGCCAAAGCGAAGAAAATATTTCACTAGAATCAAGCGCTACATGCACATGTGTTGCGAAATGGTTAAATCCAGTCAAACTGGGCAATATTACATACAATCGTTTCCAGATGAAGCGTACAGTGAGTGAAAAATCTGCAACTGATTTCAGAAGAAAGTAAAAGAATGAGAAATAGCACAGAATTAACCGAATACAAGTGGGCGACTTTTAAGTCCATATTCCAGCTGTCTATTCACGAAGAAGCTAAACTACCTCTGTCTAGTTATTATTTATTGTCTGTAAGCAGAGAATGGTTAATTCAAAACCATACAAGTACCATTTATGACATTTCTTACAGGCATTTACAGGGTTAACTGTAGTAACTCACCGTACTTTGGCTGTTACCATACATGAACACAGTTGTCTGTGGACAGGTAGAATGTTATGCATAGAGCCAATGTATCCTAACCAGGCCAGTAATTTCCGCATTTTATTATAGCTTACGTATGTCATGGTTCCATTATACCATTGTTAAAATCAGCTAAAAGATATGCTCCAATCATCTCGATGTATGAATTCAAGTGTGTTGGATGACGTTTCTAGAAATCAAGGTGCGAAAATATGTTAATTTAGCAAATAAAATACGCTTAGATATAACTAAACGAATGTGAGACCTCAACAGAATGATAGATAGGCCAACTTCGATCGGTTCCTAAGTATGCGTTTGGTCAATGTATAAAATCCCACCTAGGAAGACAACACGCAACATTCCTACATTGATCGTTGATTAGTTTTTACGCTTTTCTGCCCCGCCATCGATAAGTTGGCTCATGATTTCATTCGCTTAATAGCGAGATCGACGGTGTACAATGAGTTTAATCAAACTATTGTAAACGGCTCCAGTTTAAGAAGCCGTCTAGTGCGGCGACAAACGCCACATCATTAGCTCTATTATAACTCACAAGCTACTCCCGCTAGAGATGATCAAGATCTGGTAGGTATCGGTGGTCAACCATCGCCATTATAACAGCCTCTTTGATGCGGCTCTCAAGTTTCTTGGAGCTTTGCTTCGTGCTCATAACCGGTGAATTGAGCCGAAAAATATGATGTTTATCGGTAAAGTGAATGCAGAGGGAATGAGGTTTCTGGTTTGGTAGCTATCACCAGACGCCTCTAAGTCCTTGGGGATGGTACAATCACAAATCCAATACAGCTGGCCTCATTCATACAAATATTATAATTCCATGTAAGCACTGTACGGCCGTTTCATTCTTTAGGGAATCGTCAGCAGTACACAAAACATTTGATCCCCGTGGGGATGAAAGCCACAACTCGATTTTTACCAGTCAGTGATTAAAACGATAAGGCTACAGGGCAAGGTAACAGCCGACGTGATTGGGCTACAAGATAAGACATAACCATGCTTAATATCCTATGTCTTGCACAATAATGCTGTCCGAAGAAAGGGTAGTCCCCAAAACCACCGACAAACACCACAAAAATCTGATTATCAGCACTGCGACGTGGCGGATGTGAATCGCCATACACTAAAGTCAATGCTTCGTGGATATCCGGAAAATGCTATCCAACCCACGGACATCAGTCGCTTATTCTCATATTCCTGACGATTGCAAGCAGTTCAGTATGTGCGGCCGATTCACAAACACAAGCTACACAGCTACATTCATTAACAATTGGTTCGCGGCATCCGGTATCGGATTTGCCTGTCATTGTGGCCAGACACAGGACGCCTGCGCCTACAGAGGGACCAAGGTTGGCTTGCGCTGCACCACCCACAGCTCCATCCATACACCTCATATCCAGTGTAAACCCGAAAGAATAAGACCGGGAGGCATGTGGATGGGAGCCACGTTTCATCAACGGAGCCGGCCCACACTCCTTCACAGGCAAACACAAGCACACTGTATTTGGGGAATCAAGTGCACACAAGACGGGGGTTGGACCGTAGTTCGCTCCACATTGAGTGCATGGAACCACTCTTTGATCCTAACACGGCCACAAGGACAGTGCACCCCGTCCCGTCCAGCAACGACCAACTGTTTCCTGGAGCCAGTATGGACGAGGTAGTGGGTAATAGACAGGTAGGCACCTTGTCAACATGCACATCAAGCGCAGCCACACCGAGGATATCAGGCAACGGCAAATTACTTTAAACGATGATATCAAATAAAATAACTCGAAAAATGCATATAGATCCGGTGGCGTAACTCTTCTCTAAATTAGCATATGAAGTAATTTGGTTAGCAATGAATCCGCGATAAGGTAAAAGAATGTCCACAAATTACTCAAAAATGCTGCAAACGCAACAAAGTTACCGAACATAAGCACAATTAGCTTAAGCAACGTGGCCAGTGATTAGAAGATTATTCAGGTAGGCAGAACAAACGAAACAAAGTGGCATGAAATTTATCCAACACATCGACTGTCGTGTAACACATATATTTTTGTACCTTTTTGATCACACTATGTTATCTTGCCATGATCATGCCTGAAATGGTTGCCTCGCATTGTCGAGTTTAAAAGTTTATTTGTTTATTTAATTAACTTTTAGCATAACAAGACCAAACATCATGGAGAACGAGGAATCTATTTCCGCACGGTGATTCACAGACTCCATCGATAGGCTATGCAAAGCTGTGTACTGGGTAACATCTTGCACAACGCCTACCAGAAGCCTGACTGTCGGATATTGTTTCCAAATGACGTCGGCTGCTGGGGGCAATCCTCTGGTCGCAAGAAGCCTTTGGGTGTTCTGACCATTCGGTAGGGTTGAAAAGAGTTGCTGCTAACGAGGGACCTGCGGTAGAATTCTTTAACTCTGGTAGAATAAACAAATTTACGAACTCGATATCCTCTACTCGTAACAGTGTAAAGTGATAAGGAATGTTACGTGCTTGTGAAGCACAAAATATCGGCATACAGCGAATGCCAATCGGGTGTACAGCATACAATATTGGAGACTGCCTGTTAGTCTCATAACAATGCGACAGATATTCAACGATTTCAAATGTGTTAATAGTCATCTTTTGAAGTTTAACAATAAAGCTAGCCATAGGTGTAACAAGCTAGAGCCGAAAACGCAGTGTAATCACCCGCGATTTCATCAGATATGCTCCTCTTTCTCTGGGCGTGTGAGACGCTGAACGCTCTTCCTAATTGAGTAATTTTTGAACCCACGTTAATGATATCAATAATATGAAGACACATTTACCCATGTGCAATACATCGCGTTGCTTATTTTCTCTAGTACTGACATGTGTAGTGAATTCTCATAAAAATATCCGAAAAGAAATCGTATTTAGTGAGATAATCGTGCGCGTCGAAGTGGACTTCCAGTGTTCACATCATTTGGTAAGGACCTCAAGCTCCATTGTTCCTTAAGTATCACAAAATCACTAGCATGATAGCTAGCCGAATAAGGTACCCCCAGTCTTGATATCGGTGAGACTGTTGAATCGAAAACTGCGCATATGAGCTGTAGTAGGCCTAAGCATTTAGATGATTGCAGAGTCCCATAGAAGTACAACAACGTGAACTTGCTGTCCGGAGGACCCCCAAGCGTAGACAATCTAGTGCAGGAAACAATCTGCTTCCATCCACTGATAGTTTGAGCACTCTGGGAGCCGCAGTCAACGAAATCTATACAACTGAAAAGCACGGCGGCAGATTATCTCACCCTCGTATAACCACAATTCGAAGCCATATGCTGAGCCGATTAAAACCAAGAACAAATATCTATTGGATCCGCCTAGCCATTATTCTCTATCATACATAATCATTGGGAAGTTAATGGTAACAGGAGGAAATTTCCAAGCGGGTAAAATCACTTCCTAGACCATCTCATGCACAACCCCTCACGCGACCTCTCCAGACGAGCGTTATTTTAGTGAATTTTGGAACAGGACCGCAGCCATACCCACTCCTGACATATTCGGCAGAACTCAACTATATGCTCCCGAAGAATCTGTAATTAGTTCAGGTGACCTAATTAGCGCATTGTCAGCCCTGTCGAAATGTAGACTTAATGCATCGACCCCATACACTTCTCAAACTATACCAACGTCCACATTTGACACATTACTATCGAAGCAGACTATAGAAATAGACTGGATCATACCGCGACTACAGACATTTGCCACACCCCCAATGTCCGCTTACAAATGCTCACACGACAGCGATGTGAAGAACGTATACCTTACTCTTCATAGTATGTTTTCGGTCCATCTTACTAATGCCAGATTTATTAACTACAAACTGCATTTCTATGCATTATTGTACAATTCAACGAGTTGCAAGCAATCCTCGTTGCCGAAACGTGGTGCTCTTCCGATAGATAAGAACACTCGGTTGATCTCCACTGATCACCTTTCGTGTAAAGATCGCTGTATAAGAAAATTAGGATGTTGGATACACCTATATCACACATTTATTGCAAAATTTCTTAAATGACCATAACTGGTAAATGTCTCAAAATCTCTCTGGTTATCTGTTTTAATAGCCTCATTTTACATTTTGCATAGATGTACCTACAAAAAGTCGAATCCAATAATCGCAAGTGTTGCCAAGATTACTTCAGATTTTAAGATTACATTCTTGATGTCATACAGACAAAAGATAATTGCTAGTGACTTCAACTTACCAAAGATAAACTGGTCCTGCCGGCCATACTTGTCTATACACACAGCTTTGCGTTACTCTGAACAACGCGATAAGAAGCAGAAAGCAGGTAGATGCATGCAATTCGCACTGTCTCCTCAGTAGGATTAACAATAACCGAAATACAACTGTATAAAGAACTATGAGTGTGACCAAACAAGTTTGAGGTGCAAAATGAATAACGGAAGTTCCACTCCTATGTGCAGGGCAGCATTAAGTTACCTAGCTTGTTTGGTCGCATGCATATTTGCTTATATAGTTGCATATTGGCTAGTGCTAATGGTACTGAGGAGACAATGTGTAATGCATGCATGTACCAGCTTTTATCTTCTTACCGCTTGTTCCGAACAGCGGCGTAGCAACAAATTCTGCCGCCTGGGGCGGACGTAAAATTGCAACCCCCTGGCAGTTGTAAATCCATGAACCCTCACAACTGCGAACAGACCTTAAATAGTTCACTTCCTATAACAACAATCAAACATCTAATTGTAGAATGTTGCCGTAAACACAAGTATGTGGATTGTTACCGTACTCGTAGACAACATTTATAGATACAATTTGCATTAACTGATTGCATTAACTGATGCATTAACTGATGCAACTAACAAATTCCAATCCGATGATAATTTCACTTTTTATGGAGAGAATTGTCAATCCGTGAGCATTAGCTGGTTCAATAACCATTGCAGGTAGTTCGTTAATTTTACATTTTGAGATTGCGCTCTCAGAGCTATCAGATAGTATTAATAATTCTAGTTTGAAAGTTGTGCAGCAGGTTTCCCAAGGTGATATTTCTGTATGCTCAAAACGTTGGCAGATACATTTATTTTGTCGTTGTTTGATGCCTTCACAAAATAATGCAATATGCTACTTCTTTTGGTAAGGAATTCCTGCTCTAAGTCTTCCTTCACTTCGCTAAGCGGGTAACACTAATTCTCACCAAGTAGATTTGACGATTTAATAAAAGCTTGTTTATTTGGAAAATCATGCAGTTGCTGAAATCTATAGCATTTCATCAGTCAAAATGTGGCGCTCTACCATTGAGTGGCATGGTGCCATGGGCAGGTATAATAAACGCAGCGAATAAGGGAACACAGCGGACGACGGGCGCGTAGTGCACAATTCAAACAGCCCTGAAAATGGATGGAGCCTTAGCGTTGAACATATACCGTAACGTCACACCAAGCCTAGTCGATAGCACCATGCGCAGCGTGGAGTCAAATGGTACCACGAATGAGCTACGCAAATGAGTCCGACTGTTCTGTTAGAAATGCCGTAGCATGTATACATCCGTTCTTCAGCACACAACTTGTTCGCTCCGCCCCGCTTTCTCCGCAAAACTGTCTGACAGGTAGCACTTCCGCTTTTTAACAGTATCGAATCATATCGAGACATCAAACAATTCTTCACCGTTCATTCGTTTCCTCTGGGGGATTAGACATTATTTATTTGTCCGCAATTCAGCATGGTGTCTTTTGGATTCCTACTGCAAAACCTAACATTTTCTCTCTCTCCTGAAAAAGGTAAACACAACATTGGAAGTTTGACAGAACTTCGCAGCAGACACAGCTCTTTAGATTAGACATATCTGTATCCTTGCTTTCTATGGGAACATATCTTCAAGGGCGCCGAATCGAAATCAACGGAAACGACAATACCGAGATCAGATCTTGTGGTTGTATTTTTTCCTTATTCTGTGAAGTGTTTCACAGAAGTGATGAATTCCGAGTATTTCTTTACTACAATATTTACAACGCCTGCTGGACTGCTCCAACTAGATTTTACAGCTACTTGATACTTAGACTGGTGGATTGAATCAAGATATATTAGCAAGGTTTAGATGAAAAGGGAGAACATCCGGTCCATGGTACCATAAGTGTAACAGTATGCACGGTCGCAGAAGCTACATGAACACAACGCAGATTCAGGAATTAGTTAGTTCATAGCACAAGGCAGCTTTGGGTAGATTTCGCAATGTTTCGGCATCACAATTGGTAGCATGCCATTAAAGCAACATTATCAGATATCTGACCATAGCAATCAAGCTGAATTCAATCCTTCTCCGGGTCTGTCAATACCCACCCAGCAATTTTCTACTCTTTTATTGTTGGTCTCAATGAGAATGAGAATTAACCCCTCTGCGGTCGCTTCATTTTCCCTCATCTAAGTTATATGTGATATATCAGGTGAGCTATGGAAAAAGCAAACATATTTGCTTTCCTTAACCTCGATTTTATTTCTCATCCACTTTACAAAAATGTTTTCTACTCCATTTTGGACACCTAGCGACAAAGAAAATTTGTTTGTTATATTTCCCGGCTGAGCTATCATCAAAGGTTCGCTAAGAACAGGTTCATAATTGGCCAACAAATGCATCAATTCTGAAAAATTCCCACTCTTTTTCTGGCCTACTTTTTCATCCTAGATGTCTTCTTGGTAGCCAGACAGAATTATAATTTCTGATAAGGCTTTCATCCCAATAGTTCACAGGTTACCTAACAGATCCTAGTCCGGAAAATTGCCAGACGCGTTTCGCCCTATTGGGGCTCGTCAGTGGCGCGCATTTTGAAACTAGGAGAGGCTATTTTCGAATGCTATGGATATAGCGTCTAGTGAGAGGACGTCATCACCTCGCAGGCTAACCACTGTCAGTGACAGTGGTAGATAGGTGGTGCTATACCAGTTGGTTTGCAAATTAGGTAGCCCAGTCAATGTCCCACATGGCTCAGTGGATTAAGCTGCTAGCTAGTTGGCATCTGCCTCTAGCGGTCATGGGTTCGATCCTCCTTAGAGGACCGAAGGAATGCGCGCCACTTAAGAGACCCAATAGGGCGAAACGCGTCTGGCGCTTTTCCGGACTAGGATCTGCTGTGTAACTTGTGAACGATGGGGATGAAAACCTTATCGGAAATACAACTAAACTCCTACTACTCGTGAGTAATATGATTATAATTTGTTTGGCGGGAGACATGACTAAATCTAGTATGCTAACTTGCATTTCACCACCATCACTTTTCTACATTTTTATCAATTGCCTTTCCTTCAACTAGTCTGATGGCTACCTTCTTGTGGTCGAGGAATGACTAAGCACGCGATTTCCTAGATTCGTCTCCACATGCTTTTGGACTTAGTTTCCGCCAGTTACTGCAACCCTCATCCATGGAAAAATAGACTATCCCGTTGAAAACTACCTGAGGCCAAAACAAAACGGGTTCTCTTATGAAGAAGAATACACCGTCCGTATTCACAATCTTTGCTCAGTTTCGCAAATCCAGAGAAAAGCCAATTCATTGGATTCATAGCACCCGCTTCTGTATTCGTTACAGATTGAACCACATATTGAACTCATGATCAACTTGCTGAACAACAGTAGATCCGAGCCGAAATAGCATGGCGGGATTTTCATGGCCAATCTTAACATGCATCTGACAGACATCAGTAAAATCGGTTGATGTGCGTATTGTCGTGCCAAAGTGTGGTCACATTTTTCAATTCTTCAACTTCGCGCTCATCTTCTAGGTTACAAGAAGAAGTAGTTCCCGCGGCCTCAATGCTGTACATGTCACGTTCTGTTGCTCTGGTACCAATGTCTGCAGTACCAATTTCAACTTCATCCTCAATATAAGTGTCACGTTCACTTTTGTCACTGCAGCCATGCAGGTAATTCTGATGAATTAACAATTGGTACTGAGCAATAATCCGTACTAAAAATGCCACCTCTTGTCATATGCCACCTGGGGAGAACAGGCTCCCTGCCCCCCTTATGCAACGCCTCTGGGTTCAAATTGCTAAAGAGAACTAACTGCTTTAAAATTCCGTCAATCTCTCAGAGTTGCTGGTTGGACACAATGGGTTACATTGCCAACCAGGTCAACTAATATACCGGATCCGAAAATTACAATGGGATTGACAGTACACAGAAGGAGATCTTAGACAATTTCTCGACAATGACCATAAAATGATAGGCTTCAGCTTCGGTTTTAAAGTAACCACCAAACAAGTTGTTCTGTCCCACCACGCAATCAACAGGTTAAATTGGCAACAATACAGTCAATTAATCCGATCTTCTGGTTAGAACGTTTTTTCTCTCCAACTGCGACCGAGCTGGTGCTAAACAAACTAACAGTGAGGTCGGTGCCTTTCTACGTCATCGAAACGGAGAAGTTTCATATGCCTGAGCTCAGCTATCTAGAATAGTTTCAACAAATATACTAGTAGCAGAGTTTTCGTATTCACTGGCTATATAGGGTACTGGACACTGAAATGATCGGCGCGAGATTCATGTTTCTGTCGCGACACCTCAGGCGTCACAAGCAAATCGTCCTAATTTATGCAACCAGAATTCAGATATGTTTACAGTAAGAGCAATTTATCGCAACGAAATGGAATGAGCGAAAGCTGTACCAGCAGAATGACCTGAACTGCTCCAAGTTGGCGGATAAAAGACTAGACCGTGGATATGAACAAGTAGTTTGATACAACGAGATCAGGAGTCAAGAGTCAACATGTGTCCCCTAATGGCTAAGTTATATGGTTCGTTAATGCTTGTTGTATTCGAACTGCCATTAGAGACGGATGACTCCAATCCATGTATATATGTGTACGGAATGAATTCGAGGAGGATATCTTTTCTCACTTCGAATATGTTCTCACTGGAATGCATTACCAAGATATGTGGTGAACGTACCAGATATGACGACATTCGAAAACTCTTGGACTTTAATCTTAGTAATAAGCGCTACACAACAGTTTGAAGTGTAATCGTTTAACCACTGATACTTCACCTTCCACTTTGGAACATGTTGATATTAATTTTCTTCTGCGTATCCATCCTGTGGGTCTTGTCGTTGTGCATTTTATCCCATTATACACTTATGAACTATTTCATTGAAATCGTTACTTAGAATTTCATGTATACTTTGGACCAGATATTCAAAATCAACACTCTTGATACCTCCGATAATACGTCTCCGCAAAGACCAGAGACGGTGCTCAGCTGTGCGTCTCGATAGAGACTTTGTCGTATGTCCGAGGTACTTAGCGTGATAAGTGTGAATAATGACGGTTTTATGCAATAACAACGGCTAATCCACTTACAATATAAATTATACCGCATGATTTTCCAATTAAAGTTTGTGAACCACCAGAACTGTGGAGATAACACTTGCTGGATTGCAGTGCAAGTTATTACGATAGCCGATTCCATTCTACCCTGAAGGGTAAGAGCAAATTGACTTCAAAACATAAAGAAGAACTATGAGTAGATTGTTAATCTTGACTCAGTGTGAAGAGTGTTATTATTAATACTTGGCTGTGATATATTCGGTGATTTCATCTTTTTTACTAGGCTGCCTGCATGTCTAGTAAAAGATTTCGTTCTCTCTATTCATAAAACAACGTTTGCATCGGCGATTTATCTGAACATACTAAAACTCTATGTTAGTGATGTAAAGTCAAGAATTATAGGGTTAGTTTTCGATTGGATTATAACACGTTTTATTCTCTATAGGACAATGTTAGTTCTCGGCTATGCCTGTGCTCCGTTTACTCACATCCACTAAACATCTGCAACAAAAGCTATGACATACCGACAATTCTGATTCTGTTTGGATATTCAGTATGGTATTAGTCATTCCGCCGAGTACCTAACTCAATTATGTGACCGAATTTAAGGCTGTACCGCTTCTCGCCTCCATATCCACAAATATTCTTTGAGTTCGGTAGCATAAAAATTGGTTAAGCTATTACGTGATTTGATCGTTGGGAGAAAACGCAGCCGAAAATCTGTTTATATCGACTGACCTGAACAAAGGTCTCACCCGTCATGGGGTGCGATATTGAATGTATTCAACGCCAGGATAGTCCTAGGTTTGCAAAATAAGGCCATAAAATTGTGATAATCAAGACGCATTCGACAAACATTTGGAAGTAGGATAAATCCAAGAAATTAGAAGCTCAGCTTAGAACTAAAGTGGTCTGACCTGTGCTTTCGTTCGCATTGTGATTAGCGTGTTTATTTTCCGCCCAAAAAATGAAACCAAGCAATTCTCATGGGAAAATAGAAGGAAAGCAGAGCATTAAACAGATCTTCTGCTGATAGGTTAAGTTTACTCTCCTTATGAAAAGTCAGTCGTCAACCAGTTGGGTACCGACAAGGAATTCATAGTTTATTAAAGATATTGACGCGCGCCGCCAACCATTTCGGGAAGCTGGAAGCCATTTCTGCTTGCAACAAGCCGCACAGTATCCCCTACATGGTAAAAATAGGTGATATGGTTTTGATAAAAACGTTGCACAAGGATGTTAAATGGAACACAGCATCCTGGTCAAAATGAACGTGTCAGAACCTAATGCTTTCCATATGATGCACCGCAACTGCTCATGTGCCAGGTGACTGAACGCACTCCCCATTAGTGTAATCCGAAATTTACTGATCCCCTATGAAACGAAGGAAGCCGACAATAAATGCTAGTGTTGCAATCTAAATAGGGAAACACTGAATTTTAGTGCTATCTATTTGAAATAAATGAGAATATCTATCTATGCTTACCTTTATTCCTGTTGCTTGGAAAATATAAATAAGTCGGTAAAGTAATAATAAATGGTCGACTTCCCATGCCTACTTTACGTCGTAAGCCATAAAACCTTAATTTATAGAATAATCTTGCAGCTACCTTGGTTTGAGCCATCACTAGCAAGTTAGTTAAAAGGAGTACACAATTGTTGGACGCCGGTGCAAAGTGCTCGAACAATTTATCCAGTAAAGCCAGAGTCACGAAACGCACACGCACAGAAACATGAAGGAAAAGAAACAACATAAGCAGGACGCGGCAGCACGGATTCTCAATAATCGAAAGACGGGACCAGGGAACCAAGCCCGTGTCCGAATTTGCCATGCAGTTAGACAACTAATATAGCGCAACATAAAACAAACATGTAATCCTAAATATTGTGCTTAAAGTCTACTAACTTGCGAGGGTAAAAATTAGAGGCCCTGCACCCTTTCAGATCAACTTGCTGGCGAAATGATAGCGAAAGGACCCAACACAGCGCTACCTGGCACGGGCGGGGAGATAGGTGGGACGCGCACTTCAGACGAAGTCACATAGCGTGTAGCAGCGCCGTTTTTGCTCCACCGCACGGAATAATGTCCCATATTTACACGTGAGTCCTAGTTGTCGGTTATCAAGAATTATTGAGTGACGCTGTGGTTTCATGGAAAACTGTTGGGATAGATACTTCTGTGCAATGTTTTCGTAAACTTAATATAAACAAAAGTGATCATGCTCGTAATACTTTCACCTAGTTTACAAGCTAAACTTGTCAGATGTCCAAGTGCTTCCACTATTTTTAGTTAGATTACCTTGCGCCAGTCTGAGCTTCATATCGATGATAATTAAAGTTAGATGCTATGCCATTGGGAAACTTTTCAACATTATTGCAAGGGTACGAATGGATCCCTGGGATCAAACATGCTCGAGCAGTACGATTCCAAAACGAGAAAGAAAAGGCTCTAAGAATGGGTAGCAATGCAAGTCGCTATTCTTCGTCACAGAACCAGCAACAGCTCTTTCGCTTTCATGGTACTCTTGGATGAACATGGTAGATCCTTCAGGGACCCACTTGCCATTTGTGAGGCATTTATCGCCTACTTTGCTACCCCCATGATTTTTGAATCTGACCCCGTGCCTGAATGCCATCAAACAATAACAACCAAAAGCATAAGCAATGTCGAAATTTCTCTCAACAGTATTCAGTAGCTAATGAAACCTTCGAAGCTCTCAGGTTGGATTCCGATGGCATTCCTTCAATTGGTATTAAAATGGGAGGACCAGACTTACCACTACTTTTGTTGCAGATGTTCACTTCATCGCTACAAACTAGCTGTTTTCCTGATCAATTTAAAACTTTATACATCATCACACGCCAATAAATTGGTCCAAAGCAAAATGTTGTCAATTACCAACCGATCAATCATACTTCCACCATCGCCATCATTTTTGAAAGATTAGCAAGGAAACGTTGAAATTCCTTAACTCTCCGAAACCGTTGCACACATACCAACATGGCTTTCATGATAGAAGTTGCTGAGCGACTCAACAGCAGCACCACATGGACTACACTTGAGAATATATTGACTAAGTTTACGCAATAATAATTTTATTTTTAGACCCAGAAAAAGCAATAGGTAATATAGCACTCAAACGGTTGTTAAAAAAGATGGTATCCTTTTGACTCCGGGAGCCTCATTTAAGTTTGCTTTTAACTAGTCAATTCTTGTGGCCATCACTCTTCGTCCCGCCCACTTACCAGCGGCGTTATCAAAGGAACTGTACTTGGCCATTTGTTTTATCTCTCATATATCCATGATGTTGAAATGTCCATCAAAAATATCCAACTCTCTCTATTTGCTGATGACACAAATGCTTTTGTACACTCCGGCGTGATTCGATTCAGATCACACTACATTTAATCCGAGATCTTCACTCTCTTGAGGAATGGTCTGAGACCGACAAAATCAAACATTATATCATGGGGTTGTTCGATCTCCGATGGGTCTATTAGACCTAACAACAAAAGTATTTCTATAAAACAGCCTACCCGTGATCTTAAGATCCGGTAGTCTGCCGACTTCCGCTTTTCTGGACAGGCCCAATACCAAATAGGTCGAGCAAGACAATCTTTGGCTAACATTTACCAGCAAATCTATCCAGTCCATACCACTTGTCCCCACACGTACTATTCTCGAATACTGCAATTTGATCTGTAACAGCAAGCGGAAGTTGGACAGGAAAGTTAGGAGAAACTGAAGAAGGTCGCTCACGAAACGTTTTTCCGGCAGCACATCCACCCTAAACTATGCTGAACGTTGCAAGTAGCTTTACACCAAGCCTCTCTGGTCGCGACGTCTAAATCGAAACTTGATGTTCCTTCAAAGTTCCTTGCACCAGAAAACTTGGGCTCGCCTACCTAACAGAGATAAAACACAATGACTATCACAGAATCCATAACAAAAGATTTACACTATTGATACCGTGGGCTAGAACACCGTTGCGCTCCAACTTGTTCCTCATCAAGTACGTCGTCTTGTGGAAGAGCCCACCAAACGCACTTAGAAGGTGGGAAAAAGTGAGTCATTCCACACTAAACTCGACAGATTGTTATATCTTGAAGCATTATCATCCATGTTTTATTCGACAATTCACGATGTTCCAAACATGTTTGAAATGCTAAACATTGCCGTCAGCAAGCACTCATGCAAGAGCATAATCATTTTTGTGCCTACTGGTTTGTTTCCAATGTAGGAACAGTTTCTCGCACTTTCGACAAATATACGTATATATATATATATATATATATATATATATATATATATATAATTATATGTGCGATACTACTGATGTTTTCTACAACCACAGTAAAAAGTGATTATCGGTTGATGCTTGGTAGAAAGAGAAAATCCACCTGGGTTCCCAACCGTGAACTTAGCAATCAGTTGCCAAAAGTGTCTGGCGTTCCGACGTTAAGCCCGCTTGTATGTCACAAATTAATTGCACTGCGCACAAAGGCGTCAGTGAAAAAGTGCAAGTAAGAGGGAGCAAATGAGCTTTAAGATTCCGAGTGAAAGCGCGTTCCGTATGCATACCGGACGCTTAATCTCAGTACCGAATTCGTGTGAATTTTGGAGTTCGTCGGAAAAACCGAATCAAAAATGTGAAAGTACAGTTCATGTTAGCCGCCTAGAGATTGTGAAGCTGATTTACCTTGACTGCACCAAGGCCACTTCATCTCCGAGGTATGCGACGGTTTACAAGATGATAAAATAAACCTTAAGGAGAAAGAAACCACTGGAGGATGGTTGGGCGGTGCAAATATCATAACTGGAATAGGTTGAATTCTTAACCTTGTATAATTTGCTGTTAATAGGTCTCAGTGGCATGGTGCTCAAGATGACAGCCGTTAACCACTAGGCCCGAGTTCTACCCAAACTCAGACTGTCACTTTCTAGGCAAAAGTGGTAAAACAGGTACTATATGCAGCTGCAAACTAATTTGAAAATGATCAGAAACATACAAGGGATTATATACATGGGGAAAAAGGGCACCACCAATCAAAATGTCACAGTCAAGACCAAGGCAACCGAATGGATTGCCTCAAGATTTTCTGTGCACATAGCACAGGTTGATAAGCCTTAATTAACAACGCCTCACTAATTGCTAGCATTACCGGGTTTTTGTTACGTAATAACACTTTGAACGCTGTCTCGGGGTTTACGTAATGACGGGTTGTCATGAGGTGCTTGGTGATAGACGATGCCGGGCTCCGATTGATTCTCAGATTCGTCCCATGTTGTTGCGTAATCACTTGTCCCAACCACTTTGGCAAGTGTTCAGCTACCCTCTGAGCTAACTGACGGTTTGTTCTGCCTATGTAAATGTCACCGCAACCACAGGTGAACTGATAAACAACGTGAGAGGCCGAACTACCCGACGAGATGCTCTGACGGTTATGAAGAACAAGTGCTCGCGTGGTATGCCTGAGTCGCAACTGGGCTGTCGTGTAGGTTCGCGTTAGGGCGGACCGGAGCTTGCGTCCGATGTCATTTGCCACATGGTCCCCCTTGAACGGCAAGAACAAATAAACATTCTTTTTCTCAGCCGTCAACACCGGTGTTTTCACGCTGGGAGGTCTGCTGTGTACCTGAATAAACTTCTCAGGATATCCATTAGAAATTAATGTCTGGCGTAGAAATTCTTCCTCGGCTTGTAACGTTTCGGGGCTGATTGGTGGTGCCCATTTTTCCCCATGTATATCATCCCTTGTATGTTTCTGATCGTATTGTGTTTGCGACTGAGGAGAACAATGGAAATGTTAACATATCGCAACCTCTGTCTTCTCTCTGCCTTAACGAAATGGCTTAAGGGGACCCACAGTTTTACTAATTTGAAAATGGTTAGCCCCTTTAGTGGTTCTCTAGTAGTATATGGTTGCTTTGTGGAAGCGCGGTAAATTAAACCTGCCGTACTAGCAAATCATCATTTGATGCGCAGTGCATGCCCACGAATATTGGGCAACTGAATTGAGCTACCAAACTCTCTATGAATGTTTGTGATACCATCACTAGCATACAGTTTCCCCTCATTAAATATAAAACAATAAGCCATTATTTTTTACTGGCCGAGAAGTGTGTGTGTGTGTGTGTGTGGTCTGAGTGGAGTTTGCTTAGATGTTACGAGGAAAAAACCGATTTGCCTCCTCAGACACGGAGCTGAACTGAGTTGAATGTTTCTCTGATGAAGCAGTTTGTCGCATGAGCTTGCGGTTACCCGAGACAAGTTGTTTAGCGTAATGGGGGAACGCAGCTTCTTAACTGTGTTACTAGTACCTTGTTTAATCTTTGCCGCGATTTATGTTTCTGGACAAAACGGATGCGCCGACCGCGTGCGAAATTCCAATTGAGTGAAGCAATCCAGATAAATGATTGAGCGGTCAGCTTGACCAAGGTAGGACAGGACGGTCCATCAGTTCTTCTGCAAAGGAAACAATACCTTGTACAAAACCTTCATTCATATAAGTGGATGCCTATAATCCTACAGGTGGGATCATGAATTCTCCGTATAAGATCGTAGGAATGAAGGTGCTGCAGTCCAAGGTTGCAGTAAGTTCTGAAAACCACATGTAGAAGGTAAGCAATCCTATTTTGGGGGTATTATTGATTTGTTTGGACGTCTTTCACACTAAAACCTGACAGTCAAAATCATCTATTTCGATATATACCCCAAGTGTGCAAACCACATGCTGATTTGTGGGGCGACGGGATAATCTGTGAAAGGGGAAGAAAGCATCCCAACAAAGTGGTCGGTTTATCTAAATCAGTTGACAAAATTGCCATGTCGCACAGATTGTGACAGAAGGAAATCATACTTCTGAAAGACAATTAACATAAGTGGTATAGATTAGAGTTGAAAAACAGTCATATGTTTTCATCAAATCAGGCACTGATACATCGTCACATTGAAGTATAACTAACATAACCATTCTGTTGAACGTATCAAATTATCCTCCTAGGTTTCGGAGTGCATATCAAGAAATGTTCTGTTTGGATAAACTGTTGCTCCCATCTTGCACTTTAAGGCAAACAAAGAGGACATTGCTAACTTGTATGTTAAAGCAAAATTAAAAGCTTAATAAACAGAAATCAATGCAGTGAAATTAGTATCCACCTAGGCGACCGATTTCCTAATATTTTGTTATTTTACAAAGAAATAAGCCAATCTGAAAGGAGTCGAGACAGCTTGGTGATTTCGCTCCAAGCTGGACGCCCCGTGCTCCCCAATGTTGATAAGTGAATACTTTTGTCTAAATGTAATATTTCACCTGGTGTAACTGTAGGAAGAAATTCTTCAAAGATTCCGCTTACGAAAATAATATGACTCTGGGTACACATCGTCCACAGCTTACCATATTAAAATTCGCAGATGGATCTGAACCGGGGAATGGCGCATGCCTGTTGAGGTGCTAATCGTGTTGTGTGATTTACCCAATAAACTGGCTGTCAAATTTGCCGCGAGGAACAGCATTGGCTCTTACAACCTGCCTGGGAACACAATTTTTTCTAAGCATGGATCACACCATTAGCGTTTCCGCTCGACTTAACAGATATATGTGTACCCATCGTCGTCAATCTGTATAATCTAAGAGGATCTGGTTTAAAGATTATTGAACTAGGAACCTCCAGGTTTGAGGCTCATACAGAAAACGTTGGTGGCACATTTCAAATGCGGAGTGACCTCACAAACCTGCAAAGGCACGGTTGCAAGGTGAGGAACCATCAAGTAACTTCGCTGCTGTTTAGTAGTAGTTGCATGTGATACGCTACTGCTGGGTCTGATTGGTGTCAACTGTGACTGAATGTAATATGTTCGATGACAACGGTTTTCTCTCATATATTGATCCGAACAATTGCCGCGCTCGAGGAATTTCCTGAGGAAACTGAGACCATCGTGGACATATGAAAGAGAACCGGGTTCATGAGGATGCTGACGTGCACTTATGCTTAAAGTACGTTCTCATTATTTTCCTTTACCTGCTAACGCTGTGTCGACGGTTCAACTTTAGAACGTGACGGGGAGCTTGAACACCTGGATAAGCCAAATAGGGAAGAAAGATTTTCTTACCTGAAATTAATATAAATAATAGCAATAGTACATGCGTTACACACGATACTCTTCTGAAAGAATCAATAACTTCCATTTTCAGTTCAAACCGGTCTCCTGGCCATTGCACCTGCATCATCTCCTAGTTGTCCGTTAAACTTGATGGAAAGATCAGTTTACTCTGCAGTTAGGTTCTTTACCAAATATCTAGTGTTTTAATTGACTCAGTGAGGTCTAACCTATTTAACACTGGCAAGTTAAATAGCATAGTTCGGACGACCATCGGATTCTGGCATTAATGCACAACAGATAGAGGACAGTGCCATAACCCTACTCGAGAATGAGTCACTCCAAATCCCTTACACAAAATTTGATAAACGCTACTACTGTAGAAACTGGATTTCTGTATCCCGTCGACCCGAGATAGCTGCACACAAGTAAGGCTTGTCGTTGCTATTTTATATTTGTTTCTCGCTTATTACGTGATCAATGACCACTCACCGGATTGCTTTGTTGGAGCACATTCTAATTGCAAACCCTTTCTAAGGCAGTGCAATTACATCCGTAATCGCCTGAACCGACGATTCCATTATCCCTTCATCTATCTTTGCTCACTCTAACCAACCTACGAGACATGTCAAGCACCTGCTTTTCTACCCCCTTATATATCATTGTTCATTGTGCATCATCGCATAAAAGGAGTATTTCTCTTGAACGCAAATCAACCATCGTAGTGGTATGAGAGTTCATTTGAAACAGCCATATGTCAATCGTAAAAGTCGTTTTGCTCGTTCCGAATTGCTGCACTCTGCGTTCATAAAAAGCACTGCTTGTACGATTATTTGCTTAATAGTGGCCAGCTCCCGCCTAATTCAAATTCTACTGGGGTTGAAGTTCAACTGGGTGACCGGCTGTCAATGAACAATATACAATGAGTTATCACGGGTAAAAAGTATGTGTATGACAAGTCCCGTAGGATGGATGGAGTAAAAATTAATTTTTGAAGGATCATCCAATAAGTAACTAGTTATTTTAAGCTTCCACTGAGTTAAAAGCACTACAGCATAACGATAGTTTTAAGTGAGAATGGGATGTGCACACGCAAAATAATCTAGAGAGTTGTTAAACTTCAGTAAGTGCTTGCGAAATAAAAAAGGAAATGACAATGCTCACACATTTATTACTTCATTTGACAGATGTGATAGTTTAGTCCAATTTAGCTACATCCATGCTAATCACATGGACATTACTACATGTATCCTCACCGCCACGTTGCGGAGAGGGCCGTTAAGCACATGGTTAGGTTTGCGTGGTTTCGTCCTCCAAGTGGAACGGACTATATCAAGTAATGCAAGTTTGAAAGCGTTTCATCAAGGCGTTTTTTGAAAAGCGTTAATGTAGGGGCAATGATAACGTGAGCAGGAAGGGCCTTTCAGGCACGGGACACATGGAGGGAGAAAACGTTTCGTCGACAATCAAGTCGACTCTAATGCGTAGCCAGTTTGAGCTAATGACGTCTCAGATTGGTATTTCGGCTCAGCTGCAACAGATTGCGACATGGGTGAGTTGGGTTCGTCAATATTAAGTAAACCAGGATTAGGTCTCATCGGTGACGTCGATATTCACCATTGTATAATCTCAAGGACTGCAGTCTGTGTTGATAGGAGTGATGAAAGGATCATCTAACGAGTGTGGTCACTCTATGTTGCGGAGCTTCAAGTGCATCGACGTCACGCCTGCTCCAGGGACACCAGGTCTGGATCGCATATTCCGCGTGAGGCCTCAAGTAGGTATTCAGCATTTGCGGAAAGACTGTTGGCTCAAAACTGCCGAGAGTCCACCGTAAGAGTCCAAGATGTTGACGTGATCATTTTGATGCCTTTTCAGTCTGTCTCGAGCAACCAAGGTCGTCCTGCACGATCACCGTGAGGTCGTTTTCTTGAGAAGAACGTTGTAACTGCTAGTCCCCAAGTCGATATTCATAGATAAGCTGATGGCGTATGCTTACAACTTTGCACTTAGTCACGTTAAACCGGAGCTGGTTGTCGGATGACCACGCATAAGCCCTGTCGAATTCGCTCTGCAATGCCATGTGATCATCCGATGTCCTGATATTATACCAAATGTTGATATCACCTGCAAATAGTAAGAAATTCGACTGCAGCACACTGTCAAAATCATTAATGAATGTGGGGAATAAACGTGGCCCCCGTACCGATCCTTGAGGCACGACACACTGGACGTCAATTGGGTCGGAAATGGAGCTGCGGACTCACAAATTCAACTGCCGTTGAGCGAGGAAGTTGCAGATCCAACCGATTATAGAGTCAGCGATTCCATAGCTCCGAAGATTGTGCAGGAGAATGCGGTGGTCAAAACGATCGAACGCTTTCGAGAATCCAGGTAGACAACGTCGACTCCCAATCTGGCATCGGCTGACTCCGTCCAGCTTGCTCGGGCTAGCAGCAAGTTTGTAGTGCAGAATCGACTTCGGCGAAATCCGTGTTACTGTGACACAAGGATGTTGTTACACTCAAGATATTCCATGAGCGCCCCTGAAATTACGCCTTCCAATATTTTGGATAAATCTGGGAACAGAATGATTGGACGGTAGTTCGTGGGCTATGAAACATTACGACTTTTGTAAATAGGAGTGACTAGTCTATGTTTCCACATTGTCGGAACCTGTATTTCCTCGAGACAACGTTGCAAGAACCGAGCTAATGTTTCGGCAAGGTTCATGGCCGCTGACTTCAAGGCCTTCGGTCTGATGTCCTCCACGCCAGGTGATCTGTGCACGCGCAATGATATTAGCGTTTTCATCACATTGGCTGTCTTGAACGCTACGTTGCTTAAACCTGGTGGCGATGGAAGCTGTGTAAAAAGCAGATGAAATGCTGATTCACTCCGGAAAGTATGGATGAAATGTTGACGCAGCACGTTAGCTGCATCTTGTTCGGTTTGCCCATGACCATCTGTTGCACGTAAAACCGGGATCGCGCGCTGCACTCTGCGGAGCTTGTTGACGAGTCTACTCAACAACTTGAGATTTGTACTGAATTTGACGCTAAGTTCTGTTGGTGCTGTAACTTGCCATCGAGTATCACGTTGTCGCAGTGGTTTCGTTGAGTTTTGTAAGCACCCCAGGTCAGGTTACTTGGACAGGTATTGTATGCGCGCCAAGCTGAATCCATTAAGGCCATGCATATTTTAGTACAGCTCCTCAGGAACAAATTCACTTGCTTCAGGCAAAGGACTTTCCATTCTGACGCATTTGCCGCTATCTCCTTGAATTGGGTGACGAACAAGACCCAGGCAACTTTGGGCGGCTTCTCGGCCAGGAAAGACCAGTCGGTTTCTTGCACGAATTTGCACAGTTTATCGTAATGTGTAACGACATAGGTTTCCACGTTGTTCGCACAGCTGTTACGAAAGAGCAAAATAGCGTGATCGCTACGGCTAAGTGGTGCATCTATGGTCACGGTGTGGACCATTAGTTCCTCTTTGGATAGCACAAGGTCCAAAACAGAGGGTGTGTCACCCGTTCGGAATCGCGTTGGAGTGGTGACAGGGTTGTACGGAGGTACATCGGCGATCACCTCTTTCAAATCCGCCTTGAATTGTTCGCAGGGCGATGCTGGAATTTCGATTGTGTGCAGGTTGAAGTCCTCCACCAGAAGGAGGTGACTGTATGGTCGTATCAGAACTCGTTTCATCGCAGAAGCTAGGCATTGATCCAGTTCCAAGATGGAGATTGGAGGGCGGTAAACTATTGCTAGTAAACACACAGCACCACGTCTTCGGTGCATACAACACCAAGGAGCGTCGACCACTTGCGGTTCTGGGTCCTCAATGACATCAAATGCAGGTCGGATCGATAATAGCGGTACAATCCCACACCACTTCTAGGTCGCTCATTTCGTATGGGATTCATGCCGGGTAGTGCAATCTCAGCATCCGTGATATCTGTGTTCAGCCATGGTTCGGTGACCACAACTAGGTCCCAAGGCGTGGAGACCTGACGCATACGAAGTACGTTTAGCTTGCTGAGAAGACCTTGTACATTGGTATACAAGCAGGTGAGGGCATCGGTGGTCAGAAGCGTGTGTATGAATGCTGGTTTCCGGTTAGGGTCCATGCCGACCCATGCGGGGTCGGCTGACGGTCGTCTATTTGTAGGACCGATGATGCAGGCCCTAGGGCAATTCAGGTTGTTGTATAGAGCTCTCAGCGGCAACAAGTGGGTGACCATCCTGTCCTCCTTCATCAACCGGTGTGTTTTGGCATTGTTTCCGTTCTGAGCTACACGGTGACAGAATTGTATTAGTAAGTTGCTTGCTCAGTGTTACACTCTTTATCTGTGGCCCGGTGCCTATTACTTTTATACGTAGCGTGCATTCACCTATGGCATGACTTCATTTTGGAGTAGGCTTGGCATCTGTTACATTGTTGTTGAACGTGTTGACGCTTTACAACGTAAGCATTGGTGAATGTTTTGCATCACCAAGTGCGGACCACTGTTGTAGAACCAGGCGGAAATACCACCAGTTCCCAAATTCATGGAACAATGTTTCGAAGCTCTGAACCAATTTTACTTAAATAACAGAACAATCATCTCCACCGGTCATTTGTCGGAAAAGATCCCTGAGAGTAACGATAGGGTTGGCTGGGATTTCAAGATCTCGTTCCCTTTTAGGATCTATAAGATGCAGACATTCTGGTTTAGCGAGTGGATAAAATGTGAGCAGTGTCCCAGTTTGGATTAGGTATTTGGCCGTTGGTCTTTGGAAATGTTAGTAAATGTGGGGTTTTCGACAGCTGGTTCAGGTATATTTTTAGTTACCTCTAGTGACAGCACCGAGTGAATAATGCGGAAGCCGATCTGGATGTGTACCCAGCGTGATCTTCGCCTAACTTTTCGTGCTTTGGCCCATTAATATATATATATATATATATATATATATATATATATATCTTGCATTGCTCACTACAGTTCGAAGATGACTGTTCCTATGCTTGCTTTTCGTTTCAACATCTCTTTGAAGCACATAATTTTCCGTGGCCGCCCCCCGATCATGGAAGATATTGGGAAGGAGGCATCTTACTCTATGTCAAATTTATGCTGTGTGCCTTTTAACAAAACCGAAGTTGGACGCCAGCAAGTATTTCCTGCACGTGGGTGCTGGTGATATCCAGACTACAGGGCGAGTGCTATTTGGGTATGCGCCCAGTACGGTCCCCACTTATCTATTCGTTCCTCGACTTATTTTATATGCATATACTGGATGACATGTTGTTTAAAATATACATTGAACAGATTACGGATGTACATATGGGTATAGCGAATCTTTGGATCGTATGATTCAGCACTGTCCAATTGCACAGGATGCTTTCGCACAACCGGACAATGAATGGACTCAGTTGACCTGTGCGGTTGCGAGGATTTTGCACTTGTATTGAGCCTAGCATTCCTTCGAGTTCAGTGCACTGTAAACCGGATTTGGTTATTCTTAAGGGTCAACACTTAATTTTGATTGAAGTGACAATGATCTCTGGGAACGGGTTAAAATGCAATGGAACGAGATTTTATTCATTATGACGTAAATTACGTAAATGACTTTGTTCCAATGAAGGTGAATAATTTTTGGAGTTTGAGGGGACCTCTCGTTCATTCGCTTGGTCCAAATCATCTCGGGAAGATGCTGCATATTCACCAAACTTGCTTACAGTTTGCAGCGCTTGAGTTTGAGCCTCTGGGATCTTTTAGGTTTGTGCCTGTTGACCGTTCGTGCCTTCCTTATGTTTCATGATGCTTATGTGAGAGGACTATATCCAGATGCCCCCCGGTATCATTCCTTCCGGTTTACAGTGGATAAGCGGCATGTGGATGGAGCGATGGGCAATGCAACGCAAGCCACCCACGTTCCCTCTGTACGCGCAGGCCACCTGTTCCATGGTGTTAACGTGACAAGCGAATCCGGAAACGAATGTTGCCAAACAAGCGAGGGCGTTAGCAATTGCTAATTTATTCGAACCCGTATAAAGCGGTGTGTGGGAATCACCCTTAAGGTGGATATTCATTGAAGATGAGTTGGTGGATGAAGTGCGGTTGCTCAACTGCGTTCTCAGGGCAAATTGCAGTATGGGAGCCCAGAGTTTCTTGAGCCGATCTTTTAATGAATATCCTCTTGGCTGTTACGTCGACAGAGCAAAAGGAACTGATCACGGTACTGGGAGAGAAAATCTCAGAAACTTGAGTTGCAGATTAATGAAGTACGTAGCCCGAATCATGACCAGTTAAAAGGAAAAACTCTCGAGCAACAATGCCACCCCGTCCAGCGAAAGGCAAACCACCGTTAGTGAAAAACAGCAGTAAAACAAGCCGGTTGAACGGTCTCTCAAGTCTCACGGAATGCTACAATGCATGTAGTTACGCACAAATTGCACGATCGCCTCCGTCAGTAGTTGGGCAACAACGACTGACCCCTACAGATAGTGTAACTAACGGCGTTGTACGTAAAAAAAATCTTGCTGTAGCATTGGCCTAACGTCCACGGGATACAAGCCAGACACTCTCACTCGACAAACCTACGGTCACAAGGAACAGCAGAACAAATAACTATTACGTAACCAAAAGATGATGCAGGCGATTTGTTCAAATGTCCCAGAACCCACTAGCGAATCTCCAAAAGGTAGACAAGCCGAGGAGCAAAACTGCTGAGCTGAAATAACTTGCGCACTCGGACTGAAAATTCGCCCAACTACTCTTACACACATTTCACGAAATCCATCATCTCCATACGTAGGGGAACCTCAGTTACTGCGAGTAATGTTTGACAACACACGCGAACTAGTGATGTTCTCGTAGCAAGCCAGCTTCTAGGGACTCTTCTTTTAGTGCCCGCATATTTCCTGACAGGCCATGCGCAGAAAGACAGAAGCGGAAATCCAACCCTAGTTCGGCACGTCAAAAGCAGATGAAGAAACTGGTACTGGTTCATGGTGTGCTAGAATTAAAGCCTGACGATAGCAGTGAACGACAGAAGCACTACATCGAAGAATGGAGGTACATCATAGAGCTCTGCGAAATGCAACATGACCTGGATTTTGACGTCTCCCGTCTAGTTGCCACCACAAAATATCATGAATTTTGCAAGTTAACTTAGCTGCTGTTGAAATGGTACCAGTGGCAATCCAAGCATGGCATGACAACAGGAAACTTGGACCACCAGAATTACGGCTAAGACCGTTCCTTCAAGTAGTAAAGACCTCAGGTATAGATGAGCCAGTCTTCAACCAACCGTGCAAACAACCGGTTCAAAAAGCTTCAGCAGACCGGCACTATTTGTGTCGGTCACTCACCTCGAACCGAGCTCCTGATGCGTCAACATATACGATGCTGCTACACCAACACTAAGGGCTTGTACTATAAGCTCTCTGAACTGCGCCATCGACATGAAAATACAACTTAGGACATCATAGCAGTTACTAAAATTTGGCTTTCAAACGACATACTTGAAACAGAGATTGAACTCACTGAGATGTCAGTCATTCAAAATGAACGCCCATCTCGCAGTGGCAGTGTTGCACTCTGTTATCGAGATAACTTGAAGTGTGAGATCCTTGCCGAAAATTCCCTTGGTATTCCCGACACAATATTTTGACGTCTGCACCTAACAGGTCGAGATGTGGGTTCGCAGAAAGCGCGCGATCATTACCTCTTAGTATTTACCTATAGGCCTCTGAACTCGTCAGCAGACAGCGATAGCATTCTGTTAAACGTTCTCCGTTATGCTGTTTCACAAAAGTACTCAAGTAATGGGCCGTTATTTAAATCGAAGCTCCTTGAATTCATGGATATGGCAGTTCTGTGTAAACATGTGCATCGACCAACCAGGCACCACGGTTCAAACAAGCCATCACTTCTGGACTTAAACCTGCTTAATGAAGAGTTGATGGTTGGGTCAGTAGTATACACTACCCCACTGAGACGTAGCGACCATTCATTCCTATGTTTGGTTATGTGTATTATGCCAGTATTGTTGATAATAGAAAGAGCGACTCACGAACTATTACAGACCATTTTAAGCTACACAACTTAGCAGTAACCATTGACTGGGACCTACCAATGCACAGTTCAGCAACGGATGAATGGAATGAATTGAAAGACAAAATTAACGGGGTCATACAATCCGCATCGAACGTCCTACCATTACGAGCATCGCGCCAGACCAATACGTCAATCCGAAGTAAAAGACGTAAATCGATCAAAAGAAGAGATGAAATCTGGAGGCAACGTTCGCTAAGCCCATGTGATATCACATGGTAGAATTACAAAGCAATCAGAAAATACTGCAGGTTGCTCATTAGAGTCGATAAGTACGAATGACAGCAAACCATAGTGCTGAAATGTACGAGTAACACCAAACTACTATACAGATATGTGAATGGCAAAAGAAAGGTTAAACCCGGAATACCGCCACTCAAGACGGGCAGTGGCATAACAACTACTGCTGTGGATGTCATTAACGCTCTACTCCTGCAGTTTGATGCAGTAGCTAACTACTACCGTGGAATCTTCACCCTAACAACTCCCCAAAATGTCGCTGGCTTATCCAGCCTCACATCCACCCCAACAACTGTTGCAAGTAAATTACAATCCCTCCGGGAGTACATGACCCTAGAATCGACGTGATCTTCCAAAAAGTACTGAAAACCCTTGCTCTCACCATAGCAGCACAACTTGCAACCTATTTCCAGGGTCTGTTTAGCTCCCACACACTTCCATCTGAGTGCAAAAATACAATTATCACTCCAATATACAAAGCATGTAAGCGATCGGATCCTGCCAACTGCCGACTTATTACTCTCTTTCCTGTTTTATCAAAAGTGATCGAATCGGCAGTCGCAGATGAACTGACGCGATACTTTGAAAGTCTGCAAATAATTCCTAATGTCGAACATGGTTTCAGACGCAGACGATCTTGTCACACGAATTTGCTGCTTACTCGGTACTCATGGACCAGGACGGTTGATGAATGAGTCCCCACAAATGTGATTTACTTGAATTTTTCTTAAGCATTCCACAGGGTCTATCACCTTTTTCTCCTTCAATAGCTTGCTGCTTACAGTATCAAAGCTTCCCTGCTCACCTGGTTGGAAGACTACTTACACGACAGAGCAATCAAGCTAAGAGTAACCGACACTCACTCTGCAAGCCTGTACGTCTCCAGTGGTGTACCGCAAGGATCCGTCCTCGGCCAGCTACTGTTTTTAGTCTACATTAATGACCTTCCAGTCGACATTCTATCCCCGATGGAAACATTTGCAAATTATGCTAAAATATGTGGAGCAATTCGCTCAGCATGCGACTGTTTCTATCTTCAAGTTGACCTGGCTCAGAGTGGGGAATGGGCAGAAACGAACCAGCTCCCACTGAACCCTGCAAAGTGCCACCTGCTGACGGTGCACAACAGCTTCGTCAACACATACCGCTTGGGGCAACACGTCATGCAACACGTGACTAGTGAAAGCGACCTAGGTATAATCGTGCAAGAGAGTCTTGGAAATTCGCTCTAATGTTCGAAAGCAGGATGTGTGGTGAACTTGAACTTGAGACTTTTGAGGCGAGCTCTCGGGACTTTTGAGCGACAGCTAGTACCATTGTTGATTAACTCCTACATTCGTCCTCATGCTGAATATGCAATTCAGGCCTGGTGTCCATGGTTAAAACAAGACGTTCGCCCATTGGAACAACCCCAAAGAAGAGCCACAAAGGCAACGCGTGCAGTAACCATTCTAAGTTACGAACTGCCTCTTCGTGTACTCGGTGTGTTCTCAGAATACCGACAGCCCTGCGGAGATTTCATTCTTATCTACCGGAAATTAACTGAAAGCGAGCATCCATGTAGATCACTGTTGAGCCTAGCCCCTTACAAACAAAGCCGTGGCAACCCCCTGAAACTAATTACGCGACACTCCCATCTGAATTGTAGAAAGTAATTTTCTCACTTCGAATATGTTCTCACTGGAATGCATTACCAAAATATGTGGTGAACGCACCAGACATGACGACATTCGAAAGACTCCTGGACTTTCATCTTAGCGATAAACGCTACACAACAGTTTGATAAAGTGTAATGATTTAACCACTGATACTTCACGTTCCACGTTGGAACATGTTGATTTTAATTTTCTTCTGCGTATCCATCCTTTGGGTCTTGTAAAGTTATGCTTTTTATCCCATCCTACACTTTTGAACTGTTGAAATCGTTAGTTAGAATTTCAGGTGTATTTTGGACCAGATATTCAAAATCAGCACTCTTGATACCTCCGATAATACCTCTCCGCAAAGACCAGGGATGGCGCTCAGCTATGCGTTTCGTTATAGGTTTTGTCGTATGTCTGATCTACTTAGCCTGATAAGTGTGAATAATGATGATTTTATGCAATAACAATGACTCTAATCCATGTATAATATAAATTAAACCGCAAGATTTTTCAAGTAAAGTTTGTGAACCACCAGAACTGTGGAGATAACACTTGCTGAATTGCAGTGCAAGTTATTGCGATAGCCGATTCCATTCTACCCTGATGAATGAGAGCAAAATGACTACAAAACGCAAAGAAGAACTATGAGTAGATTGCTAATCGTGACTCAATGTGGCGGATGTTATTAATAATACTTGGGTGTGATATATTCGGTGATTTCATCACTTTTACTTGGCTGCCTGCATGTCTAGTAAAAGGTTTCGTTCTCTCTACAAATAAAACAACGTTTGCTCCGGCGATTAGTCTGAACATAGTAAAACTCTATGTTAGTGAATTAAAGTCAAGAATTATAGGGTTAGTTATCGATTGGATTATAACGCGTTTCCTTCTCTATAGAACAATGTTAGTTCTTGGCTATGTCTGTACTCCATTTACTCACATACACTAAATATATGCAACAAAAGCTACGACACACCGACAATTCTGATTCTGTTTGGATATTCAGTATGGAACTAGTCATTCAGCCGAATATCTAACTCAATTATGTGACCGAATTTAATGCTGTACCGCTTCTCGCCTCCATACCCACAAATATTCTTCGAGTTCAGTAGAATAAAATTTGGTTAAGCTGTTGCGTGAGTTGATCGTTAGGAGAAAACGCAGCCGAAAATCTGTTTATGTCGACTGACCTGAAAAATGGTCTCACCAGTCATAGGGTGCGGTATTGAATGTATTCAACGCCAGGATACTCCTAGCATTGAAAAATAAGGCCATAAAATTGTGATAATCAAGACGCATTCGACAAACATTTAGGAGTAGGATAAATCCAAAAAATTAGAAGCTCAGCTTAGAACTAAAGTGGTTTGACTTGTGTTTTCGTTCTCATTGTGATTAGCTTGTTTATTTTCCGCCCAAAAAATGAAACCAGGCATTATCACGGGAAAATAGAATGAAAGCATAGCATTAAAGAGATCTTCTGCAGCTAGGTTATGTTTACTCTCCTTACGAAGAATCAGTCGTCAAGCAGTTCGGTACTGACAAGAAATTCATAGTTTATCAGAGATATTGACGTGCGCCGCAAACCACTTCAGAAAGCTGGAAGCCATTCCCGCTTGCAACAGCCGCACAGTATCCCTTACGTGGTCAAAAATAGGTGATATGGTTTTGATAAAAACGTTACACAAGGATGTTAAATGGAACACAGCATCCTGGTCAAAACGAATATGTCAATAGTTCAATAGTTCAATAGTGTATGACGGGATAAAAAGCATTGGCTTTACAAGACCCATAGGATGGTAAATGCAAAATAAGTACAAATCATTAGATTCCGACATGGAACTGAAATGCCAATAGTCTAAACCTGGTACATTACACCACAATGTGTTGTTTGTCACTCAGATGAATGTCTAACAATTGTTTGAAGGCTGTAATGTTCGGAGCGTTTACCACATGCGTTGGCAAGTCATTCCATTGTGAACAGAACCTAATGCTTTCCTTATGATGTACGCAACTGCTCATGTGTCGGGTGACTGAACGCACTCCCCATTAGTGTAATCCGAAATTTAATGATCCCCTATGAAACAAAGGAAGCCGACAATAAATGAAAGTATTGCAATCTAAATGGGGAAACACTGCATTTTAGTGTTATCTATGCTTACCTTTATTCTTGTTGCTTGGAAAGTATAAGTTGGTGAAGTAATAATAAATGGTCGATTTCCCATGCCTACTTTACGTCGTAAGCCATAAAACCTTAATTTATAGAATAATCTTACAGCTACCTTGGTTTGAGCCATCACTAGCAGGTAAGTTAAAAGGAGTACTCAACTGTTGGATGCCGGGACAAAGTGCTCGAACAATTTATCCAGTGAAGCCAGAGTCGCGAAACTCACACGCACAAACATGAAGGAAAAGATACAACATAAGCAGGGCGCGAGAGCACGGATTCTCAATAATCGAAAGACGGGACCTGGGAACCAAGCATGTGTCCCAATTTACAGATCAGTTAGACAACTAATATAGTGCATAATAAAAAAGACATGTAATGGTAAATATTGTGCTTAAGGTCTATTAACTTGCGAGGGTACAAAATTAGATACACTGCAATATTTCGGATCAACTTGCTGGCGGAAGGATAGCGGAGGATCCAACACAGCGCTACCTGGCATGGGCGGGCAGATAAGTGGGGCGCGCACTTCAAACGAAGTCACATAGCGTGCAGCAGCACCGTTTTTGCTCCACCGCACGGAATGATGTCCCATTTTTACACTTGGGTCTTAGTTATAGGTTATGCAGAATTATTGCGTGACGCTTTGGTTTCATGGAAAACTGTTGGGATAGATACTTATATGCAATGTTTTCGTAGACTTAATATAATCAAAAGTGATCATGCTCTTAATACTTTTACCTAGTTTACAAGCTAAAATTGTCAGATGTACAAGCGCTTCAACTATTTCCAATTAGATTACCTTGCGCCAGTCTGAGCTTCATGTCGATGATAATTAAAGTTGGATGCTATGCCACTGGGAAACTTTTCAACAATATTGCAAGGGTACGAATAGATCACTGGGATCAAACATGCTCGAACAGTACGATTCCAAAGCGAGAAAGAAAATGCTCAACGAATGGGTAGCAAAACAACGAAGTCACTATTCTTCGTCACAGAACCAGCAACAGCTCATCCGCTTTCACGATACTCTTGGATGAACAAGGTAACTCCTTTAGGGACCCACTTGCCATTTGTGTGGCATTTAGCGTCTATTTTCCTGCCCTCAAGATTTTTGAATCTGACTCCGTACCTGAATGTTATCACACGGTAACAACCAAAAGCATAAGCAGTGTCGAAATTTCTCTCAACACTATTCGGCAGCTAATGAAAACTTTACAAGCTCTCAGGTTGGACCGACGGCATCACTTCAACTGGTATTAAAATGAGAGGACCAGACCTACCACTACTTTTGTTGGATATGTTCACTTTATCGCTGCAAACTAGCTATTTCCTGATCAATTGAAAACTTTAAACATTATCGCACACTATAAAATTGGTGCCAAGCAAAATGCTGTCAATTACTAAACGATCAATCATACTTCCACCACCGATATCCTTTTTGAAATATTAGCAAGGAAACGTTGGAATTCCTTAACTCGCTGAACCCGTTTGACACATATCAACATGACTTTCTTGATAGGCGTTGCTGCACGACTTGACAGCTACACTACATGGACTGCACTTGAAAATCTATATACTAAGCTTACGCAATAGTAATTTTATTTTTAGACCCGGAACAAGCATTGGCCGGATAGTACTCAAACGGTTGTTGAAAAAGATTGTACCTTTTGACTCCGGGGGTCACATTTAAGTTGGTTTCAAATGGTCAATTCGGGTGACCGTCACTCTTCTTCCCGCGCAATCACCAGCGGTGCTATCAAAGGAACTGTATTTGGCCATTTGTTTTATCTCTCATATTTCAATGATATTGACATGTCCATCAAAATTATCCAACTCTTTCTATTTGCTGATGACACAAATGCTTTTGTACACTCCGGCGTGATGCGATTCAGAGCACACTACATTTAATCTGAGATATTCACTCTCTTAAAGAATGGTCTGAGACCGACAAAATCAAACATTATATCATGGGGTTGCTCGATCTCCGATGGGTCTATTAGACCTAACAACAAAAGTATTTCTATACAACAGCCTACCCGTGATCTTACGATCCGGTAGTCTTCCGACTTCCGCTTTTCTGGACAAGCCCAATACCAAATAGCTCGAGCAAGACAATCCGTGGCTAACATTTACCACAAAATCTATCCAGTCCCTACCACTTGTCCCCACTCGTCCTATTCTCGAATACTGTAATTCGATCTGTAACAGCAAGCGGAAGTTAGACAGGAAAGTTAGGAGAAACTGAAGAAGGTCGTTCACCAAACGTTCTTCCAGCAGCACATCCACCCTAAACTATGCTGAACGTTGCAAGTAGCTTTACACCAAGCCTCTCTGGCTGCGACTACTAAATCTAAACTTGATGTTCCTTCAAATTTCATTGCACCAGAAAACTTGAGCTCGCCTACCTAACAGAGATAAAACACAATAACTATCACAGACTCCATAACAAAAAGATTTACACTATTGATACCGTGGGCTAGAACACCCTTGCGCTCCAACTTGTTCCTCATCAAGTACGTCGTCTTGTGGAAGAGCCCATCAACCGCATTTAGAAGGTGGGAAAATGTGAGTCATTCCACACCAAACTTGACAGATTCTTATAACTAAAAGTTTTATTATCCATGTTTTCATCCGAAAATTCACGATGGTCCAAACATATTTAAAATGCTAAATATTGACGTCAGAATGCACTCATGCAAGAGCATAATAATTTTTGTGCCTATTGGTTTATTGCTAATTTAGGAAAAGTTTATCGTACTTTCGATAAATATACGTATATATATATATATATAATGAGATGTGCGATACTACTGGTGTTTGCTGCAACCAAGATAAAAAGTGATTATCGGTTGGTGTTTGTTAGAAAGAGAAAAACTACATGGGTTCCCAACAGTGAACTTAGCAACCACCCGCCAAAAAATGTCTGGCGTTCCGACGCTAAGCCCGCTTGTATGTCACAAATTAATTGCACTGCGCACAAAAGCGTTAGTGAGAAAGTGTCAATTAAGAGGGAGAAAATGCGCTTTAAAATTTCGAATGAAAGCACGGTCTGTATGCATACCGGACGCTCAATCCCAGTACCGAATTTGTGTGAATTTTGGAGTTCGCCGGAAAAACCAAATCAAAAATGTGAAAGTACAGTTCATGTTAACCACCTAAAGGTTGTGAAGCTGATTTAGATTGACTGCACCAAGGCTACTTCATCTCCGAGGTATGCGACGGTTTAAAAGATGATAAAATAAACCTTAAGGAGAAAGAAACCACTGGAGGATGGTTGGGCGGTGCAAAAATTATAACTGGGATAGGTTGAATTCTTAACCTTGTATAATTTGCTTTTAATAGGTCTCAGTGGTATGGTGCTCAAGATGACAGCCGTTAACCACGAGGCCCTAGTTCTACCCCAGCTCAGACTGTCAATTGCTGATGTGTCCAAACCAGGTGAACTGGGTCTTGGGGTATCAAAGTTGGGAAGAGCAACACCAAAATACTTCTACTTCGGAAACGGTGCCTGTGGTCGGAATGACAGGTGATCTTCAAGGTGAGTCGACGTCTCAATAGAGATTGCTTGGCGCAATCCAAAACCAACTTTGAAATTGATTACGATTTACGCCGTTGGCCATCTCTAAATCAAAAATTTGACAAGGAAAATCTGCTGCGGTTTGTCTACATCATATTGTTGTATAGGAAACTATGTCAATCGTTAGCCCAGCCCCTCGGTCCAGCCATAAATGAAGGAGAGTATAACTACCGTTTGCGAGTGCTGGTTGCTACAAACTTATTTGAAGAAAATGTTTCCTGAACTTTGTCGTTGGTTTTTTCGTTCTGCAGGCAACCGTTCCCCGCTGCAACGTTATACAAATAACACATACCTCACTATTGCCAAATTATGCTTTGATTGTTTAAATTGTATCAGTTTGCGATGAACCGCATGAATATAAAGTCATTTAGCTTGTTGGGTGGAGCCTGGGATACTGGTCGGTAATCAATGACACGTAATAGACGTGTCAAATAAGGGACAGTATAGAAGTTGGAGGCGACTAAACCCAACGTATATTGTGCAGGCTACAAAAATAGGAAGCGAATCAACCAGAGCGAGAAACGGTGCAGCAAGTACTCACCAAAACTCTTTGTGTCAACGGATGTGCAGTCAGTAAAACAAGTGGAAGTATTGGAGGTTAAAACAATCGTAACATCCAATGTTGAAAAATACTGAGACAGCGTGTTTTCCGGTACACTACAAGGGCCTCCCCCTAGAAGTCTGAAAGATGGAAACCTTCAATGCAGCAGTTAGTGGGCGAAAACAGAAGGTGAGGATGGGTGCAATTTGTTGCATGGGCTTGGACAAGTGATTCCAAGACGGGGTGTGTAACAGAGTTCGCTGTTAGTTATTGGTTATGATGATCGCGTGGACCAGAGTGCATCATCGGAGGTCCGTCGGAGCGGACTAGTCGGACTGCGAAAATACTGGCTAATAGAGAAGGAAGGCCGACAGGACGTTTCCTTTGCTGCAGACCCGACGGTGCGCTTGGGAATTGTCACTTCCCCCACCGCTCTTCAGTCCACGGTTCTCGTCCCACGAAGAAATCCAGGCATACTCGTCAGCAACACCTAGTCAGGCTTTTGCGGACAAACCCATTCGCGGCTGTCTGCGGCCGAGGGCGACTGACTGCTCTTTGAGTCAGGAAGGGGACCTTGGGTCGGCTGGCAAGTTACTCGGGGGTTGCGTTGAGCCGGTTGGCGAGTCACTCGAGGGTTGCTTTGGCAATTCTGCGGTCGCGTTTCTGGAATGCAGAATCAGAGGGGGTGGGCAAGGGTCGGTGGAAGTGACTTGACGCCGGAGTGGGAAAATGGCATGCATGATAAAAGCAAATGCGCTTTTTATGTTTTCAAAATATTTTGGGTTTTTTTGTCAATGTTGCAAAATGTTTGAGAATAAGACGTACAATAACCACTAAAGAAAAAAATAGCGTGTTAATGGAAATAGCAAACGGAGTTGACCTCGGGGCTACCTGTGCATGGAGCGGATGATTAGTGAAGGACAATCTACCCTCGGCGGAATTTTGACAACTGAGCACTCTTAGAACCGGTTTTTTGTATCGATCGTTGCATTTGAAACTGTGGCCTGTCTGTACCCTTGTGATTCTCGTGCACTATAGATAGGTCGTATAAACCCCAAAATCCCAGTCTGTTTCCTCGCCGGTTTTTCGAAAACTGTTTGATTGCTCTTGATCGTTGTAACAGAAACGGTGAAATTTGTCCCCTATTTTCTTATCCTCGTCCACATAAAATAGGTTTTACAAGCCCTATACTCGAGTGACCAAACAGTAAAAATGCTCGTTACCTCAGTTAAAACAAAAAATTCAAAGAATAGAGAGGAAGCCACTGAAACGCTGACCAAGCATCCTGCTTATAACCAGTCCGTGAGCACGGAAAGCATGAAAAGCTCGTCATCTAAATTGAATATAAAACCGAAATTGCACGAAGGAGTAAAAAGGCAATCAAAATTAATCGTGACTTTGCTTTCTACGTACTTTACCCTACTCACAAACATTTACAATTAAGCTACCATCGCCCTTTGGACAGTAGAAGGACAGCTACTTCGGCCCATCGGGAAGTGACGGGGGAGTGAGCCAATCTGCAACACCAGGACAGATACTGTGAGCTCATTGGCAATACGTCGCGCACCAAGCAGAGGTCATGTATTAAAACTTACGCACCTGATCGTCAGCCCTCGGTAGCTCAGTGGTAGAGCAGCGGACCGGAAATTCGTTGGGCCGGGGTTCGACTCCCCGTCGATGCAAATTATTGTGTGTGAGTTTTAATCGTGACTTCTATTTTCTACAAAATTTACCCTACTCACAAACATCTACAATTAATCAAATGATAGTTCTCATAAGGTTTCTCAGATGGAGCACAGCGCAGTTACTGCAGAATCGCCCTCTAAAGCGATTGAAACGATTGCTGTGTTTGAAATACAACTGAAGGACTTGAAGGAAAGGCTTGAATCCCTGTACCAAGTCCTAGAGCAATTCAACCAGCTTAAGTATCTTTTTAATACTCCAGATACACCAAATGTGGAGAATCTTCGATCCGTGGGGACTTTTACACAACATATTGCATTTGAGGTGCATGAGCGCATTAAACGCTCCAAAAATGTTATAGCACTTAATTTACCAGAACAGCTATCACTTGAGGCTATCGTCTCTACAGTGACAAACGATTGTCATATTGAAAGACTGCAGTTTTCTTGCGTGAGGCTGCGAAAGCAATCTCCGAAGGTGATCTGTCCAGTACGTTTTAGATTTGCAAACGACACACTTGCTGAAAAATTTATTTGTAGTAGGAGCACCTTATCCCTTAGGAAATATTACGTATCGATGGTCCTGAAACCAGATTTAACAGTACAACAAAGCGAGTGCAAAAAAGCCTATTTCCGACAAGCAGTCTGTGACCAATTTGTTCCGCTACCCACGGATACTCAGGAACTTCCTCACCTGGTTGACCTAGATGACAGTCTGACCATAAATGACTCAGCTCAGGTTTGAAAACAGATAGCAGCTGTCATAAAATATCCCCTCTGACTTCATTCAGTGTCACAATAGTCCAGCATTACTGCGCAAATCGTCCCCGAACATATAAGAAAGTTCCATTGCGCAAACGACTATTTCTACTCACTCTTTGTCATTCACCAACCAGGTGCATAGACGCTCTGTTACGAGACTGAAAACCTCCTCACCATAAAGCTGTGAACCTCTAAAACTGCGGAACATCCTTGTTGCAAAGAACACTGGTAGCAAAACCTCACGTTGCATCTATACGGGTGCTCCTAAGCACAATAATACACAGCTATTTTAAAGGTTCCACCAAACGCTGTCACCACTGAAAACCTGCAGACAATCGGCATATCACCAACCATGCAACCATGCAAACATGCTTGTACAAGAAGATCTTGGGTGCTTAATGCAGACCGAAAAGGCCTCCAAGAGAGCAAACCAACACTTTGGCCTTCTGCGTAGAGCATTTGGGAAGTTTGACGCCTCAATCTTTCCGAAAATGCTTAGCGCTTTTGTTGGACCGCACACAGAATACCCTATTCAAGCGTGGCAACCATTGCAAAAGTGCCACCTCACTGCACTCGATACTGCACAACGCAGAGCGACAAAATACGTCAAAGGTCTTTCCAGTCTTCCCTACCCACTCAGGCTGAAAACTCTTAACTTATACAGTGGACGTTACCGTCGTTTGAGAGGCGATCTCATATTGGTGTACCGGATACTGAGAACCCCCAACCACACGTGGCATTCCCTTTTGAAACGTAGTCAAAACGCATCCCTAAGAGGTCATCAGTTTAAGTTGATCGCACAGTACAGTCGACTGGAATGTCGACGCAATTTCTTCTCCCTCCGAGTGTCACAACCTTGGAACGCCCTTCCAGAACATGTAATTAACGGTCCCACCCTAGCCCTTTTCAAAAAACGCCTTGACGAAACGCTGACACGATTGCACTATGTGATTTAACGTGCGACCATCGGATGATGGTATTGGTGAACAACGAACGTGGACGGAATCCACTTAAAATTCCTATTGGATTACTTGTTTATGTGTATCTTCAATCCCTTGGTGAGTCATGCATTTCACACGTACTTTCATCGATACGATTATTTTACTTTTGTGATGTTAATTCTCATCATCCTACGGGACCTGTCAAGAATTGCTTTTATACCCGTCATAAACCATTGTTCCATTATTCCATTTGAGTATATAACCTGCGCGCTGCATGACTTGTGACTCACTTGCTTGTGAACTTCAAGTAGCTGAGAGTATTTGGCACAACCAAAATACTCTCAAGCTACCTCAACATCTAAATAATCTTAACTGGCAGGTAGGTTATATGCAACAGCCTGTAAACTGTCAACTCCCAGTGGGTCGCCATTATTCCAGTATTTCACCCTTCCGAACATTTTTGGAAGTCCAGTTGCGTTTTACCTGCCGCGCCACCAAATGACCCTTATTCCGCAAACTATATGTCCTCCGTATCCACCACCCCCATTCCACTCTCTCCAAATTTCACCTCTTTGGGGTCCTGTACCTGGATTCCTGTAGACAATTCAAAGAATAACAAGACACTGCATTTACTTTTAATTAATTCCCTTTCACTGTTAAATAAAATGCACTTCCTGCGTAATATTCTTCACGTTTCTTCTCTTGATATCGCACTGGTTACAGAAACATGGTGTTCAGCAGAGATGCCTGACACATTGTTCGGGATATTAGGTTATAACATCTTTCCTTATGACCGTCTTTATGGTAGAGGTGGTGGCTGTATAATCTACGTCAAAGACAAATAAAAAGACAAATACTTATTGACTTGGTGTGGATTATCACTTCTATTAATCCAACAAATCTCTTATTAGCTTGGATTTATAGACCCCCATCGTCTGCACTCACCGTAAACGATGAGCTGATGGACAGTATTTCTTTTATTGCGGACCTCTCATACACTAAAAAGTAATCGCTGGGGATTTTAATATGCTCGAAATCTCATGGTTCCTTAGCAATAAGCCACAAAAACACAATCATTTTAAGTCTACTCTTGTTCGACTGGGATGGGTACAGCACATCACAGAACCTACACGGATTGGTAACACACTTGATCTAGTATTTACTATGAGATGTTCGCATGTGTCTACTTACATCAGTGACATGTTGCCGGGTAGTGATCATAACATCGTTGGTTGTTCTTCCCAAATTCTTTTTAAACCGGTAGAATCAGTGATCAATTACCGCCATTCTCTTCTGTGAATTGGTCAATTTTCTCGGACCTTATAAGGTCTTCATATTGGGATCCAATTTTCTTAGTACGGAATGTACAAATTGCTTGTGATGAGTTCTACTACGGTATTCAGCTTTGTGTTGAAGTTATGGCTCCAGGACGTACCAAGAAGTTGAAAAGGAATGCTGCACTTGCACGCATCTCAAAAAAGGTAGCCACTAAACTTCAAAAAAATAAAGAAAAAAAATTAGGAAAACAAACCATTTTACTCTGCTGATGCTGCACACCAGATTGCTTACAGCGTTATACCAAGACCACCACAAAATGCTATGCTCTGAGGAAGTAATGGCACTGAAGAACGCCAACGTTGTAGGCTACATCTCAAAACTTTTGGACCGCAGGCACAATAGAATACCATGTTGTATAAGCACTACTGTAAACTCCGATGGAACTGCCATAACCGATCGTGCAATCATATGTTCTGTCTTCAATGACTACTTTATGTCTACTTATGGCACTAATGCGAAAGAAGATCCTCAGCTTAAGCTGATACACAGAGGCAATAATACACTCCAAACTGTTGAATTTACTCTTAGTGATATATGTCGCCAACTCATATTACTTCGGCTATCATGCTCATCAAGCCCTGACAACATCCCGCCAATTCTAGTCAAGCACTGAGGTCCAGACACCCACTGTTTTTGCTTAATGTATTTACACTTTCCATGCTCACTAGAGTGTATCCTTTGCACTGGAAACAATCAACTATAATATCATGACATAAAAGCGGATCTACGTAAGATGTAAAAATTTGCCGCCCAATCCATTATACATCTATTATTTCCAGAAGCATGGAGATGTTAGTTAAAGAATGCATAGTAGTATCATGGAGTTCTGTGAGCCTTCACGAAAAACGTTTTTGCGATTTTTTACAAGGTAGATCATGCACTACCTGTCAGTTAGATTATCATGATTATGTGACTAGAGCAAGAGACACCGGAAGTGCCATCGTTGTATTATTTTTTGATATCCAAAACGCTTTCGACCGTGTCTCACACAACTTGTTATTGCCGAAGCTTATGTCTTATGGTAGCACAAATTTGCTTCTAGAGTGGTTGTCCGCCTACTTCGGGGGTATAAAACCAGTAGTCAAAATTGGTATCCAAACATCTGAAACCACCTCAATGTCTAGTAGAGTAATTCAAGTTAGTGTGTGAGGCCTACTTTTATTCTTAATCTATTTCAACGATCTTGATGAAATCCTGTACGGGAAGCCATTCATCTTCGCTGCTGATGTTAGGATGGTGTATTGTTCAGGATCTAGGTAACGTAGTCTTAATTTAGCCTGTAGTTCAGTCTGACTTGTCCGCACTGTAGTACTGGAGTAAGTCCTGGTAGTTGCAATTTGGCATTGACAAGTATAATCTATTGTACCACGGTTGTGACCCTTCTCCGAACATTCCAGCCTTAAACGACACCCGTATTTCTTTATGTGGCGCAATCCAAGACCTTATTCTAAGTCACTCTGCCTCAGTTAATTGTTTAAAGCATGTTATATTCTTGCAGCATTTTGCCAGGACAGTGCTTGCCTACATAATTCGAACGCTTATGTCGAGCGATTCCAGGTTTCAAGCATTTAAAATATGCGTTATGCCGAAGCTTGATTACTGTACGTCAGTGCAAGTTAATCTGAGATAAGTGAACACCATAGCACTAGAAAACATTCAACGATCATTTACAAAGAGGTTTTTGAACATGCTAACACTGTGACATACCGTGAGCCTTTCCAGGCTCTAAAACTGGAGCCGCTATTGTTGCGCAGACTCAAACTTAATCTGGGCCTTCCATACAGCTTGCGAGTCGGAATATGCTTCCCAGCTCGGCCACAACTCGAGTTTCAGACTCTCTTGAACTAAGAAACAACGAGCGAACATTGCAAATACCAGTCTCCAAACAGCAATCTCCGCTCAAAAGATTTCTCCGTAAAATATGTGGTAATATGGAATAAACTTTTATCGAGTATTGGAAACTGCGCTACCTATCCGCAATTCAGCCGCATGAATAACATTCATCTAACTGTTTCAAATATCTGGTCAACATTTAGCCAAACGGTGACTCTAGATGATTTGCGTGAGAAAGGTCCTGGATATACTCAAAGTCGCCATATCTCCTAATGGTTTCAATAATATAATTTTACCTACATATAGTTGAATTCTTGAGTATGTATCTATAAAGAATCCTACTCCTATCACTCCATCTAACCAATTTTGTCTTCGCCTTCAATGCACTTGTTCGACGATGCACCTCGCCTTTTAAGCTGAAGTCTCTGTACCATCTTCATCACTTGCCAAGATTTTCCAGCAAATTGTTATTGACCTATCGACAAGCGATTGTATTCAATATTATGTTGTTTAATTCCCCACACTTTGTATTCTTCCTTGTTACCTTGTTGGCCATGGCTTGGCTAATCTCTTGAGGTGACCGACCAGAGCTTGCAGACTAAAAGAATTAATTATACCCCAGCAAATCATGCTGCTACTGACTCACTGGCTTAAAACAAAAAAGTGCCATACCCGATTGATCCGCATGACGGAACGGGTTGAGGCTTCATCGCCCATAATGTATGCATAAAACGGCCATTAGAAAACATCTAATACCCATTCGGATGGACTATTTACTATTTTGTCACACTGGCCCAAAAGCAATTGGAGCATGGAAGTGCGGGTGAAACCCATTGTGGGAATACCCTGCATGGAGACAAGTCCCCTGGGGACAGTTCCATGTATGACCGCATTACTTTACTTAAACTTTGAGTTAAATCTACATTTGTTATTGTTCCCAGTTTCTTAATCTCTCTACTACTTTCAAACTGCTAATCCCTTCAAAAAACAATATGGGAAGATTTGTACAAAACACATAAAATTAAATGTATTATGTGGTCACGTTGTAGAAGTTGATCAGACCGCTCAATAGGTGTGTATCTCGCACTGTCCATGAAAAAAACGTTCAGTTATTTACCAGAGTTTCTCCTACGACCTTTTGTAATGGAGTGCCCTACGTTTTCTATTGCATTCCTGTCACATTTTCTCAACTTATGCTGTACTAGCGAGCAATGCGAGTTAAAGCTGACTTTTTGTAAAAGTCTGCTCTGTAATTTTCAAGCTCCTTTTGCACTTACTTAACGAAATTGAATGAATTGGAGTAACACAGTCCAGATTCAAGATGTTGGGTGCAATACTGCATTGGTAACATAGAAATATACATTCCTCAGTTCAGATTTTGATTATCCCCTTATTGCACCAATTTTGTAACCTATGCAAATTTACTTGTATGTCAGACAAGGCAGGTAAATCGAATTGAACTTACAGGCTATTATGATGTCACTGCCAAACACATGTGGTTTATCGCATTCGATGACATAGAGAAGGTCGGTGTAGATAAAAAAACAAAAGAAAAACTAGTACACCCGCTAGCATCACAATACTTTGGATTTGTCTCATTATGGAAGCATTGCTTAGTAGTTTTATTGATGGATGCCCATCATAAGGATAGGAGGAAGCCGAAGCATGTAAACTACCATGTACACTGAAGAAATTTATTCAATATAATACCCAGCTGAATGCTTTATACACGTAAAGGAATATGATGACCACACGTTTACCACGGTCAAGTGAATGTTTAGCTCACTTTAGTTATTGCACCTGAAAGGTCATACACGTTTGTGTTTTCAGAAATACGTGCTGTGAAATGTTGAGAAACTTTCGGGAACATTAGAATTCGAGGACTTTGGCGTTCAACACCCTTTATATTGTATTATGCAGGGTACAGGTATGGCTGATAAGTCGATAGTTTATATGTACGTGACGTGTATCATCTTTGATTTTCAGACATCTAGAACAACTCTAAACTCCATAGAGAACCTAAAATACCTTGTAAGAACTGAAAGTTATAGGTAGAAAGGATTTCTGGGCCTCTTAATGTGGGCACAATAGACGGTAATCCATCTAGGTCAGGAAAATATCCGCCTCACTAGGTTGATTAGAATCCCTACGTTTGATTCTTCGAACTTGATAATATTGAGGAACTCGGTTGTTTTAACAGGGTGGTCCGTCATGATTACCCACAAGGACCTGCAAAAAACGATGAGGAGTGTGTTTTAAAATGTCAAAAATCAGAGCCTGTTCTGCGGAAAGTCTGTTCTTAGGTAGTAGTTGAAAAATTGGTGTAAGTAAAGGGAAGCATTTTATCCGTAGACAATGAAAGTGAAAACGCATCACAACGAATCTGTGAAGAAAGTTCCGCTTACTGACAAACATTTACACCTTAAACTTACTGCATCCCGATATAGAGCATGAGGCACATCTAATGCGGCAAAATGCTGCTTACTGAACGGATGCAGTCGCCGTAGAAATTTATGCCGAAGATGTGTCCTAACATACTAGCTGTTCGCATGGGAAATTATGCGCGTGCATACATAAAAGGTGCTATTGCAAACATTGTTTCATCGTCACGTTTAGTGTGTGCGTTCGGCACGCATGATAACCAAATTAATTGCCCAGCTAAGACAGATCTTAGAGCGCATTGTATGCAACCCGACATCCATGACTGCCTTCTTCCCCCGCCCTCCCCACGTATAACACATGGCTATGCAACCACACTACGTATGCTGTGCAATACTCTCATGCAAACAATTACGTCGTCATGGATTAAAAGCTACCTGAGTGCAACAAATGATTTCGCACAGGGAAGCACCACTCTTCCAGTTTACACAATCATATCTTACTCTATTTAGCGCCATTTGAGATGTGCAAAATTTCTGATAGCGTCGTCTACTAAACGTTTTAACTATAGTTCAATAGTTCAATAGTGTATGGTGGGATAAAAAGCAATAATTTGAAGGGTGTTTGTGAGGAACGTAAGTATCGTAGAAGGCAGAAGTCACGATTAAACTCCACACGAAAATCTGCCTCGACGGGGAATCGAACCCCGGTCCACGAATTTCCGGTCCGTTGCTCTACCACTGAGCTACCGAGGGCTGACGATTAGGTGCGGAATTTAACACGTGACTTCTGCTTAGTGCGCGACGTATTGCCAATGAGCTCACAGTAACTGTCCTGGTGTTGCAGATCGGCTCACTCACTCGTCACTTCCCAGTGGACCGAAGTAACTGTCCATCCGAAGTCCAAAGGGCGATGGTAGATTATTTGAAGGGTGTTTGTGAGGAACGTAAGTATCGTAGAAGGCAGAAGTCAAGATTAAACTCCACACGAAAATCTGCCTCGACGGGCAATACGTCGCGCACTAAGCAGAAGTCACGTGTTAAATTCCGCACCTAATCGTCAGCCCTCGGTAGCTCAGTGGTAGAGCAACGGACCGGAAATTCGTGGACCGGGGTTCGATTCCCCGTCGAGGCAGATTTTCGTGTGGAGTTTAATCGTGACTTCTGCCTTCTACGATAAAAAGCAATAACTTTACAAGACCCACAGGATGGCAAATGAAAGAAAACAAAAGTTTCAGGTGTGACCCAAAAATATCAGTAAGTTAGACACTGCAGTTTGTCATACCGTTATATAATGTGTATCATGTAAGTGCAAGTCCAATAGTAGTGGTTGGCATTGTACATTGCTAGCACGGAACTCATTTCGGTAGATGGACCAGTTAAGTTACATTAAACACCACCTCACCGCGTCCACGCAACTAACCTTCTACTCGCATGATGATATGAGGCAGGTATTCGTCAGTTGGTTTCATGCGCAATGTCTTTGAGACAAACTTGGGCAACTCCTGTAGTGTTTGGCGAACAACACCAGATATAGAAGTTACTCTAAAAGTAGTCGCTTAAACAATTCAGATGAATTCCGCTACACTAGTGGCGAAGAAACTGTGGCAAAGAAAGGAAAACTATCATTCACTTTGCGAGTTAAACAAATTGTGCTTTCTTCAGGGCAAGACTTGAAGGGGAGGAAAGGTCTCGGGCTTCTCCTAAGGTTTGCAAAACCTGTGTGGAATGTCTCCACAAGTGGAGAAGTGGTGGAAAGAAGAGTTTGAGTACTAGTGCGCCTACGGTGTAGAGTGAAGCGAAATGCAATCACGATGCCTGTTATTGCTATGCTGTCAGTATGAAAGATTTCGATCGACCCGTGAAACGTAAATGGGCGTATCCCAATCCGGAATGTGGTATGGGAACTGTGTCGCGCAACGCAGCAGTTTCCACGCTAGCGTTTGCTACACTTTTTGGAGTTTAGTTTTCCCAAATGAAGAATTGTATGGCACGAATGCTTGCTGTACTACAGGTGAGAGCAATGGCGGCGATTATGAAGAAAGTTTGTCAATACCGCAGTAATTTGCACAAGAAGAATTAAGCGATCTCATACGAGAGCTCCGTTTGTGAAAACAATCATCTAAACTGTAAGCATTTAGGATTAAAGAAAAGAACCACTTGAAACCGAAAATTAAGGAAATGCAAGAGGCAATTCTGCGATTATTAACTAAAGTTAAAGACCATGTCCATTGCAATAACATTGTTGGACTTCATCTGGTAATGGTATTACCGATATGTCAACAGAAAATTTATAGGCTTTTATCGACAGTTACAGTAGCGCTTTGAAACGTTTTACTACACGACGGTAACCGAAATGCATCCATGCCAACTAATCATTCCATTAAAATTACAGAAGAATATGAAAACATGAAAAAGCTTTCGGTGAAATTGCGCTATAACTGTCCGACTGCATTATTTACGTGTATTAAGAGATGCTGAACTTTTGCCTGGAGGACACAATGGATACGCAAATTAAACACGCTTCATGTGCTTACTGGAAGGTATGGCTAAACGAGGTGACTTGCCCAAACAGGGTAAACATGAATGTAGGAGCAGTGAACATCGTCAAGAACGCTTTGGTTGATGGAGAAAACATTATACACCCACCCCTTTTCATAATGTTAGGGCTGATGTGGCGATTTGTTAAAGTATCGGACAGAAATGTTGCTTGTCTTAAGTAAATTTATAGATGATCCCTTGAACGGAGTATGGTGAAAGTGTAAGCTGGCTTCTTCGATGGTCTTTAAATTCAATAACTGAATAACGAATGCAATTTTTCCAAAATGTACAAACAGTGTTGCAGCATCTGTTAGGGATGGCTCGTGTCTGTTGTGCAGAATTTCCTGGGTAATCACAAAGCAAGCATTAATATAGAATCCGTGAATAATTACTATAATCTTCGAGACTTTTGGTAGTAACAGTAGTATAATGTTACCTATACTCTAGCAAATTAGACAGCATCAAGGAAAAACTCAGTGACTTCAGAGAAGAATAAGGCGTGAGTTTACACCAGTACACTAAGTGATTGAAGAGAGGTATCAAGGCAGGTATGACGGACATTTGACGGCAAACTACTGCTGTCGCGTGTTATGTGACTTACCAGATGAATCACATGGTGTTTTCCGGAGAGTTACTCTAATGGCATGTACCAGTTGAGTAGAGTATTCATTCAGTTATCGTGTACACTATGCTAGTAGGTAGTTAGTGTTGCTGCATTTGTAGAATGAAAAACCATTGCTATAAGATTCGATGGCTACACATTATCTTGTTGTCTATTTTATTATGCATTTTAGCGACTGCACCAATTCTCAAAAGTAGAGCCAATTTAGCATAACTGAAATCAGTTTCAGAATCAGTGACACGAAATAATCATGAAATCACATAATATCATTGACACCAACACCACTACTGACCAGTGTTATGGGTTGAGTTCCGCTCTAAATACCAGGCTTCGATGAACTCAAATACTTGTTGGCTTTATACTGTTTAGAAGATTTTAACGTCATCCAGGTTAAATTGAAAGTTTTGGGCAACCACTGGCTTTGACATCAGGGATTGGAGATGGCGACGGTGAGTAACTAGTCTGCATTTACATAGCCTAGCGCCAAGCCATTTTCTTGTTTGTCCTAGTTTGTAATTCTCACATTTTCAGCAAGAGATCTTATGCATAACATCCAAGGTTTCTTCTTGGCTAAGCCAATGTTACTCCTTGAAGCGTTTGATTCACTTACTGTTCTACATGGATAAAAACCCATAACACCAACGTTAAGCAATCATTCCATTTTCAAGTTTAAATGGCCCAGATGGGCGAAACATCATTTGCGACAACAAATAGAAAGCAGTGTCGTTAATTACAGCAATAGCTCTGTTTAACACGGTGTTTGATTTGAAGCCCAACGGAATGAACTTTTGCCGAGCGCAGATATTGAGTAGCGCCTGTCTGCTGGTAGATACCACTGTCGGTTTAGCTACCTACAATTTAAATTTTGCTACTCAAAAGTAAAATAAAGTTTTCACAACCCACAGTTATTATTTCATATCCACCTTTGAACAATTTGGACGATTTTGTGCGGATTGCTTTACTGTCAGAAATTATGAAAAAGCAACATTTCATTATCGCTCAGTCTGATTGAGCATTCGGTGGTTGCATGGCTGGATTGAACGTACTTATATCCAATGCTCATGACATTTCATCTTTTCCCGATGGTTTCGGTTACACTTAGACGGAAATAGTCATCCTCTGTGATTTAGTATTCATGCTGTCTGGCAGTGCTCGGAGCTGGGTGGTTGCACATTGCAGCCCGGCATAAAGTGCAAACTTAGGTGAGCAGTTTTATTAATGAGCAACGTCACCTCACACGAAGAGGGCCCTCAGATGAAATCTATAGAAGCTCTGCATTTCTAAATGCGATTTTATTCCCAACGGCATTGGCAGAGTGGAATGGAGTACATGTTTTGCGTTAAAACATCAACCATCTTACTGCTTGACACACTAAATAAGCCAAGGAATGATTTATAACCATTTGAGATAAAAAGCTTTAACAACATTGTATAGAAATGCTAGTGCACCCAATCATTTGCACATGTGAAAATATCTCTACCGAACTGTACAATGGGGCTTTGCCTGCCCGACTCGTAATGAGACATTCCAAATTAAATCGCCTTAGAAACCGACTGCTCATTAGAGAGCGAGGATATAAGGGAATTACTGACAAAATATGGTGTCGGAGAACCAATAAGTATAGTTAAACCACCAAGATGCTCATCACATCTACTTTGTTGGCTTAGCTTGGATACATAAAGAACATACCCAGAGGGAATATGCTAATTCACCGGAATAACTCAGACAAATGCAATGTTCGGTGGGACCTACCATAACAATGTCTAGACAAATCTATCCAACTAAGATGCATTAAACCTGTTGTGAACGATACTAGGCTTCTCTTCATGATAAATTACTTCTCGAACAGGATGGTTACAGAATCCGACGAGTGATATCAGTTGAAACAAACGCAAAATTTGGTAAGTTAAACGATTGTATTCGTTGATTCGGAGAATGCCTGATCTGCGTCTTGATGTCGAATTTGCCGCTTGCTAAGTATACATCCAACGCAATCAAAATCCATTGAATCCCAAAAGAAAAGTTGTCCACTCCGAGTGGTGTACACATCAGCGATTTCAATTCACCTGCTACTAAATATCAATATAGAGTTTATTTTCGTTCAAACAAAAACGAACCGCGTCATGGGGTGCATGGATGGGATAGTGCAATAATGAAATCATTCATCTTAAGCTTTTTTAGGCAAAAGTGGTGAAACAGGTAATATATCCAGCTCCAAACTACATATGAAAATGGTTAGCCCCTTTAGTGGTTAACTTGTAGATGATCGTTGCTTTGTGGAAGCGCGGTAAATTAAACCAGCCATACTAGAAAGGCATCATTTGATGTGCAGTGCATGCCCACGAATATCGGGCAACTGAATTGAGCTCCACAACTCTATAGGGATGTTTGTGATACCATCACTATCAGACAGTTTTCCCTCATTAAATATCGAACAATAAAACCTTATTTTTACTGGCCGAGAAGTGTGTGGCTTACAATTATACCTGGGTGGTCTGAGTGGAGTCTGCTTAGATGTTATGAGAGAAAAAACAGATTTGCTTTCTCAGACACGGAGCTGAACTGACTTGAATGTTTCCCTGATGAAGCAGTTTGTCGCATGAGCCTGCGGTTACTGGAGACAAGTTGTTTAGCGTAATGGGGGAATGCAGCATCTTAACTGTGTTATTAGTACCCTAATAAATCTTTGCCGCGATTTATGTTTCTGGACATAACGGATGCGCTGACCGCGTGCGCAATTCCACATGAGTGAAGCAATCCAGATAAACGGTTGAGCGGTCAGCTTGACCAAGTTAGAACAGGACGGTTCATCTGTTCTTGTGCAAAGGAAACGATACCTTATACAGAACATTCATTCATATAAGTGGATGCCCATAATCCTACAGGCGGGAGCATGAATTCTCCGTTTAAGATCGTAGAAATAAAGGTGCTGCAGTCCAAGTGTGCAGGAAGTTCTGCAAACTGGATGTAGAAGGTAAGCGATCCTATTTTTGGGTTATTTTTGATTTGTGTGGATGTCTTTCACACTAAAACCTGACAGGAAAAATAATCTATTTCGATATATACCCCAAGTGTGCTAACCATATGCTGATTTGTGGGGCGACGGGGATAGTCTGTGAAAGGGGAAAAATGCATCCCAACAAAGTGGTCGGTTTATCTAAATCAGAGGACAAAATTGCCATGTCTCACAGATTGTGACAGAAGGAAATCATACGTCTGAAAGACAATTAACATAAGTGGTATAGATTAGAGTTGAAAAACAGTCATAAGTGTTCATCCAATCAGGCACCGATACATGGTCACACTGAAGTATAACTAACATACCCAGTGTTGTCGTATCTCTGCAGCAAACCATTCAGTTGAACTTATCAAATTATCCTCACTGGGTTTCGGAGTGCATATCAAGAAATGTTCTGGTTGGATAAACTGTTGCTTGCACCTTGCACTTTAAGGAAAACAAAGATGACATTGCTAACTTGTATGTTAAAGCAAAATTAAAAGCTTAATAAACAGAACTCAATGCAGTGCAATTAGTATCCACCCAGGCGACCGGTTTCTTAATATTTTGTTTTTTTACAAGGAAGTAAGCCTATCTGAAAGGAGTCGAGACAGCTTAATGATTTCGCTCCAAGCTGGGCGCCCAGTGCTCTCCCCAATGTAGCTCACACCTCCTTATAGGGGACACCATAGTCTCGTCATTAACGCACAGGTATACTGGAGGCACACAATGTACGAAGACTTCACGATAGTCTCAAGGAAGCCAAATGACAGTAAATGAAGCAACTGTTACTTGGACAGTCAATGCGCTAACGGGACCATATATCACAAATTTAACCCACATCTCTGCATTTGATAGTAGAACTCTGATTTCTAACTAGCTGAGCTAGGCTGCTTTAGTTGGCTATTGCGCAGTAACAATCTGTTTTACGAACACGTTCTGCGACAATTGGAATAAAAGAGTAATGGGTTTAACAAGGCTTAAAAGCAAATACACAACAAATGGAGACAGAATGGACAACTGGTTTCTCCAATAATTTGTTTATCTTCATCACGCTTGTTGCATTCTGTAAATTCAGGAATCCATTCACAGAGACCTATAGTATACAGGCCCATGAGCTGCAACTAAAACACCGCTGAGTTTATAACTTATGGCTTGAACATAACTCACAGTTGATTCAAGCTTTCTTTAACCCCGAAGTCTAAGTAGGGCTGTTTCACATGCTAGCCACACTTCAGCCCAAGAAACTAGTAAGAGGGATACCGTTTCCAGGAGAAAACACGAGCAGGTGATGGCACTTCTAGGTCGAGGTTTTGAGTTAATCACCCAGGAGTGTTTCTCTCACGTTGTTCATCCGGTCATCCCTCAGACCCACCAATTGAGTTGTCTGTAATGTCTGGATAAAACATCTTCCGAGCGGTAGGACTCAATTGTCTGATCTGTAGTTTATAAGCCAGCCATCGGATCATTGCCACCAAATTGGCAAAAGGCAAAGCTGATAAGCAATTGGTGATATAGCATTTTTAACCTGGGTATATAACACGGTTCCTAGTGACTTTACAAACGCATTATGCGTGATCTAAGTAATCATTTAATCTGTCCATCGAAGACAATACGTGTTCCCATAGGGACCTCGTTGGCTTGTGTCTAGTTCGTCACTGAACAGGAGAAATTTTCACGTAGCACATAACGCGGTAATCTTCATTATGCTAATCACCAAACTGAGTGGATGTAAATGTCTTCATTTGGTTCAGTTAAGTGTAACTTGCAATTAATGGCTTAAGCCAGAATTCTCTAAGGGATATTGCAGTGTACATTGTTACATAGAAGGCGTTCAGTTAGAAGGAAATCACACTGAGTAGGAACACTAAATAATAGAAATCCCAATCCCCTGGATACAGTTGTAAGCATTAAAGGAAGGATGTGCTGGTTAGTTATCACATTGATAAAATTACGGCTGATTTTCCGCGTAGCTACTATGCCCGGCCATCGTTCTTTTCTCATACGACCAATCCTTCGTGGTATGATGTACACCGCATTGTGAGCGTAATTAGTGTATCCAATGAACCATGATTTGTCACGGGTAAACATGCATTTGCTTGACACGTCCCGTAGGACGGATGAAGTGAAAATTAAAATTAATGTGATCAGAGAATAAGTAAATCGTCAATTTAAGAGTCTATAAATTTAGCTGCACTGCTGCATAACGAGAGTTTGAAATGGGAATGAAATATGCATACACAAAATAGTCTGGAGAGCAGTTATAAATCAGCAACTCCGTAAGAAATAAAAAAGGAAATGACTACGCTCACTCATGTTCTGTTTCATTTGACAGATGTTGTAGGTTAACCCATTTTAAATACATTCACGCTACTCACCAGGACACTTAAACATATATCTCCACGCCATCTTGCGGAGAGTACTGCCAAACACAGTACGGTTCGTGTTATTTTGTCGCCAGTGTGAAGCGGACGATATCAAGTAGTGTGTCACTTGAAAGTTCTCGTGCACTGATCGAATTATGGTAAATTAACTCATAACAGGAGCTGTGGCGGTACACCGAATTATCGAATATTGGACAGTGGTTTAATACGGCTTGGGAAGCATGTGTATAGTAATTCGCGCTGGCATCCTGGGGTATTTTGATAAGAACTCACACTTTTTTTTCGTATCCGTGAGGTTATACTTATTGTATACTTATTGTTTTGTAGCACTGTTAGGTGACACATGGTCAATTCACGGCTGTTTGTCAGAGGTATTGTTAAATGATGCCAATAAGTGACAAAGTGTACCTAAGTGAATGCTATATTCGATCATGTTTCAACCATGCATTGTGCCGATGCGGGAACGTTTGCTCCAGTGAAGGCGTTCTGATGTTGGCAGCCACGAAAAGGAAAAGCTTTTACGCCCTTCTAAACTTCCGTGCTTGTCCGAAAGCTTTAATGGCGGGCCCGTCAGATTGGATTTCTTGTTGATCCATAGGAAAAAGCGGCAACTGAAATCTCATTATCCAGGACCACGTAGACCACACGTAGCTCGCTCTGCAGTCGAGTATACCGTTTGCTGTACACTGGAAAGCATTCTAGCCTTTGCTTTTGTGAAGATATTGCACTCCAACAAGGTACTTGGCAGCCGCACTTTGGGGTCATCCAAGACAAGTCGATCATGTTGTAACCATAGTTGTCATGACTGTATTGAGTTAGGCAAAATCAGCGAATTTGACAAAAACGAGTGATGCCAATATGTCCGAACATCGTCATCAAACATAAAACATGTTCATGGTCCCCATTCGATGCCTTCTCGCAAGGTTTGGAATAAGTTGTCTCAACGTGAACAAGCAGCTCTGGGTCAAACTCGAAAGAAGAATACCACAGGACACGTGTGCTGAAAACATAAGAGTAGGTACACGGGTGTCACATGGGAAGCAACTTGCCCTCGTTCGTGTTCAATTGCAGTAGCGTTCAGACTGCATAATAATATATCCAATATAGTTCCCCTAAGAACAGCTGATAATTCCACACACATCTGAAATTTCGTCATGTCATGCAACATGCAAGAAAGTTGCCGCGATTAATTTGCTATAAATCTTAACAACAACAGTAAGGTGGATATGACACCAAACCATGCAGCAGTTAACATTCAGCTTGTACGGACTCTGATGGAGAGCACTAAGCTCCAACCACCACTGGAAGCTCAACAATTCGGTCATACTTTAACTCTTTAAGGAACAGTAAAATTTCTTCGAAAGTCCAGCCAGATCATATCAGGGTCTTCTATAGTATCAGCGGACTCAGTTTAAATAGTTAACGCTGTTCGCACATTCGTAGCACACGATCAGTGTCGATGCATACTGTGTTGTTCGGGCGCAACAATGCTGCACTTTTCCAGTAGGCTAGCAACTCATCGGTTGGGATGGACTCCTTGACCTTGGCCAGCCCTGGAGAATTGATTGGGCAATGGCTTGAAGTTCAGCCCTGTTATTTCTTTTGCATTTTAAGAAGAACATGGATCTGATACGGAAGCTACTGCGAAGGCTACGCATGAGATTCCTCAAGCAGTGAAAGTATTGGCAAAAGCATTACTGGGATGATAACAGTGTTAAAAAGACCAAGGGACCTCAAAGCTCATTAATGTATCAGACAGCATTGCATCTACAGACCATAGTTCGCATCTGCGGCCGTTCTTGAAGAACAAACAAGTGTGTGGAATGGAAGAATTCGGTACCAAGCTTTAAACTTCCACTGGCTTATTTATATAGTTTTATGCGATTACTAATAAAGATCATCACTATCGTCTGTTACTGAACCACTTTTCTCAGTGAAGTTAAGTGCAGCTCACATCCTGGTGTTTTTGGAAACATGCACATTTGAAAGCTTCTGACACGTATGAAAGAAACTGTTTTGGATCAATAGTAAATGCGCATTTCCAAGGAATCTTAAACCAATCCATTTAAATTGCTGACGGATTTCATCCAGGTGACCCACAGTGAATACTCAGCAAAGAAGGATTAGTTTGTGGCACAGACAAGGCTAACTAAGAGGTCTTCATCTTCACATCCTTCTTATGTATAATTTCCCCATAGTAGCTGAAGCTGCAACGGATGGTCTATGGTGACTGGAGTCCAACGAACAGACTGTCGTTAATGCGTCAGATTTTAACACCTCGATCTTGAACGCAAAGTCTAACAACGCATACCTGTTACCTCTACGGAACATATGGGGCTGTTTGGCCTGGAATTATATACCTATCTTGATATGGCTGCTAATGAATAAGAATTGAGATCACTAAAGATAAGAATAGCGTGTGTTCCCCGTTTAGACCATGCCCCAGCACAATCGGTAGATGATTGTCCGTTTCTCATGTACACTGTGGAAGAAAAAACATTAAAAATTTTTGTTGTCCGTTGCACATCATCTAGTAAAAGATAGATGTATCTACATCCACCGTGACATTATAAATTAATTCGCTCTGGTAATACGGAATTACCCAATTATTTCGGACGAGTGACATGCCCAGGAGTGGAACTTGCAATGCTCCGCAAGCATCGATCAAGGGTTTAATGTCTTCATTGTGAAGTGGCCGTGTCTCTGATCCACACAGTAACGCAGGCCTTATCGCAACGTTATACTCCTACCATACACTGACAAGCTGATATCCCACCGTCTCCACAGATGTTTGAGCCTCTGGAAAACCTCACAGGCCTTGCTGATATGCGAAGTAACCACCGCATGAATGTGATTACCAGAGTTGACACAGCTACCAAGAAAAGTGAACCGATCCACCACATCCAGTGACTGTTCAGAAATAGCTAAAACCGGTGACGTGTTGGTCCAATTCTACAATACCACTGTACACCCAAAGGTGTAAAGTACATGCCGAAGCATGCAGCGCTACGCCAAGTCTGTGCTCTAGTGTTTGCAGTCAATGCATCAGACCCAAGGAGATCTATACCGTCCGCATACTGCAGGTTTGTCAGTCGATCACATGGAAGAACTTGCACTCCACCATAATTTGATTATTTAGATCACAATGCTGAGGAGGAAAGAAGATATAGAATAACCCTGGCGAACCATACTTGTCGTGAGAAACTCAGGAGATAGTTTCCCTTAGACCATTACACAGCCTCGAGAATCACGATAAAGTGACCAGAGAATGGGAAGGAGTTTATCTGACAAGCCCTTCATGGGTATGCAGCGCCACAAGCTGGCGTGGTCAACGGTGTCGAAGACGGCTTTCAAGTCAAATAAAACCGCCATAGTAGGTAGTCTGCCTGGGCGTCTTTGCTTCAAAACTTGGCGGAGACTAAATATTTGGTCGATGGGACCACGACGGAAGCCAGCCTGGATTTCAGTTATTAGATCCTCACGAAGGACCAGTGATTCGTTGAAGAATGATACTCGTGAGAAGTTTTGAAGCAACGGAAATAAAGCTAATGCCGCGATGATTTTAGCAAGAAGTACGCTGACCCCTCTTAAAGGTGACCACGGCAGTTGATAGTTGCCAATCTGTATGTGCCCCCACATTAGATACGTTTAAAAAACGATTAGACGTCGCACTGAGCGCCCTGCGCTTTGTTTTATGAACGAAAACGCTTGTATATATTTAGGCTGACCAGCCTCTTTGGATTTATACCCCAAATTCACGGTCGTAAATCTGTGCGAACCGGTGAGTACTCCATTTTTATTTGCTAACATCACCAACGATAACAATTTCTTAGCCAAATTTGCGTCGTACCACTTTATCCCCCTAAAACTGTTATACTTATACCTTTTATCTCACTGACGCTCCTTACTTCAACCACTTATGTGGTTTGCCAATTTGTTAGTATTTCTATTGCCAACCTGCGGGACTCGTTATGCGTATGCTTTTTTACCCGTCATATACCATTGTTCCATTGAACAGTTCTGCAGTGTTCCGAATCGTGTTAAAAATAACAAAGTGTCACCACCATCTTCCAGCAAAGATGGGGGAAATTCATCGGGTCCCGGAGTCTTACTCCGTTTTAACACGGCGATCTCATGTCGAATCGCTTTCAAAGTGGGAGTTGTGACATCTACTTCCCACGTCAGTTCAGGAAATTCGGCAAGCAGAAGCGTCACATCAGGCCTGCTGAACTGCTACTTAAATTGTCCCACCCAACGGGCCAGCCGACGAAGCTGTTATGGAACAACTTTCTATTTTTCTAAGCCATTGTCTCGCTGACTGATGGTTTTCTCGTACCCGTGTTCCGGATGAGCTGTAATAGTACGCGACTGTTTCCAGTAGCGTGGCTTTCTTCATTGCGCTGGTCTTTGCCACCGTCTAACGTTCCCGGACAACTCGAGGACTCCTTCTCGGTCATCGATTCAGGGAGTTACGGACACGCTGAGATTCAGCGCCCATCAAAACCTGTTTATTCGCTTTAATCAAACTGATCGACACTTCAGCCAGCCATTCACAGTTAGGAGGTTTCAAGGCCTGTGTCAAGCAAGCATAACATGTACTCTTCGTGGCACTCTGGAGACAATCCCAGTCAGCATTTGGCTAACCAACCTCATTCATTACTGACAATTGTTGGGCCGGTTCATTATGATATTGGTGAACCGCGGATTGCGATTTCAAGTTATAGGTAAGAAGTTAAGAAGATAGGCACTTATTTGAAATGGGAAGAATAACTGCCAAGTTTGCGCGCACTAGAGCATGGTCGGAATCCAGGCATGTGCTCTAAATTGACCGACAGACTTGGACTGCTGCGCGCCATCTGTAACTGATGGCAAAATGGTCAATTCTGGTACAGGTCATGCAGGGATTCGGTGGGCGGCAGATGATGCGGTGTGAACGTTTTTGCTGGAATGCAGTCATGCTAACAAAGATTTTGGTCGGCGCACAATTGCAGGTGTCGATCACCATTGTATGTTCGGCGTGTACAGACTCCGAAGTGGCATCGTAGGTATTGTCCACAGTCTGACGGACGCTCCACTTGGGTATTCAGGTCACCAACAATCATCACAATGTCATTTATCTTCGTCATGCAGAGAAGAGATGAAAGATTGTAGTAGAAATCATCATTGATACACACCGAATTGCAGTCAGCAGGAACATAATTGGAGGTGATGAAAAGAAACGTATTCATACGGTGCTTCTTAACCTCTATAGTATACCGGGAAACACGCTGTCTCAGTATTTTGTAACATTTGATTTTACGGCTGTTTTAACCTTCAAAGCGTCCATTTGTTTTACTGACTGCACATCCGTTGATACAAAGAGTTTTGGTGAGTACCTTGCTGCACTGTTTCTCGCTCTGGTTGATTCGCTTCCTATTTTTGTAGCCTGCACAATATACGTTGGGTTCAGTCGCCTGCGACATCTATACTGTCTCCTATTTGACACGTCTTACGTGTCATTGCTTACCGACTAGTATCCCAAGCTCCGCCCAACACCTCAGTAGAGAAGAGATTACCCACAGCATGCATGATGAGGGCGATACCAACACCGTAAATACATTAAGCCACTGACTCGGTATCATCAGAGACGCGAAGAGTCTAGTCACATTCGTGAGATTCAGAGCCAAGAAGTCAAAGATTCGTCACAACGTTGTTATCTTTTATGTATGCTTCGGAGACAAAGCGTACATCAATATCAAGAGAGTGAAGAGTGAAAGTCATTGATACCTTTTGACTGATCTGACCCAGAGTGTGGACGTTAAAAGACGCAATTTGAGATGATGCTTGTGGTTTGGTGGACGAGTTACAAGTTTCAAGGGCAGAAACGGCGAAGTCAGCGGTAGATTCTTGCTCATTACAAGGGAAGTAAAATAAGAATTAGAGGGTGAATTATGGACGTGTTTGAGAGGGCAGATGATACTCTCTTACCTGCTTGTAACGAGAGAGGTGTTTTATCTTAGGTGCCCAACCTCTGGCCTTTGGCGTAAAAATCTGGCCTACTAGCCAGTGAGGGATTTGGACGTTCGCTTGAGGGATTCCACCGGAGCCTTTAGGTAAATAGCCTGACCTAAATGCAGTGAGAAGCAAGTTCACGTCGGGAGTGTGATTGCAGAGACCCATTGAGATCTGCTAGACGCCTTTGCAGATTTGGAACAATTCACGTATCTTACGACCGTATGACCTTACGCACTTGCAACCATGGCATTCCGCAGATAAGAGTTGATAAAATTGTATCGATCTGACTAGGGGCTGTCTGGTTTGAGGCGAGCGGTAGCAACCAATTGAGCACCGGTACGTACCCTCCTACCGTCAGAGAAAATGCGTGACGCTCGTGCTCCACGCCAATCGAGCTGTGAGCTTATAACCCGTGGACCTGTCGTCTCACATGCTTAAGTTTTGAGGGAAGAGGGTCATCGAACTCTGACTAACCTCCGAAGAGGATTGGATTGTGAGACTGAGTTAGTCTGACCCTTAACCATTGAAGTGTTTGGTATGAGTGACTCTGAAGGCACTTGGAAAGTGCTACCCAGCAAAGCTCAATCATTGACGGAGTACGCAAACCAGTGCACCACGCTAAGGTCCAGTCTAGTTGCAATGGTCTTCAGGTGATCTTGCCATTAGAACTTAGTAGTGTAAGTATGAGGTTGCAAAACTCATTGATCAGATTGTGACCGCATGCCCCTGAGCCTGGAATACATGTTTAGAAAATAGTCAATGGTCTTGGCTACACAAGCTATAAATCGGAGTGCGTCGTACGTACTTAACAATAAATGACTAGTTGCTCAGTCATTTGTCTCAGAAATTGTTTTCGAAAGGTTTGCAAGCGTATGCAAATTTCGTCTGTTCACGTGCGTTTGTTGTGAAAATTTTAGAAAGACTTATGGCCATATTTCCGACTTAGACTATAGGTGTGCAATATTTTATTGTATATTGAAACTTGAGCATCACATATACCCTCTGCTTCACGATTGGATGTCCCGCACACATGAAGCGTAGTTTACACTGTTTTACCTTCAAAGATGGTATCCGGTTCTATCAATTTCGTATCTTGAGTTAGTACGTAGGGCGGTTGTGTCCGTTGCCGATGAACGCTTGTTTCGCTATCACTACGCCTCATAATTTCTCGGTGGAAGTAATCAGTGAAGAACGTTTGCGGTAACCATGTGATAGTGACACAGACGCTTCCACTAAGTCATAAAAGTTGGTGCGCGTTGTTTTCCTTTTCAGTTACCACCGGACACAAAATTTTCAAGGATGGTTGGATGGACAGCTACTAATTTTGCATCCTCTGTCAGAAATACAGAACAAGAGTGCACTCGCTAAAATGTTAGTTCACTTAACAAGCGAAACAACAAAGGTACTGACAAATATTTGTAGCCGCAATTCCACTTGTGACGACGATGCAGATTTGATTTGAGCATTCACATTAATCATTGTTATAGAATTTAAATAGTCGCTGTTCCTAGCACCAATTTTGATGTTATTAGTCAACTATACTGAAGGCGATGTGCCCAAGGAAACTGAGTATGACAGACAACAACTTAGACGTAACTGAATTGAGAGGATGTACACTCGTACGTGCTGGAACACATCCGATAGAACAGACGGGTTCTTAACTTGCCTCATTTGTGTTAACTCACGTGCCTACCATTTTTGGTTAAAGCCAGTTCTACAAGGACGTATAAATCTATGGACAAATACCGCCTGCCGTGTTGCAGCTGTTTTTATTATTATTAATGCAAACTGCGTCTGAGATGGCAAAATGGAAAATCTTTCTGTCCTTGTTGTGTAGGCATAGCAAGTGAACACAATCACATCAGCAGGAACAATGCTCGGTTGCAGTCAGTTTTACCACAATGGATTAGAAGGTCTCACAAACTGGATGTGACCCTGCATTTGAACTCGGTATAGGCGCAGCAAGAGTATGCTGTTTTATTTTCATATTTGGCTCTTGTCGCAGAGTTTAATTCTATCGCAAGGTGCAGGAAGTTTCCATTACATTCCCCAAGATTGTTCTTTTGGCTTGGTGGTGACGAATCATGTCGCCTACGGAAAACACTGTGGCGGAACTATCACGGATTTATCCTGTAGCAGAAGAAACCCCATACGCTTGGGTATACAAGAAGAAACGGTAAGGAAACTAGTACCGGTTGACACCGGTTGACACTATTCAACAGTATCGCTTTGCCTAAAAAGGTCTAGAAAGAAGTACTGCTTGAATAAGCTTTGAAGGAAAGCCTGTAATCAAGGCTTAGCGTGGGGCTACCGTCACACTGCATTGCTCGGAAAATCATCAAACGTGGTTCGCGTAACAAAATAACTGCACATCTTCATTCGAACTTCATATTTTCGATCTGCTAGACAAACCTCTACCAGAAGATAAGTTACTATTAGTAAATAGCTGAAAATTCGTGGTTGTTCCTGTCACATATGCACTGAAGGTCAGGCCCTAATCCACTCGGATGAACAAAACACATGAATGCATGCATGTACATACACACACACACACACACACACAAATGTTATCGTATCCCACTTAATGCATGCCAGACGTTCTGTCAGCAGTAAAGTACAGTGTCCTGTCCAGACTTGTTCTCGATACCGTGGGGTTTGAGCCATCTTGAGCATACGCTCTCGTACATTTACTTATTGTGACCAATACGTGTACACACCAGGCACCGATGGATCGGCCACGTGTTACGCATGCCAGGCCACCGACTCCCGCGACGTGCGTTGTTTGCGCGCCATGGGTGTGGATGGAAGAAAAGGAGGGGTGGCCAAGCGATGACTTGGTCGAGAGGAATGAAGGCCTTCACTTCGAAGCTGGCCTCGGTTGGAGCGTCTCGGCTCCGTGGTTGGGATCCGAAAGATGAACATGTTTGGTTGGATACACTTGCTGATATGGCTAGGAGCCGACTTCAGTTGCGTTCGTGCCGTGAGTTAATTTGTCCCACCCCATCACTCTTAGCCTCCCCCTCCATTCACGATCTCAAAATTTAGCCTTATATAATTTTGCATAGTAATATTT
>OX104063.1:144352091-144437210 GCA_944474145.2 Dicrocoelium dendriticum | reverse complement strand
GTGATGGGGTGGGACAAATTAACTCACGGCACGAACGCAACTGAAGTCGGCTCCTAGCCATATCAGCAAGTGTATCCAACCAAACATGTTCATCTTTCGGATCCCAACCAGGGAGCCGAGACGCTCCAACCGAGGCCAGCTTCGAAGTGAAGGCCTTCATTCCTCTCGACCAAGTCATCGCTTGGCCACCCCTCCTCTTCTTCCATCCACACCCATGGCGCGCAAACAACGCACCTCGCGGAATTCATTGAGCTGGCATGCATAGCACGTGGCCGAGCCATCGGAGCCTGGTGCGTATACGTGTTGGTCACAATAAGTAGATGTACGACAGCGTATGCTCAAGAGGGCTCAAACCCCACGGTATCGAGAACAAGTCTGGACAGGACACTGTACTTTACTGTTGACAGAACGTCTGGCATGCATTAAGTGGGATACGATAACATTTGTGTGTGTGTGTGTGTATGTACACACATGCATTCATGTGTTTTGTTCATCCGAGTGGATTAGGGCCTGACCTTCAGTACATATGTGACAGGAACAACCACGATTTTTCAGCTATTTACTAATAGTAACTTATCTTTTGGTAGAGGTTTGTCTAGCAGATCGAAAATATGAAGTTCGAATGAAGATGTGCGGTTGTTTTGTTACGCGAAGCACGTTTGATGATTTTCCGAGCAATGCAGTGTGACAGCAGGCCCACGCTAAGCATTGATTACAGGCTTTCCTTTAAAGCTTAGTCAAGCAGTACTTCGTTCTAGACCATTTTAGGCAAAGCGATAATTTTGAATAGTATCAACCGGTACTAGTTTCCTTACCGTTTCTTCTTTTAAACCCAAGCGTATGGGGTTTCTTCTGCTACAGGATAAATCCGTGATAGTTTCACCATCGTGTTTTCCGTAGGCGACATGATTCGTCACCACCAAGCCACAACAACAACCTTGGGGAATGTAATGGAACCTTTCTGCAAGTTGCGATAGAAGTAAACTCTGCGACAAGAGCCAAATATGAAAATAAAACAGCATACTCTTGCTGCGCCTATGTCAAGTTCAAATGCAGGGTCACATCCAGTTTGTGAGACCTTCTAATCCATTGTGGTAAAACTGACTGCAACCGAGCATTGTTCCTGCTGATGTAATGGTGTTCAGTTGCTATGGCTCACACCAAGGACAGAAAGATTTCCATTTTGCCATCTCAGACGCAGTTTGCATTAATAATAATAAAAACAGCTGCAACGCTGCAGTCGGTATTTGTCCCGGGAGCCATATGTCCTTTTAGAACTGCCTTTATCCAAAATGGTAGGCACGTGATTTAACACAAATGAGGCAAGTTAAGAACCCGTCTGATTTATCGGATGTGTTCCGGCACGTACGAGTGTACATCCTCTCAATTCAGTTACGTCTAAGTTGTTGTCTGTCACCCTCAGTTTCCTTGGGCACATCGCCTTCAGTATAGTTGACTAATAACATCAAAATTGGTGCTAGGAACAGCGACTATTTAAATTCTATAACAATGATTAATGTGAATGCTCAAATCAAAACTGCATCGTCGTCACAAGTTGAATTGCGGCTACAAATATTTGCCAGTATCTTTGTTGTTTCGGTTGTTAAGTGAACTAACATTTTGGCGAGTGCACTCTTGTTCTCTATTTCTGACAGAGGATGCAAAATTAGTAGATGTCCATCGCACCATCCTTGAAAATTTTGTGTCCGGTGGTAACTGGAAAGGAAAGCGCCGCGCACCAAATTTTATGACTTAGTGGGAGCGTCTGTGTCACTATCACATGGTTACCGCGAAATGTTCTTCACTGATTACTTCCACTGAGAAATTATGAGGCGTAGTGATAGCGAAACAAGCGTTCATCGGCAACGAACACAACCGCCCTACGTACTAACTCAAGGTACGAAATTGATAGAACCGGATACCATCTTTGAAGGTAAAACAGTGTAAACTACGCTTCATATGTGCGGGACATCCAATCGCGACGCAGAGGATATATGTGATGCTCAAGGTTTAGACATAAATTTCAACATACAGTTAAATATTGCACACCTATTGTCTAAGTGTGAAATATGGTCATAAGTCTGGCTAAAATTTTCACGACAAACGTACATGAACAGACGAATTTTGCATACGCTTGCAAACATTTCGAAATAATTTCTGAGACAAATGACTGAGTAACTAGTCATTTATTGTTAGGTACATACGGAGCACTCCGATTTATAACTTGTGTAGCCAAAACCATTAACTATTTTCTAACCATCTCTTCCAGACTCAGGGGCATGCGGTCACAATCGGATCAATGAGTTTTGCAACCTCCTACTTACACTACTAAGTTCTAATGGCAAGATCACCTGAAAACCATCGCAACCAGATTGGATCTTAGCGTGGTGCACTGGTTTGCGTACCCCAGTCAATGATTGAGTTATGCTGGGTAACACTTTCCAAGTGCCTTCATAGTCACTCATACCAAACTGTTCAATGGTTAGGGGTCAGACTAACTTTGTCTCCTCTTCGGAGGTTAGTCAGAGGTCGATGACCCTCTTCCCTTAAAATCTAAACTTGTGAGACGACAGGTCTACGGGTTATATGCTCACAACTCGATTGGCGTGGAGCACGAGCGTCACGCATTTTCTCTGACGGTAGGAAGGTACATTCCGGTGCTCAATTTGTTGCTACCGCCCGCCTCAAGCCAGACAGCTCCTAGTCAGATTGGTAAAACTTTATCAACTCTCACCTGCGGATTGCCATGGTCGCAGATGCGTAAGGTCATACGGTCGTAAAATAGGTAAATTATTCCAAATCTGCAAAGGCGTCGAGCACATCTCAATGGGTCTCTGCAATCACACTCCCGAGGTGGACTTGCTCCTCCCTGCATTTGGGTCAGATTATTTACCTAAAGGCTCCGGTAGATTCCCTTCAAGCGAACGTCCAAATCCCTCACTGGCTAGTAGGCCAGATTGTTACGCCAAAGGCACCGAATATAAAACCCCTCTCTCGATACAAGCAGGTAAGAGAGTATCATCTGCTTTCTCAAACACGTCCATAATTCACCCTCTAATTCTTATTTTCCTTCCCGTATTATGAGAAAGAATCTACCGCTGACTTCGCCCTTTCTGCACTTGACACTGGAAACTCGTCCCCCAAACCACCAGCATCATCTCAAATTGCGTCTTTTACCGTCCACACTCTTGGTCAGATCAGCCAATAGGTATCAATGACTTTCACTCTTCACTCTCTTGATATTGATATACGCTTTGTCTCCGAAACATACATACAAGACAACAGCGTTGTGACGAATCTTCGACTTATTGGCTCTGAATCTCACGAATTTGACTAGACTCTTCGCGTCGCTGGTGATACCGAGTCAGTGGCTTAATGTATTTACGGTGTTGGAATCGCCCTCATCATGCATGCTGTGGGTAACTTATTCTCTATTGAGGTGTTGGGCGGAGCCTGGGATACTAGTTGGTAAGCAATGACACGTAAGACGTGTCAAATAGGAGACAGTATAGAAGTCGCAGGCGACTGAACCCAACGTATATTGTGCAGGCTACAAAAATAGGAAGCGAATCAACCAGAGCGAGAAACAGTGCAGCAAGGTACTCACCAAAACTCTTTGTGTCAACGGATGTGCAGTCAGTAAAACAAATGGACGCTTTGAAGGTTAAAACAACCGTAAAATCCAATGTTACAAAATACTGAGACAGCGTGTTTTCCGGTACACTACAGAGGTTAAGAAGCACCGTATGAAGACAACGTTTCCTTTCATCGCCTTCATTTATGTTCCTGCTGACTGCAGTTCGGTGTGTATCAAAGATGATTTCTACTACAATCTTTCATCTCTTCTCTGCTTGACGAAGACAACTGACATTGTGATGATTGTTGGTAACCTGAATACCCAAGTGGAGCGTTCGTCAGACTCTGGACAATATCTAAGATGCCGCTTCGGAGTCCGTGCACGCCGAACATACAAAGGTGATCAACACTTGCTACTGCGCGCCGACGAAAATCATTGTTAGCATAACAGCTTTCCAGCAAAAACATTCACACCGCGTCATCTGCCGCCCACCGAATCCCTCCATGACCTGTACCAGAATTGACCATTTTGCCATCAGCTACAGATGGCGCGCAGCAGTCCAAGTCTGTCGGTCAATTTGGAGCACATGCCTGGATTCCGACCATGCTCTAGTGCGCACAAACTTGGCGCTTATTCTTCCCATCTCAAATAAGAGCTTATCTTTTTAACTTCTTACCTGTAACCTGAAATCGTAATCCGCGGTTCACCAATATCATAATGAACCAGCCCACCAATTGTCAGTAATGAATGAGGTTGATTAGCCGAATGCTGACTGGGATTGTCTCAAGGGTGCCACGAAGGCTACTTTTGACGCTCGCTATTCACCGGCCTTGAAACCTCCTAACTGCGAATGGATGGCTGAAGTGTCAATCAGTTTGATTAAAGCGCATAAACAGGTTATGTTGGGCAGTGAATCTCAGCTTATCCGTAATTCCCTGAATCGATGACCGAGAAGGAGTCCTCGAGTTGTCCGGGAACTTTGGTGGGTGGCAAAGGCCCGTGAGATGAAGAAAGCCAGCGCTATTGGAAACAGCCGCGTACTATTACAGCTCATCCGGAACACAGGTACAAGAAAACCATCAGTAAGCGAGACAATGGCTTAGACAAATAGAAAGTTGTTCCATAACAGCTTTGTCGGCTGGCCCGTTGGGCGGGACAATTTAAGGAGCAGTTCAGCAGGCCTGATGTGACGCTTCTGCTTGCCGAATTTCCTGAGCTGACGTGGGAAGTAGATGTCACAACTCCCACTTTGAAAGCGATTCGACATGAGATCGCCGTGTTAAAACGGAGTAAGACTCCGGGACCCGATGAACTTCCCCCATCTTTGCTGGAAGATTGTGGTGACACTTTGTTATTTTTAACACGATTCGGGACACTGAAGAAGTGTTTTCAGACTGGCAACTATCAACTGCCGTGGTCACCTTTAAGAGCGGTCAGCGTACTTCTTGCTAAAATCATCGAGGCATTAGCCTTATTTCCGTTGCTTCAAAACTTCTCACGGGTATCATTCTTCAACGAATCACTGGTCCTTCGTGAGGATCTAATAACTGAAAGCCAGGCTGGCTTCCGTCGTGGTCGCATCGACCACATATTTACTCTCCGCCAAGTTTTGAAGCAAAGACGCCCAGTCAGATGACCTACTATGGCGGTTTTAATTAACTTGAAAGCCGTCTTCGACACCTTTGACCGCGCCAGCTTGTGGCATTGCATACCCATGAAGGGCTTGTCAGATAAACTCCTTTCCATTCTCTGGTCCCTTTATCGTGATTCTCGAGGCTGTGTAATGGTCTAAGGGAAACTGTCTCCTGAGTTTCTCATGACAAGTATGGTTCGCCAGGGTTGTTCTATATCTCCTTTCCTCCTCAACATTGTGATCGAAATAATCAGATTATGGTGGAGTGCAAGTTCTTCCATGTGATCGACTGGCAAACCTGGAGTATGCGGACGGTATAGATCTCCTTGGGTCTGATGCATTGACTGCAAACACTAGAGCACAGACTTGGCGTAACGCTGCACGCTTCGGCATGTACTTTACACCTTTGAGTGCACAGTGGTATTGTAGGAGTGGACCGACACACCACCAGTTTTAGCTATTTCCGAACAGCCACTGGATGTGGTGGATCGGTTCACTTTTCTTGGTAGCTGTTTCAACTCTGGTAATCACATTCATGATGAGGTTACTTTGCGTATCGGCAAGGCATGTGAGCCTTCCCAGAGGCTCAACCATCTGTGGAGATGGTGGGATATCAGCTTCTCAGTGAATGGTAGGAGTATAACGTTGCGTTAGTCCCTGCGTTACTGTGTGGATCCGAGACTTGGCCACTTCGCAATGAAGACAGTAAACACTTGACCGGTGCTTGCGGAGTATTGCACACGTTTAGAGGAAACACCCGGTGAGCATTGCTGAAGTCCGCTAGTTGGTTTTTGGCAAAATGGCTCAAGTTGGCTCTCTCTGGTGTTTGATAACTCTTAGTCCCTTGCATTGGCTAAGCCATATTCTCTGTATGCTTGTTGATCGGCTTCTTCGGCATGCATTATACGCCGTGACTGCACCAAGTTGGGCGAAACCTCGGGGTGGCCAGTCCATGACATAAAATAGAAGCTTGAAGAAATTGACTGGATGGATTGGTCAGGCTGATGCGTGCCGTCGTCATGGATGGTGGCCTCAGGACAATCTACACCAATGGTTGGAGTCGCCGTCAGACATGGCACAGTTACGAAGTCAGTGGCGTTCCTGCATTTGGTTTCTTTTATCTGGCCATCAAGTTTCGTTCCATTCTGATTAGTCTAACACAGTTCCTTCTTGCTGTCATTCTCTATGCATTCTATTTGCACCCAAACCCATTATCCTACAGGTGTTATTTTATCCGATTCACACGCTTGACGTGCGTGCTCCCAGGTCATTTGGCATCATCCTCTCTATCCTCTCGCAGCGTAGCACCGTGCGTTCATTCGAACCGGATTTACAAGCTCTACACAATGATCTAGCATATGTGGAATTATCATTTGCCACTAAAGTCCTACCATCACTAGCGGATTTAACTGTCATTCGTGATTGTACATGAGCGGATAACTCATTCACTTTGTGCCCACGGCCTTTCTGTCTAACACCATTCATTGCAGAATTCTCGAGGCAGTCCGAAAAGTCTGACCATATTCCAATCCGGTGTTTGGCGTTGTGTTTTGATTCATATACTAGGTCCCAAACCAGCCGGACCTAAGATCGATCGCTCAACCGAGCAACACTGCAACGTGTACTTACAAGGGAGCACTAGTGATATCGAGCATGCCGAACGCGCTTACTCACGTTTATCCTTGACACTTGAAGCTGCACTAACTGATCATCCGACAAACGCGTGACCTTAAAACTGCACGCCCTCTGCGAACATGTCCCACGTTAAGAGCATGAGTGAATGATGTGTTAAAAGAGTGAAGACTGGGCTACTTTGCAGCAGTCGCTTGAAAACCTATCACACTAAGTACCTTGGGGAGGGGCCGATAGAAACGAGAAGGTACAGCAGCACGACAGAGGCGTTTTGGTTCTGTCAAGCATGCAGTGCTATCCCGTTGTTAGCTATCTAACTGTGCTAATGGAGAACTGTGAAAGACTAACAGAAGCACTCGAGCAACTGGTGAGTTCTAGGGTTACACCTATGGGTGGAAACGGACCTGCACTTGTATGTGAAAATAAGTCCCCAAAGAGCCAGACGTCCCAACAGTGCCACAACGTCTCAATCCCCAGCAGTATCAACTCCCTTCTCTCACTTTCTCATAAGTAAAAACATTGCCTGCAGCGTGCGTGCTTCAACTTCTGTACAGTGTGTTACACCTAGTAGTTTGTTCTCTATACACGAGACCCTAAGCTGAAGTCAACCAGCCATAGTGAGGAATCAAGTAACATACACATCGGTTACCGCCAAGCACACACCGGATAAAGCACCGGTAAATTTGGTGGTCGGACTAGAGAAAACTGAAGTGTCGCAGCACGGATGGCCTCCATCAGTGCCATTCACAACTTCACCAAAAACACGGGAAACTGAGTCTCCAAAACCAGTAGGCATCAGGCCTAACCATGGTGCCATAAAAGTTGTGCGCAAAAATGTCCCCGAATCCAAATCCAGTACAATTAAGGACAGGCTGACACACGATGGAAATCAATAGAGTTCCATCTGCAATGCGATTGGAGTCCATGCTGATACCACGATATTAAAACGCATCTCGCGTCACCCATGCACACTACAATACAGTGAACTTCGGTTACTTCGGGTAGCGCTAAAGTCGGTGCATGAGACTAAAGCCGTTCTGCTGTCTTCAACTCCTCTCCGGAACACCTCAAGGAGAGTGCGTATACTACTTGAAATCCAGTGGAAAATAGGTTCAACGGATCCCACTAACAAAGCTAGGAACAGAAAAAGTCAAGCTAAGTATACTGTGGTTGCTCACGGTGTTCCTGAGCTTACACATTCCTCTTCCAAATATGATCAGGTACACGACCGGCAGCAGTGACACTACATCCGTGAGTCCCTTACTCTGGGAAATGTCTTGGACACCTCGTTGAAAAGGATACCCGTATCACCAAACTATAATGAGTGCAGTCCCAGGCTGTTGAAATTGGTATTACTACCACAACTAAGGGCACAAACTCTTTCGGAGAATTGAACTAATTTCCGTAGCAGGTTGAAAACAGAAATTCGCCTGAAAGCAGTAGGAACACCACCTTTCAATGCCAAGTCAGTAAGGGCGCAACTCTCAGTGGAAACATCAACCACAGGACCCGATTAAGGGTGACAGTTCCAACAGTACACATAAAACCCAGCAGGACACAGCGGAGCATGAGCGAACTCTGGGATCCGGGGCATCTGATACTTAAACATAAATCAAGTTCGTCTCGAGAGCCTGAAATCCATCCAAAAAACGATTTTCCGTCGACCTTTTATCAGTCGGCGTAAACTCAATTCCTTCATCTATTCCACCCAAGAAAATGTTGGTCTAGTAGACCTTATGCATGTTCCAAAATGTCCAAGGTCTACTTATCAAATTAGCTGAATTAGGAATTCGACATGCGTCAGCAGCTTATGACATCATTACTATCACGGAAACATGGTTGCGTTGTGAGATAACGGATGCCGAAATCGTGCCAGTTGGTAGGAATGTTGTCCGGAATGTCCAGCCAGCAAAGGTAATGATCTAGCTCTCTAACTTCGTAACAGCCTGCAATACAAACACATACACGATTCGGAAACTGATGCACCTGACTGCATTTAGTGAAGCTTTCTGCTGAGAGGAAAAGAACTTGGCCTAATGGCTGTAGTTTGCCGTCCATCATCGTCTACATTTGAGACGGACTGCAAATTGGTAGCTGCGATGAGGCAGCAGATAATGAGAAAGTACAGTAATGTTCTAGTCGCCGGTGAGTTCAACTTACATGCTCCAGGACACAAGGATCTACTAAAAGAGAAATTCAAGGCAAACATGCAAGATCTGGTCCCCGAATTTTCGCTAAGGCCACGTCACTACATGCACAAGATTAAAGGAAATTTACAAGCCATAATTAGTGGAAAAGATATACAACACCTTGACCCGGCTCGTTAAAGCAACCGACCAGAGTTTCCTAACCGAGGATGCACGCGACGTTGTCTGGGAACAATTCTTCTGTAAGTTTAACAACTTGATTAGTGGAGAATCGGAAACCAAGCAAATTAGTTCGAGGAAGGTGACGTAGTTTATACGGATTAAGACGCACAAATGCATCGTAATGCGTAACTCGGCGTAATATGCACACAGAACCTGGAAGGCCTATGTTGTCCAACGTAACCACTGTATAAAACTCGAGGCAAGGAACAAGTAGCAAAATAACATGTTTTAACAGAGAGCTTAAGTACAAATCCAAAACCTCCCTACAAGAACGTAAACAGTCTTCGCAGTGAAAGGTGCACTTCCCGTCCTCAAACTAGGACTGCAAAAAGGCGTCGAATGTTCTGCAACAAAAACATGCACCAACGTTTCCTTGCTGACAAGGGTTTTCCCTCATGCTCTCTACAACTCAATGATTCCGTGATCTCCTGAATGTTTGGAATCTATGGTGCTTCCAACAGGACTCACTCATATAACGTTTACGGCATACACTGTGATGCGCCTGTACGCCTGTCCAAGAATTGACGACATCCGCACAAAGACGCTTGGTGTGGCGGCTAATAATTTGGCTGAATACTTAGCGCGGCTGTTCTAGCACTACTGTGGAAACATTGGGAAATAACTCCCATTTACAAAGGGAGTAGTCGTTTCGACCCAGTTAATTATTGCTCAGGGACACTTCTGCGAATTTCTACAAAAGTTATGGAGGCTATCATTTCCGACGTATTCAAGTCTTTTCTGGACGATTTGGTCACATTGCTCAGTGGCAACACGGCTTCCACCAGAATCAGTCGTGCACAACCAACCTATTATTAGCACAAGACAATGGACAGAAACGGTGCATTCTGGTGTAGGAGTTGATGTGGTTTACCTTGATTTCCTAACACATTCGACTGGTTAGACAATCGCTCCTTCTCACCAAACTTCAAAGAGGTGACATTGGGGCCCTCTCCTCAAGCGGATCTGCAATTCTCTCTCGCACAGGCGTCTGGAGGTTTGAGTACGTGAATCCATGTCAAACACAGTTCACGTTGAATGCGGAGTGCCACATGCTACGGTACTGGGACTCCGTCCATTATTAGTCTTCATTGATGATCCAGTAAGCCAAAGCACGTGAAACTGTTTACTCTATGCCGATGCCATCAAAGGTTGGCGAGCGAGCAGAGATCTAGCAGACCGTACTCAGCTTCAAAATGGCCTTGACAAGGTTTATGGATGATCGGTCAAAAATCATCTTTTATTCATGGTGGCTAAATGTAAAGCGTTCCATTTATGACACCGACTTGTTCACACCTATAAGCTGGGGAACCAGGATCTGCAACACTGTTCTCTCGAAATGGGTCTCGGTGTGTTGGTCCAGGAAGATCCCGGCTACTCGGAACAGTCCAAAAAAGCATCACAGAAGTGAATCCAAATCCTAGGGCTTCTACAGTGAAATTTTGGGAAAGCCGAACGATTTTCCACCAAATACTTTCCGCGTACATACGCCCTGATGTGGGAAATGGTATTCAAGCATGGCATCCATGGCTACAGCGGGATCTCACGGCTTTGCTGATTCCGCAACGTCGGGCGACCAAAAATGTAAAGGGGCTGCGTCACTTATTATACGAACAGCGCCTCAGAGTGTTAGGCGCTTTCAGCGGACGCTATCGTCATATGTGTGGTGACCTAAACATGATTTACCAAATTATAAAACCCTAATCACCTGTGCCATCACCTGTTGGAGCTGAGTCACAACAACAAACTGAGAGGTCATCATCTCAAACTGGCAGAACAATACAGTCGGTTGGAGTGTCGAAGAAACTTCTCCTCGCTGTGTGTTAGCCACACATGGATACCCTCTCAGAAGCTGTTATTTCACCCCCGCGTTAGCCGTGTTCAATGCAGGTGTCGACGGTGCACTTGCCATGCTACACCACATCACGCAATACATACGACTCACACAATCAGAACAAATTAAAACAAATCAAGCCACTTCCGATTTGCTTGGAAACCACAGACGATAACCTTAGATAATACATAAAACCAAATGCGGACGGCCCAAGCGGAAACACTTTAACTGGAAAGTTTACAGTTTGTTGATTTTCACCACGTCCTATTGCCCTCATTTTGCTCACCCTTAATATATCATCCGGGGGGACATGTCAAGTTTCGATTTATTCCCCCCTCCCAATATTTGTATAATCATTGTTGTTATTCTTACGGTGTGTGTCGTGACAACTGGATGCACCGCACTTCGCTGCTCGGATTATGGTTGATCAGCTGAATTTTACTTAATTGATCACCCGAGGAAGAGCACATGGTATATCTCTCTTCTTACCTTTTACTTAATTCCTATAGCCTTCTTGATTAACATTGATGAATCGAGCCTCAGTAAGTGTACGTATGTGTCTGATATTGAGCTTCCTGCAGACAAAGTTCTTAAGCTTCTATAAGTTAATAAAATGCTACCGACGTCCCATTTCTTCATGCTCGCGTAATGCAGCCCTTGACTGACGTTGTTAATGTAAACAGCTGCACTGTTCATCCCAGTAATTCACAAAGTATTTTTACTGATTCAGGTCATAACCTCTTCGGCATTTGCCACTATTCTGCTCCCAATCAGGCTCTTCATTCCTTCCGAGTGACGATTCCAATAAGCAGGTAAGACTGTCTCTTAGAAAGGTAGTGATGGGCGTCCGTAGTATCCCGCGGTTTTTCCTTTGAGTCTACAACCACTCGTAATTCGTCTGTGTCACGTTTTGGCACAGATTAGTTTTATTTTCGACTTCGTGTTCCACATCTGGCACATGAGCGATAGTGGCCGTAGTCCTTTTATCTCTGACCATTTCACTTCTCGACATCAGCATCACACCAGAAAAGTCATGCTTCTATCATCAACACAGCCATTATTCCTTGTGTGGTTACCATTCGGGTGCTATGTGCTCTGTGGCGCTGAGTATATATATCGATGTCCCAACTACCATGCCTCAGCACTTGGTCAGCATCCGATAAAGCAGACTGACTTAACTGCTCTTCTTTCTTTATGATTGCGTTAACTTATTCCACTTATATGAACACTTGTTCTGGTTGCTCCGTTGCATAAACATCAAACGCAATCTTAACGCTGCTATTTTATTGCCACAAAGATCTTGCACCCTCAGTGTCATTCAGAATTGTGCTACCGTTAACGTAAATGAACTGATTGGTGGCAAGTACAGAGTTCACCGTAGAAGACAAGAAAGGAACTAATAACCTTACAACATCAGTCAGCTGTATCAATCTAAAATCGACTCACTTTGTTTTGTCCTGTATTATACCGGTCGTCTTTGTGAATGCCAAATGCTCCGGAGAAGACCCTATGCCAGTTTCACGTACGACGAGACCCCACATCAACTTTACACCGGATCCCATATCTGATAACGCTTACGTTTCAGCCGCTCCAACAGGGTTCTCTAAGATATAGGCAATAACTCTGATCGTAACACTTGTTGAGAACCAAAAGCAACGCAATAACTCTCAGGTTTTCACGGTAGATCCCCCCTACATTCTAGATAAAACAACGGATGATGCTCGCCTTCGCAGTCTAAATGATCAAATCGTCCGTGAAAATTGTAAACCATTGCTTTCATCTCGGCTTATATAACCTACCGCCTTTTATTTATTAAGCTTCCGGCAATCTTGCCCTTTAAAGTTAGAAATCTCGGATCAGCTACACTTTCGTGCCGGTCTGTGGTTCTCATATGGCCAAATCCATCACCTTCTTCACATGGACTGCTGCACGAGAAGTGTGGACGCTAGTGCTGCCGTCTACTTGGCTGCCGTCCTAGAGTAACTTCCGGTGGCAGTTCCGGAGATGACTGATACTGCCACTCATGACATCAATAAGGCTCGGATCATTTCGCCCCACTCACAACCAGCCATCCGAAACAAACAAGAGCCGTATTGTTTCCTAAAATAGAGGGAGCCATGTTAGTCTACACTACATGTGCTTTGTCAGTGAAGAAAATGTAAGTAACTGCCAGTTCAGGAAGCCGAACGAAATGCACACTAAATCAAGGGAATGCAGAAGACAGTGTGGTACTTGGAGGTCTGTTGAAATATGTCTTTCTTGCTTGTCGATAGTACCTCTATTGATAGCGTGGTCCACATTGACATGGACTTCTGAGTGTGGCCCAGAGGGTCTATGCGCTAATCACCATACAGATACTGTTCTTAAATTAGGGTCATCTTGTGTTTTTGAGCCAATCCATTAAACCCTGAAAGAATATTCACTAGCACCGAAATTCACTTCCCTGTACATCACTATAGTATTCTTTGATTACCATTGTACCTCTTATTGTATCACACAACGGATTGGGATATCTTTTAGGGTTCATCCGACCTAAGTGACTAGATAATACTTATTGGTCACTTTGTGACTATCGATTTGTACGCATTGACCCTGTTTCAAGGACGCATTTGACTTCATTAATGGCGACAGTTAAATGAACACAGCAATTGTGTGTGTGGGTGGTCTGTCAGTTTAATGGAAAGTGTGAGATTCTTCTTCCCGCATTTTCATCTGATTAACCTACTGCTCAGCAGTGAACACATCAGACCACTTGCATATTTACCATTAAAAGCTTGCCAGCTCCAATTGCGTTGGTGGGATTGATAAATCGAGTCCTAGTAAAGATGACATTAGTGAGCCATCAAATAAACATTTTGTCAAGCCTTCATACATTTGAAATTTGGATTTGAAGGGCTTCAATCCTAATGAAAAAAGTAGTTCCAGAAATTGGAAAACCAACAAGCAACGCAGGGTGACATTAGGGGTGACGAAGATGAATTAGCTGAATTATAGCAACATCCTCACAACTCATCAGTAATATATATAAAAATCTGTCCGTGTAGTTTCTACGTCCTATGTTGTACATAGACGTTATGCGGAAAGTCCTAGCTCGTGAGGCTTTCACCGTACTCTGCACAGTTCGTAAGTGGCCTGGTAGTGGAAGATGAGCCGGACTATATCATAGTCAACTGTCAATCACGCAGGTCCGCGGCTGTCACCCATTGTGAAGGGGATTCAGCTGCTGAAGTTATGAGCGCTGTACCCGGCAGGGAGCCGCTGGGAGCCACACCACTGACAAGACCCAGAAGCTCGAAAAGCAGGCGTCTGGTGCTTTTCCAGACTAGTCTAAGCCTGCTGATTGCGAGTGGCCAGTATGAATTAGCTGAATACTACAAAAATTCTCACCACTCATTAGTAAACTGCCTAATTATTCTGCATACGAAGGGAAACTACGTGGACACGAAATTATGACCAATAATTCTTTCCGTCTTTTCTACTCCGTGACAAAAGGATCATCTAATGGTTTTAGGAAACGTCTCCTTAAGATTGTGAAATCGATGGCCATCAATTAACGTAACTGGATATTTGCAAGCAGAGGATGCTTTGCAATCTCTCACGTTGCCGTGGCCGTGATGGGTATCTATCCGCATGGAAGGTTGATAATAAAGTGAGTGGCATCACTTATAGGCTGAGAAAATTTGCTACACGAAGAAGTCAGTGCGCTCCGTCAGGTGGGTCCGAGAAGGTCAGTTTTCATCGAGAACCCAGGCATTACCACTTCGCCCGATCAATTTAACCTCCGTTTGAATATACTGTGATAGTTATGACCCTGTACTAGTTTCGTTGCAGTTTTCATTAGCCTATGCTTATTCAATTTATCTTTGTAGTTTCCTGATGAGAGTTCCAGAAAAGCGACCTCTTTGTAACCGCGTTTACTATTTGAAGATTTTGCAGCTCATACGATAGCCATGAGGGGCAATCTGTAGTTCGCTACACTATTAGTTTTCCAGTAGTGTACTTTCATCTACGCAAACAACCCTTCCAATTAACACTTCCAAGTAACACACTAGTTATCAAATCTGATGTTCCCTTTGACAGTTATGATCACTTTCGCACACCCTTACTGTTGGCCTGTGTCCCACTTCCTATGGTGTCAGCAATGATATCAAAACTGATTTGATCTGTCATACGGACAGGAATGCAGTGCTGTCGAATAATATTGATTCGACACTGCACATTAAGGTGCGGAAAATAAGACTGGTCTGCAACTCCGAAAACTGTGACACAAATACAGTAACTTCGAACCCACATGATAGCCTTTACCAAGTCACTTATACCTACCCGATCAAGTCACACCTGCTCGTCAGATTAGTGCACCTGCTGCGGTCGAACCCTATATACTGTCTTAACAGGTTTTCCAGGAAAACTATAAGGCCGTATTTATTTTTTTACTACAGTACTCACTAAGTAACCACTGGCCTTTGGATTGTTTAAACACGAACACGGATTATCGCCATTATCAACATCGAGGTATTATGTCGATAGAAGTAATAGCAGAACATCGTATGGTTCACATAGATGGAAAATTTTGCCCTAATTTAATTTCAGCCGCGGATAGAATGAGCTCATTTTAAGAACGTTCGCCCACGGGCCATAATGCGTTCCAATTAGTCCCTCATCAGAGGCATATTCGCTGTCCGGCTGGTACAGGATAAAATACAGTATCGACGTGGTGTAACAAGTAGTATCGAGATATCAGTGCTAGAAACACCGGCAAACAGAATCGCTACAGTAGTCGTTCATTTCCTTTTTAGGGTAGTAGATCACAAGTAGGCAAAGTAAAATACCGTCTGCTCGTATGCTGCACATGCTGTCTTTCCGCATTGCTCGCGAGTATTACTTTGTAAATGATGCAATGGTCTAGATCTCACTAATTCATTGTACTGCAGTTGCATTTGTTAGATTGTAGTTCTGTAATTTCGTTTTTACTTTATAACATGAGAGTAAAAATTCCACCTTCCGTTATTCAAGCAAAATCGCTAAACGCTTCAGAACATCCCAACTCACGATGCCTCCAGTTGCCGTTCTCTAAACCTGCTGTAGTCTTTAGATAAGGCAACGGCTGGCATTTTGTTGGCATCTCAATGCACGGACAACGAAGCTGGCCACAGTTCTGGAAAAGTAATACACTGCTCTAACTCGCACATGCTTAACTGGAGAGTTTCATGTCGACATGAGAACAGGAACTGAAACGCCAGTCGGCCTCCACCCAAATATCTTGTCCACTACTACCTTCTGTGCTTCCTTGTCGTGTATATTCTAATACCTTATTTGGTCTACGTCTTTTCAGTACCATTTTATCCCACCTTGACCCTCAGCATTTCTTTATAAGTTGGCACTTCCCATGCACTAGCAGAACCGCTGACGCATTTGTACTAGCCTCACTCTGAATTCTACAAGCTCAACTACAATTTATACATGGATCTTAAACACTGTCAGCCTTCCAGATTGGTGATTCGAAGTCTTTCGATTATTCTCAAACCCACGCATCCTCAATATCCTGTATTTCGCTACGCAGGTAAGCACGATGTTTACGACAAAGTGAAAGTAATTTACCGAAATACTTTACATTGTTTGCCAATCTGTTACGCACACTATAGCCTTTCCCTTATGCCAGACCGATGACGCTGTACGTACACACGAGTCCTAGAACTGACTCAAGCATTGTATTCATTTCTGGCCATCTATAAGTTCAGACTCTTTTTTGCTCTCTCTTATGCGCTGTTCGATCTGACATTCAATTATACCTATTACTTCCTTCCTTTTCATGGTTTCTGGGACTGAAGTTTGTTACGAAGGTTAGTATGAGCGACTACCATTGAAATACGACTCAGAGAAGATTTCTAGTCGAATCATCAAGGTTCATAGAACCGAACTTCTTCTCATACGAAAAACAAGCTTTTCGCAGTCATGAATAAAACCTGTATACATTGGTCGGGCCGAGTTTGCTAGTTGGGATCTCGTGCCGTATGCTTAAAAACAAGGAAGCATTTATTCTTTGTGTAATTCTGGATTTGAAACATGGGATTTCCTAAATGATCAACACACTCAGTGCTTGTATACGAAGTGATTTGGCGAAGTCATAGTTTCTCGCAACAAACACGACAGCTTTCACTTGCATAAATACTCATTGGCGGCGTTTATTTATGCATGCCAGTGACACTTTTTATGTTGAGCTGATACGATTAGCCCACTAGTGTAGAATAACCCAGCCACTAGTATTTTGTCTGTGCTGCGCATCGTAATTGTATTCCTCACAAAACCAAAAGCCGCAAATTTGTGCTCATCCTGCAGACTGCCCAAACCAAAGTATCTGGATGGTGACTCAGTCGGCTGCCCAACAGTTGCTTCGGATTCGAATCACCCGTCTCATTGCTCACAAACGGGAATTACAGCTGACGAAAAACATTGCGGGTTGTAACACACAAAATATGGGGGAAATGTGACGAACAAAACGTCATCATGCGCAAACATGTTTGCCCGTCGAAAAAGCCATTTGTTACGGTGAAGCACGGTTTGCGGAAATTCAAATGTACTGGCAGGTACGGACTATTAGCTAAATAATTGTATAGCGTCATAAACACTGAGGATTAGTCATGTAGAGAACCACTGGATGATATTAACTTTCTGTCAAATGTACGGATGGAGCGAAATTCGCCTGGTTTTGTGCACCAATCTCAGCAATTTCCGAATTCGTAGGATTCCAAGCATATCCATATTTGTTATAGTCACCTAAATTTCGTTGATTAGGATTCAAACTTTCCGCTAAACCTCGGTTCCGTTCCCTGATAAGGTACTCGACAAGTGTACCGTTGCTCGCATTTCCAATGGCGATAGTGACCTAATCTAGGCTAACTAACACAAAGCCAACCTTTTCTGCGCTCAGCTCACAGCGTGAATGGAATATTCAGACACATTTCCTGATAATGTGAAACCTAACAGGCGATTAATACAGCCGAACATGACATAATAAGGCAAAATAGCCAATGTCTTTTAAGTACTGTGAAGTGAGTTGCGTGAAAAACCTAAGTTTATCCTCATCGCCATCATCATCATAACAATTTGGCTGAAGGTGAGAAACACACATACTCCGCTACTCCGCAATACCAAAAGTTATGATATGTGAAAATGCGAGATGAAAAACACTACACAAAGCAATATAAAAAACAAGTAATATTACGCATGGGATTGGGGATGGTGGTTGGAGGGGGAGAAGAAAGAAACTCCCAGCACAAACGCCACTGAGGTCGGCTCTTCGCCATGTCAACTAGTTTGTCCAACCAAACGGGTTTATTATCTTTCGGAACCCAGCTCGGCAGTCGAGTGGCGCATTCCGGCGCCAAGTTCGAACTGACCATATCATCGCTTAGCATCCCCTCATCTTTTTTCCATCCACACCTCCTGGCACAGAAACAACCCACCTTGCGGTGGTCGGTGAGCCGCACTTCGAAACAATTAGCCTGCATATCGGAGTCTGATGCGCGATCTAACGGTGCTGAGCGATTCACTCGCTTCTACTGCACAAGCACACGACGTTCGTTGTTGCCGCCAGACAACTTCTAGGCCGCGAAGACGGCGATTATCGAAAATGTCAAACCTCTTTATTTCTGTCCATCTGATGGACCAAGCTTAAAAGACGTACAGTGGGGTTTAACACACGTCTACCTTGTAAACACTACCTTTCAGTGGGCGGATTATAAGGCATCGGCTACACATTTAGCGTAGATTAGCTGAAGTATCACGAGTCTCTTCTATATGGTTAGTACTCCCATCTTTGGTCCCATAGGCACTAACGTATCTGCATATATACTGGAATTTATGAACTATTGCTAGTTGATTCACACTAAGGATCAGTACAGGGTCGGGTTCTATGCAATTCTGCTTCGCATGTTTGTGGGCTACCACAGATGACGGCACTATGGTCAGCATAATCCATGAAGAGAAGTGGATCATCTGGCAGCAGTTACATACCTTGTAGGTCGTGTCCAGTGAACACAGTTTTCAGAACTTTGTTGAAGGTTAACTTTAAAAGGGAAGCTGACAGCGAACATCCTTTTCTCACGCCGCTGGAGCTACTATACGGTGGTTATAGCTTGCCACAAACACCCACTCTACCTTAACTGCGTGCGCAAAGTGCTCTGATATTGTCGACATATTTATCGGGCATACAATTTCACAGCAGAGTTCCAAAGGGCACATCAGCCCGCCGGATCGAAGATGTCTTTTGGTGTCCAAGAACGATTTTACGATGTGTCACTACTGCAGATGTTGGTGTTCAAACAACTGACGTAATGTGAAGATGTGATCAATGCAGCCTCGATTTCGGCAGCAGCCAGCCTATTCTTCACACGTCTGGTCTCCACAGGTGACCGTCAGTTCATAAGGAATAACAGAGGCAAATAACTTAGAGACCCTGGCAGTCAGACTGACACCCCTATGATTGTCGCATTCTGAACCTAAACCACCTTAAAAATTAGGATTATAACGTAGCTGATTCATTCTTTTGTGAAATTCTTCCACCCACCACGCCTTTTGGCGAGTATTGTCATGTTTCCTTCCACACTGAACGCTTCGATTAGCCTCCGGAAATTCTAGGGATTCATTGGAGACAGTTTCTAGTCTGGCGATTGCATCAGCTGACAGAAACAAGCCTGCTGCTAAGGACTTCTGGTAAACAAGCGATCGGTCTATCAGTTTCAGTCAAATGACAGTAAAGTAAACAGCGTACATGTGTACTCATCGTATTTCCCACGTGACACACTAGTAAATCCGTCAAACCCGAGTTCGCGGAGGTTGGTAAGCAGAATGGTTGCTTACGTCTTGTCTTCACGAAGTGAATGTGACTCATGCCACACAGTGCAAAAAGACTAATGCTTTGTCGAATAGTTGTTCAATCTGGATAAAGTGGCGCAAAAGATAACATAAGTCGGAAGATCTTGCCGCGGTTTACAAATGCTGAGAAAAAAGAAATTTAGCGGCATTCCAGCTGACTGTATTGCGTGCCTACTTTCAACTGGTGACTGTTTAGTTGTATTGCTGCTAATTTTCAGGAGATGGCGGTAAACTTGACTATGATTATTCAAGACCTAGTATTTCAGGATGAGGTCACTCTATAGACCCCGATAACTTCCGCTGTATATTCCTATGGCTTTTGGTCGCAGTTGTACGGCAAATAAGACAAGCCATAAAGGTTTTTGGTTACCATCTTCTTTGGAGTCTCCGATGCACCTAGGTTGCTTGTTACCTACGTTTTCCAGTCCTGAATCACGTACTCCACATGGGCATTGCACAGGAGTTGAACATTTGCGGGTAGACGGAGGGGACGAAACGCCCAAACGTCTTCCTTAGGAGACTAACATGTTGGTTTCTTTCTTTGATCCCTTCACGCATTGTTCTTATATCATCACACAAAAGTCGCGCTAGTATGAAACGCCCCACAAAGTAGAGTATCCCAGTCTATGTCATTCTATTAGTGGCGCACATGTACAATATCACGAATATGTGGTTTGAACTGAGTTGGATTAGTCTTTGATCATCAAAACTCACAACCCAGGTCTCGTTGATCTTCCTGATTGCAGATCGACCGCCATACTTGGATGGCATTGGCAATAGCAAGACATTTGACTCTTTGACACTCGCGATGTCGATAATGAAGACCACCACCTAAGTGTACTCAAGGAACCCGGCATTTGTGGAAAGCCCGCGTTCACAAACAAACAGCGTGTGTTACACGAAATTAGAGATTACAATAGTTCATTGTTGTGTGTTCTTTTTCTTCTTCACTGATTCGAGTAGTTTCCTGGAGTTGCAATGTTGCCATCATCTCGTTAAGCATGGATTTTCCCATTAAATATCAATAGATAGCAACAATTATGATATCTACATATGCTTCTAAATGTATTTTACATCTAAATAAACAAATAAATGTTTTATTCCCGACAATGCGGTGCACGCCTAAAATGGCATGATCATAGTAATACAGTGCATATTTGCAGTATTGTCACAAGTGTTACTACGTGACCAATACAAAATGGAGTTCTTTTATGTGTGTAAGTGCATGGTTCATAATCAACTTGAGTGAATTTGTTATTGTTGTTCTGAATTTGTGGTTGCGTTGGGTGAATTCGCCAAATTAGAAGGGGATCAAATAATATTTTTCAAATTGGCTAACGTCCATGATTGGGGTAAATCCCACGGAAAGGCAGGAAGCAGTGACTATTTAGTAGCGAGTCATATCCGCCAAGTCAAAATGTCGTTAAACAGACATTTGTGGCTTTTTATATGGAGAACGCTTGTCAGGCGAAAAGCCACCAACATTCTGGAACACTGCCGCCGAACCATTCGCTGGAACAGGATTAAACCGGACCACCCACCTGGCACCACGTGGAGGTTGTTCGGCTAGCCCTATCCTGTGATATTTTCATCCCGTTCAATTATCCCCTGGCTGTGATACCTTCTACCATTTACCCATCTTTTTCTTGTCCCAAATACGCTGTTTCAATGGCTCAATGCGTATTGACTTCCTGGTGTTAGTTTAATCACACTTGTTTATTTTACAGTTTACGAATGCGGATGACCTACATTCAACCTTCACGTTTGACCTACTTTCTAACGTCGGAACAAACTCAGTTATCTTTTCTCATAGTGATGACACCGATGTTATCGGTGCTCTAAAATGCTTCAATATCTATCCATTGTGCTCACATTACCTCGCACCGCATGTGTGACCTGACAATATTGCAACATTGTTGGGAGCGGAGGTCACACATTGAACCATTTGGTTTGATAGGCATTTTCCCACTTTGTGTAGATTTGACACACAATACCATCACTGTGCTTAATGGACGGATTCTGCCACCCACGGCTCATGATAGCCTCCCTGCTTTCTGACCGGTCCCGTAAGCCAGTTTGTAGGCTACAATGCACTGAGACGAGTTGATTCCCCACTGCGTCTTGAAGCACTTGTTGTCTATTTGGACTATTATCGTTGTTGAAACGTCTGTGCTGGAAGCACATCTACTCATGAGTATATCAAAATATATCCGCCATAAATGTTATTAAATGCTGTGTCGTACATAGCTAGTTAGTAGATGTCGTGTCTTTCGGGGCCAACCCTGTCCTCTGCAACATTCGTAACTTGCATGGCAGTGGAAGATAAGACGCGCAATATCGCAGTTAGCTTGTAAATTATGACGGTCGGAAGCTGACGCCCCTGGCCCAGTAGCATAAGATGCTGACTGGAGGTTCAAGTCGCTGGCCGTCATGGGTTCGGATCCTGATGGATCCGATGGATGCGCACTACTGATGATGCCCAACAGGCTGGAACTGCAGTCTAGCGCTTTTCCGGGCGTGTGGACGACTATCTGATTTGGAAGCTAGCTGCGAAGTACCTCAATTAATCCTTGTCCATTTGTTGTTATTAAACGATTGCCAATAGTACCGTATTCCAGTTTCGGACTTGTTTATTGTTGAATCCGGTGGAAACCCGTTCACTCAAGAATTCTAAGCGGTCTGACGCTTACAATCATGTGTACAGTAAAGACATGCTCGATGAGAAAAGGTATTACAAACCATAATGGTTCCCTTTTGCTTCAGCCGCTGCGACAGCAACCTAAAGTACCTCGCGCAACTGTTACAAGCAGTAGTAAAGAATGTACTCGGAAAATGGGAGTTGCTGTGGGAAATTATTTTGCGTTTCCTGCTGACCTGAGGAAGGCACCTGCAAAAAGTCCATCCTTAGCTGAAACTGCATGTGTTGATGTTTCATTAAAGGTTGACATGCTCATATCTATTTTGCAACCTCTTCAGTGTCTTGCTGCCTGTTCTGACTTGACCACAATGTTGATAAAGTGCACCTCACGCAGTGCAAGATGAAATACGCTGTTTACGCATGGCTGTGGCTTTTAATGTACCGGACAAGTTACCTTTGAAAACTGTTCAGAAAGTACTTCTCACCGTATGCATTATGCAATGCTTTTGATCCAGCTGAAAAAGACTACACAAAAACGTAATACGTTACACGTGTCTCATACTTTTCCTGCTTGAGAATGAACCAACTGCTAAACAGTTCGTTAAAAAGCCCATTTTTGTCCTACCTAATGCAATTATCAAATATTTGAAACTTGTGTAGTATAAAACCCTACAACAACGAGACATTAGGAAGCGGCAGGTAGTGGCAAACCCAACTACCATACAGCCCTCTGAGACCCAGCATCCATTGGAAAATGCTCCTGTTAGTGGCCATAACAATTTTGGGATTAATACCACGCTTGTTGCTTATGGGCACAGACACAAAGCTATCAGACCCAATGTTCATAAAGCAGCATAAACAACGTTCTTCACATCTCGCATCTATGTTAATAGTTTTGATTAATTTTCGTTCGCTTCATTCCAAGATCCACATACTACGCTCATTTGTTTCTGTGACCGATCCTGACATAATATTTATAACTGAGTCGTGGTGCCATGACGACATGTCTAACACCCAGCTAACCATTTTCGGATATGATATGTTTATGAGAAATCGGCAGTGTCGTCGAGGAGGAGGATGCGTACTTTACGCGAAACAATCGCTGGCAGCAACGACATTCGAGAATCCAGTGCTGAATAATGTGCAAGAGTCACTTTGGCTTACGATAACGATCAGACACCAGCAACTGCTTGTTGGTTGTATATACAGCACGCCAAACTGTAGCCAAGAGGACTTAGTAGTTTTAACGCTTGCATTTGAATGTGCCGCAAGCCTTCCGTTTAAACACAAGATTATCGGTGGTGATTTCAATCTGCCATCGATTGCATGGTCTGCAGGAACTGCTCCTCTGAAATTTCATAATCTTATCTCTTGTATACATATGAATGGTTGGCAACAACATGTCTCCAAACCTACCAGAGGAAACAGCATCCTTGATCTCATTTTCTCGCTGGGCATACCTGCTATTAATGTAACGGTCCTTAATGAATTCCCTGGGAGCGACCATCGGGTGGTCAAATGCTGTTTAAGATTACGTATGGCCAATGAACCACACCCACTGCACTATCGTTTATTCAACTCCGTCAACTGGAACACGTTTAAGGATATGGTTCGTTCGATGAACTGGGATGATTTCTTCCTCTCTCCATGCCCTCAAAAAGCAGCAGACGTGTTCTATGGTATCATCGGTCTTTGCATTGATTCATTAGTGCCTATAAAGTGTGCCCGCCTAAGAAAACAAAAACCCGATCGCAAAGTGTTAGGTATCACACGCAAGCTTCATAAGATCCGGCGGAAATTCAGATTAACAGCAGACTTTGCGCTAATACTGCAGCAGGCAAAGATCATCGAGGAACTCGGGCATCTAAATGTTCGCAATCTCATATTAGAAGAATACAAAGCTTTGAATGGCCCGAGAAAAACAACGGAACTGTCCAAACTGTTTCGTGCCAGAGGTTTGCGTCGCAGTAATTCCATCAATTTTATCATTATGCCGGATGGCACATACCTTGATGCTCCGGGTGAAATTTGTGAGGCTTTCAGCGCCTATTTCGCCGAATCAATGGTTGATGAACCGCTAGCCACATCAGCGCTTGTCACACCACACATTGCTGAAAGTTTATGCACAGTGGAATTCACTATTGCAAAAATCTCCGGTCAAGTCTCCCGCTTGTCTTCCTCGACTTACCCAGGACCTGATGGAATTCCCCTTGTTTGTTAAAAAGCGGTGGGAGCGACTTGCCTCTTCTATTGCTCAACATTTTTACGCTCTCTTTTAACAGTGCAGTATATCCTAATCACTGGAAGACTTCCGTTGTTATCCTGCGGCATAAGAATGGAAACGTTCACGAAATTAAAACTATCGCCCCATCAATCACACACCTGTAATATCTAGAATTATGGAAAGGATAGTGAAAGATGAATTACTTATTTTCTTGAATAAGAATAACGTCATCAACAATTTACAACACGGTTTTTTGCAGGGCAGATCTTGTGCGACATGCCAGACAGACTTCTTAAACCACACAACGGTTGCCATAGACAAAGGCAACAGTGTTATTGTCCTGTTCTTAGACATGCAAAAAGCATTCGACAGAGTGCCGCATCGAAGACTACTCCTCAAGCTGAAGGAAATAGGTATTGGTGAACCAATGTTTTCTTGGTTGTCGTCATACCTAGCTGACAGACATCAGGTGGTGCGTATTGGCGACCGTGTCTCCAAACCGAAAGCAGTCACCAGTGGAGTAATTCAGGGAAGTGTACTTGGTCCACTTCTTTTTCTCCTCTACGTCAACGACGTATTTCATAGAATAAGATATGGTGCTACTTTTCTGTTTGCTGATGACATTAAAATCGTCTACTCACAAGAACGTGCAGATACCCGCGCAGCCTTGTGCCACATTCAGGAAGATCTATCGGCACTTGAATCCTGGTGCAAACTGTGGCAGATGTCATTTTCCGTGGACAAGTGTAATATTCTGTCGTACAAATGCGAAGTTCCACCAGGCAGTCTATTATTACAAGGCACGTTTATATCACAGTGCAAAGTGATTCGCGACTTGGGTGTGCGCTATTCCACTACCTTCAACTTTTCGGAACATTGTGACTTCCAAGTTTCGAAAGCCATGAAGACTATTGGCTATATTTGTCATAAATTTCAACTCACAGAATCTCGTATCTGGCTTTACAAAACCCATGTGTTACCTGGCATGGAATACTGCTCACTACTACAGTCGAATCTGCGGAAATCTGACCAGCATGCTCTTGAGAGGGTACAGCGACGCTTTACAAAGAAGCTGTGCGGATATTCCTCCAAGATGACCTACAGAGAGCGCAGTGAAAAACTTGGACTTGACCCACTTTGGCTACGGATAATGAAGATGAACTTGTGTTTCCTGTACAGAATAATTCACCATCACATGCACAATTATGCTAACTGTGTCCATATGTCCGTTAACACTAGATACGAGCTACGAAATAAGGAGACAACGGTCACGATTCCTAAGTTCAATACGCGAATTAGGGAGCGTTTCTTCTTAATACACTGCTCAAAGCTTTGGAACAAACTTACAAGAGCTATCAGAACTTGTTGCACATTGCGTTTGTTTAAGCTTTCGATAAAAGATCATTTAACCGTACAAAATGTGATAATAATGTTTCGAACAGCACAGTCCTTAGATAACGCTTTTGAGAACGGAGTTAATGGTGCCTGAAAATGCATGTGGTCAAGTGCACAAGTGGTTATATTTTGTTGGCCCGCAGCACTTTATTCTCTCTTTTTTTCGTGTGCGATCAACTCTCATGTGACTGCTAAAACTTGTCAGACGATAGAACAAGAGGAATGTAAATATTTTGGACCGCTTCGCGCTACACAAATTTTCATTTTGTGCTCACATTTTTTTAAATTTATTATACCATGATATGAAACTGCTGTACCATTATTTGATCCGTCCCTTCTGAGAATGGCTTCTCGCATCTTCGAGCCATATACAATTTATTTTATTTTATTTGTGGTGAATATTAAGGTGGATTTTTGAAACTCACAGTGGAGCGCGTGAATATAGGGACCACTGTAGTCAATTAGATCCTATGTATAGAAGGCTGCCCTATTCCATCCCTTCGGAAGTAAAGTCAACGTCAGATGCAAAAGTGGTACATGGAAGTCCTCCACTAGGCAGTAGTTTCACCGCTAAGCATGATAAGCCGACCAAACCTAAAACGACTACAATCCACAGAGCTAGTGATGTTGATGATGCTTATTCTCGGAAAAGCAGTTCTAACAGTCATACAGACTGATGAGGGTATGAGGGTGTTCTCCGAGCTGGTTGATTTGTTTGCAGACGTTTCATCGTCAGGCTGGACGACATCATTCATACAGACTTTTCTATTGATGTTCTCTACATTCGAGGTGGCAGCAATGTGGTTCAGTGACTAACAACTGCATTAACCGCCAAATCCCAAATGCAAGCAAAGCCACTATCTCAAACCTCGACCTGCCTTATACCAATTATAGTTTACTCTGACCAGTATCTAAACTCGTCAATCGATGGACCCGGTCAAATTGATCGTCAGTAAATGCACGGTTAATCTAGATTTATCTCAAGGTTCATTGGACAGCTCTGTGCCACCGTTTTGCTTAGATCAACATCCATCCATTGGTCATAGTCATAAAGTTATGGATGGGGCTCTACCATATTTGCATCCTACACATGATGTGTCTGGATATGGTCAGTATCCGGTCCCGTGTATGTATCACACGGGGTATGCTGATCGCGGGGCATGCATTGACACTATTGTGCCTCTACTGCGCATAGCGACAAGTTGTGACTCCAGTGAATATAAGCAGATTTTACCCAAAATGGAAATGACAGCTGCCCATTGACTCCTATCAATGACCTGCGCAATAATCAGCCTGTCAATACCATGACGCAGATGACACTGACTTTCAAACCAACATCCACAAGCGAACTTGCAAGAAACCCTCTTCTGCAAACTCCCGCTCCCATAAGCTAGTACACCAACCATAAGATCTTCATCGCGAAGCATTTTCTAGAATGCCTTGCTCAGTCCCAACCTTCTCCGATTATGCCACCACTCAACCATTTTTCAACGATGTTTTTACCATAGACCTAGACACGCGACATGAAACCCCAAGGGTTATGATGCAAGTTAAACGATCTTCTTCAAATCTCAATACTATCACAATATTTTTGATTACAATTCGTTCTCTTTATGATAAGATCCACTCACTACGCTTAGTTGTTTTGATATATACTCCTGACGTCATGTTTATACCTGAATCTTGGTGCCATGGGAACATGTCTGTTAGACAGTTGACCATTTTCAGATACGACAAGTTTATGAGAAACAAGCTTTTCCTCGAGGTTGAGACTATATAATTTACTGAAAAGTCGCTTGCAACAGCTACGTTCGAAAATCCAGTGCTGAATGACGTGCAGGAATCACCATGGCTTACGAAGTCAGTGAAACAAAGACATCTACATGTGGAATTTATACAAAGTAAGCCAAACTGCAGCGAAGTGTACCTGGCACCCTTAATAATAATAATCATAATAATAATGTGTATTTCTCGTGGTACCGAGCAACCGAGCCAACATAGGGGCGGATCATATTTATATTGCAACATGCTCAGGCATGCGAGGCTGTTCATTGTTTGGGTTTTTACAGGGTTACAATAGGGATGCTTTTGCGAATATTTTCATTTGGTACTTTGTCGCCGTATGCCACCAGTTCGCGGGCATTCACATTTGGTTGTTTTCGTTGCAGCTTATTGGTGCCATGATTCTGGCGGTGGTAGGAAGGAGTATGAAAAGGATGAAACAGTTTGAGGCAACAATCGAAAGCAGATGAGTAATGCACCATCTTGCTTAATAGCCTGGGGTAATTCATTTGGAACTATTTGTGAGTAGCAAATTAAGGAGCTGCGAAAAGAAGAAATATATTATCTAAAGGTAGCTTCAGTGGATCGTCAAACTCAAGTTGCTTCAGCAGAAGTATGTAGACAGTATTCACATGGTAGGGAGTTAAGGCATAGCGTGGTGTCTAGACATTCCTAGGTCTAATTATGAAATTGAACTAATCAAGTTGTGTTTTGGGTTGCCAGATGGTTGAGATGATGAATGAGGTCAGTTACATTTCTTTCAGCCTTCACTTGTAGATGGATATTTAGGATGTGCGTGAAAATGTACGGAAATAGTAGTGTTGAAAAGGAGAAATAAACAGCTAAGTAGACAAAGAAATAAACGCCTATTCACTGCAAAGTCAGGACTTATTCAGTGCATCGTGGTCTTGTATACGACACCAAAGACAGGTGATTAGGAAAGTGTGCTACAGCTAGCCAATTTTGGCGTAGTGGTAGAAAGGAAAGGCATCACAACTGAGGTCGAGGATATGCTCTAAGGAAGAAGATAATGGGAAATATCGGTAAGTTGCTTGTTTTTGAATACACCGTCAACCTACCGTTTATACACGCGATTATCGGAGGTGATTTCAATCACTCCACAATAACATAGTCCAGGGGAACCTCTCCTACGAAATTTTAATAACATATCTCCTGTATTCAAATGAATAGCTGTAAACAACACGTCTCTCAACCTACCAGAGGTGAAAGTACTTGGAACCTCCTTTTTTCTTGGAACATGCGTGCTACTAATATTAACGCTTTTAATGAATTTCTTTGCAGCGATCATCGGGTAGGTAAACTACTGCCCAATAATATGCATAGCCCATATACAAAATCCAAAACATCGTCGTTTGTTCAGTTCGGTCAAGTGGAACTCGTTTAAAGATTCGGTTCGTTCGATGAATACGGACAACTTCTTTCTCCCTTTATATCGTCAACAAGCAGCGGACGTGTGTTTTGCTATCAATGGCTTACGTATCGTTTCAACTGGGCAGCTAAAATGTGTCCACCAAACTAAACACAAATTATATCGAAAGGTGTTAAAGCAGTAGCAAGCTTCGTAACATTCGGCAAAAATGCAGGCTAAGTGCAAACGTAATGCTATTATTCCAGCAGTACCAGATCATCGAAGAGCTGAAGCATCAAAATGACAGAACTATCATTCTGGAAGAATATAAAGCTTTGAAAAGTCTTTCAAAACTATTGAACCAGTTAAAAAATTCCATGCCCGGGGTACGCGTCGCAGCAGTTCTTTCAATTTAATCGCCATGCGGATGTAACCTATTTCAAGGCCCCAGGTGATATTTGTTAATATTTCAGTGTCAATCTTGCTGAATCGATAGTTGCCTAATCACCAGATAAACCAACTTTTATCCCACCGCACATCACTGAAAGTATATGTACAATGGAATTCACTGTTACGAAAATCCCTGGCCAAATCTCTAGCTTATGCTTCTCAACTTAGGCAGGCCTGATGGAATCTCCCCAACTTACTAGAAATCGGTGGTAGCCACTTGCCTGTAGTTTAGACCAAAATTTCGTACACACTTTGCAGTGGAATATGTCTTATTCAATGGAATTCTTTTGTTGTTATACGTCAAAGCAAAAATGGAGCCGCTCAGGGGGTTAAAATATTTGCCCTTATCAGGCACAGCCTATCTATCTATAATAATGGAAGTAATTGTGAAACATGAACTACTTATCTTGAAAATAGTCAACACCATCATCAAGTCGCAGCACAGTTTTATGCAAGGTCGACGCTGTGCAATATGCCAGACGGACTTTTTAAACCACACAATGGCTGCCATAGAAAACAGAACAGTTATATTGTCCTGTTATGGGCATCCAAAAAGCTTTTGTAAAGTGCATCATCGGTTATTCAACAAATAGAAGGAGATAGGCATTGAAGTGCCGATGTTTTGTTGGCTGTCTGCAAATCTAGTGGGTAGGCAGCAGGCCGTGCACATCAATAACCATTTCTCTAAACGGAAAGCAGTCACCAGTGGAGTAATTCAATGGAATGTTCTCCATCCACGATGTTTTCCAGACAATAAGGCAGGGTGCTAATTTTTCATTTGCTGATGACATTAAAGTCTACTCACAAGAACATGCAAATACAAAGACAGCGGTAAATCTCATTTAGGATAAACTATCTGCACTTGAGTCTTTGTGCCAACCGCGGCAGATCTCATTTGTTGTGGACAAGTGTAATATCTTGTGGTAAAATGTCAGCTACCGACAGACAGTTTGCAAGGCACATACCTCTTGAAATGTAGGGCTGTTCGTGACTTAGGCGTGCGATTTTCTGTTAACATCAACTTTTCTAACATTGTGACCTTCAAGATTTGAAGGCCATGAAACCCATAAATTTTATCTCACGGAATCTCGCATCCGCCTTTACAAAGTATACGTAATACCATGTATGGAATACAGCACAGTAGTCCAATCGAATCTCCGAAAATCTGACCAGCATGCTCTTGGGAGAGTACAACGATGTTTCACGGAAAAACCATTCGGCTATTCCTCAAAGATGACATATGGGGAGCGTTGTGATAAGTTTGCATTTAACCCAGTCTGGCTTCGACGAATTAAGCTGAACCCAAGTTTGTTCACGGAATTATAAACTGTCAAATTCACAGTTCTGATTCAATGGTCCAATGGTGTTCAATGGTGCATGATGATATAAAAAGCATAAATTTACAAGGCCCACAGGATGGATATGCAAAAGAAAATTAAAATCAAAATGCTCCAACGTGGAACGTAAAGTATCAATGGTTAAATGATTGCACTTTAGCAAAGTGTTGTGTATCGTTTATCACTAAGATGAAAATCTAAGCGTCTTTCGAATGTCGTCATGTCTGGTGCGTTCACCACATATCTTGGTAATGCATTCCAATGAGAACAGATTCTAAGTGAGAAAAAATACCTTCTACAATTCAAACGAGTGTTGCGTCATTAGTTTCAGGTGGTTGCCTCGACTTTGTTTGTAATGGGCTAGGCTAAACTGTGTTGTACATGAATGCTCGCTTTCAGTTAATATCCGGTGTGTGAGAATGGGATCTCCGCGAAGCCGTCGGTATTCTAATGTGAACACACCGAGTACACGAAGACGCATTTCGTAACTTATACCGGATAGTCCACGCGTTGCCTTTGGGGCTCTTCTTTGGGGCTGTTCCAATAGGCGGATGTCTCGTTTTAACCATGGACACCAGGCCTGAATTGCATATTCAACCTGAGGACGAATGCAGGAGTTAATCAACAATGGTACTAGCTGTCGCTCAAAAGTCCCGAGAGCTCGCCTCAAAAGTCTCAAGTTCAAGTTCACCACACTTGCTGCTTTCGAACATTGGAGCGAATTTCCAAGACTCACTTGCACGATTATACCTAGGTCGCGTTCACTAGTCACGTGTTGCATGACGTGTTGCCCAAAAGGTATGTGATGAAGAAGCTGTTGTGCACCGTCATTAGGTGGCACTTTGCAGGGTTCAGTGGGAGCTGGTTCTTTTCTGCCCATTCGTTAGTCCGGGTCAGATCTTCCTGGAGGTAGACACGATCGGATGCTGAGCAAATAGCTCTCCATATTTTTGCATCTTCTGCAAATATTTGCATTGGAGATATAATGTCTGCTGAAAGGTACTTAATGTAGACTAAAAACAGTAGCGGGCCGAGGACGGATCCTTGTGGTACACCACTGGAGACGTAGAGGCTTTCAGAATAGGTATCGGCTACTCTTACCTTGATTGCTCTGTCGTGTAAGTAGTCTGCTATCCAGGTGAGCAGGGAACCGTTGATACCGTAGGCAGCAACCTTTTGGAGGAGAAAGAAGTTATTGACCCTGTCGAATGCTTTAGAAAAATCCAGGTATATCACATCTATGGGCACTCCTTCATCAGCCACCCTAATCCATAAGTCCCGAGTAATCCGCAAATTGGTGAGACATGATCGTCTGCGTCGGAAACCATATTGGACATTAGAAATTATCTGTTGACTTTCAAAGTATCGCGTCAGTCCATCAGCGATTACCGATTCCATCACTTTTTATAAAAGAGGAAGGAGAGTTATAGGTCGGTAGTTAGCAGGATCCGAGCGCTTACCTCCTTTATATATTGGAGTGATTTCCATTTTTCCACTCAGATGGGAGTTTATGGAAGTTAAGCAGACCCTGGGAAAAGGTTGCACGCGGTGCTGCTATGGTGGGAGCAAGAGATTTTAGTACTTTTGGGCAGATCATGTAGATTCCAGGGGCACTGTACTCCCGGAGAGACTGTAGTTTGCTTGCAACAGCTGATGGAGTAAAAGTGACGCTGGATAAGTCAATGACATTGGTTGTGAGTTGATATGGCGAAGGTTCCATGACATTTGTATCTACCGAGCCAAACTGAAAGAGTAGAACGTTCGCGGCATCCACAGCAGTAGTTGTTAGGCCACTGGCCGCCTTGTGTGGTGGTATTTCCGGCTTAACATTTCTTTTGCCATTCACAAATCTGTATAGCAGTTTGATGTTACTCATAAATTTTAGTAACATATACTCCTGCCATTCGTACTTATCGACTCCAATGAGTGACGTGCAGTAGTTTCTGATGACTTTGTAAGCTTGCCATGTGATATCACATGAGCTTAGCTAATGTTGCCTCCAGATTTCATCTCTTCTGTTGATCCATTTACGTGTTCTGCTCCGGATCCACGTATTGGTCCGGCGCGATGCTCGTAATGGTACAACCTTCGATGCTGATTGTATGACCCAGTTAATTTTGTCTTTCAATTCATTCCACGCGTCATTCACTGGGCTGTGCGTCTGTAGATCCCAGTCAACGGTTGGCGCTAAGCTGCACAGCTTATAATAGTCCGTAATAGTTCGTTGAGTCTGTCTTTCTTTATCAACAATACTGGCATAACATACATAACCAAATGTTAGGACTGAATGGTCGCTAAGGCCCAGTGGAGGATCGTATGTTACCGACTCAACCATCATCTATTCATTAGTCAGGATTAAGTCCAGAAGTGATGGCTTGTTTGAACCGCGATGTCTGGTTGGTCGATGCACATGTTTATACAAAACTGCCATACCCATGAATTCGAGGAGTTTCGATTTAAATAAAGGCCCATTAGGGGACATTGATGCTACTGAAGGAACATTAAAGTCACCCATTATAAGATGGTGAGAGTACTTTTGTGAAACAGCATAGTGGAGGGCGTTTAACAGAATGTTATCGCAGTCTGATGATGAGTTCGAAGGTCTATAGATAATTGCAAAAAATTAATGCTTTATCGAATAGTTCTTCAACCTGGATAACGGGGCGCAAAAGTTAACATAAGTCGGAAGATCTTGCCGCGGTTTACAAATGCTGAGAGAAAAGAAATATAGCGGCATTCCAGATGACTGTCTTGCGTGTCTACTTTCAACTGGTGACTGTTTAATTGTATTGCTGCTAAGTTTCGGGAGGTGGCGGCAAACTTGACTATGCTTATTCGAGACTTGGTATTTCAGTATGAGGTCACTCCATAGACCCCGATAACTTCCGCTGCACATTCCTAGGGCTTTTGATCGCAGTTGGTGCGGCAAATTAAACATGCTCTAAAGCTTTTTGGTTGCCATCTTTTTTGGAGTCTCCAATGCAGCTAGATTGCTTGTTGGCTAATTTTTCCAGTCCTGAATCACATACTCCACATGGGGCCTCACATACGAGTTGAAATTTTGCGGATAGAAGGAGGGGATGAAACGCCCAAGCGTCTGCCTTAGGAGACTAACATGTTGGTTCCTGTCTTTGACCCATTCACGCATTGTTCTTATATCATCACATAAAAGTCGCGCTAGTATGAAACGCCCCACAAAGTAGAGTATCCCAGTCTATGTCATTCTATTAGTGGCGCACATGTATAATATCACGAATATGCGGTTTGATCTTCCTGATTGCCGATCAACCGCCATATTTTGATGGCATTGGCAATAACACGACATTTGATTATTTGACACTCACGATGTCGATAATGAAGACCACAACCTAAGTGTACGCAAGGAACCCGGCATTTGTGGAAAGCCCGCGTTCACAAACAAACAGCGTATGTTACACGAACTTAGAGATTAAAATAGTTCATTGTCGTGTGCTGTTTCTTTTCCTCACTGATTCGAGTAGTTTCCTGGAGTTGCAATTTTGCCATCATCTTGTTAAGCATGGATTTTCCCATTAAATATCAATAGCTAGCAACAATTATAATATCTACATATGCTTCTAAATGTATTTTACATCTAACTAAACAAATAAATGTTTCACTTCCGACAATGCGGTGCACGCCTAAAATGGCATGATCATAGTAATACAGAGCATATTTGCCGTACTTGTCACAAGTGTTACTACGTGACCAATACAAAATGGAGTTCTCTTAGGTGTGTAAGTGCATGGTTCGTAATCAACTTGAGTGAGTTTGTTACTGTTGTACTGAATTTGTGGTTGTGTTCGGCGAATTCGCCAAATTAGAAGGGGATCAAACAATATTTTTCAAATTGGTTAACGTCCATGAGTGGGGTAAGATCCCCCGGAAAGGCAGGTAGCAGTGACTTTATTTAGTAGCGAGTCATATCCGCCACGTCACAGTGTTGTTAAACAGACATTTGTGGCATTTTATATGGAGAACGCTTGTCAGGCGAAAAGCCACCACATTCTGGAACACTGCCACCGAACCATTCGCTGGAACAGGATTAAACCGGACCACCCACCTGGCACCACCTGGAGGTTGTTCGGCTAGCCCTATCCTGTGATACTTTCATCTCGTTCAATTATCCCCTGGCTTTGATTCCTTCTACCATTTACCAATCTTTTTCTTGTCCCAAATCCGCTGTGTCAATGGCTCAATGCGTATTGACTTCCTGGTGTTAGTTTAATCACACTTGTTCATATTGCACTTTGCGAATGCGGATGACCAACATTCAAACTGCACGTTTGACCTAATTTCTAATGTCGGAACAAACTCAGGTATTTTTGTCATAGCGATGACATCGATGTTATCGGTGCTCTAAAATGCTTTAATATCTATCCACTGTGCTCACATTACTTCGCACCGCATGTGTGACCTGACAATATTGCAACATTGTTGGGAGCGGACGTCACACATTGAACCATTTGGTTTGATAGGCTTTTTCCCCCGTTGTGTAGATTTGACACACAATGCCATCACTGTGCGTAATGGACCGATTCTACCACCCACGGCTCATGGTAGACTCCCTGCTTTCTGATTGGTCCCGTAAGCCAGTTTGTAGGCTACAATGCACTGAGACGAGTTGATTCCCCACTGCGTCTTGAAGCATTTGCTGTCTATTTTGACTATTATCTTTGTTGAAACATCTGTGCTGGAAGCACATCTACTCATGAGCACATGATAATATATCCGCCACAAATGTTACTAAATGCTGTGTCATACATAGCTAGTTAGTAGATGTCGTGTCTTTCAGGGACAACCCTGTCCTCTGCAGAATTCGTAACTTGCATGTCAGTGGCAGACGCGCAATATCGCAGTTAGCTTGTAAATTATGACGGTCAGAAGCTGAGCCCTTGGCCCAGTAGCATAAGATGCTGACTGGAGGTTCAAGCCGCTGGCCGTCATGGGTTCGGATCCTGGTGGATCCGATGGATGCGCACTACTGATGATGCCCAACAAGCTGGAACTGCAGTCTGGCGCTTTTCCAGGCGTGTGGACGACTATCTGGAAGCTAGCTGCGAAGAACCTCAATTAATCATTGTCTATTTGTTGTTATTACATGATTGCCAATAGTACCGTTTTCCAGTTTCTTACTTGTTTATCGTTGAATCCGTTGGAAACCCGTTCACTCAAGAATTCTAAGCGGTCTGACGCTTACAATCATGTGTACAGTAAAGACATGCTCGATGAGAAAAGGTATTACAAACCATTATGCTTCCATTTTGGTTCAGCCGCTGAGAGAATAACCTAAAGTACCTCGCGCAACTATTAGAAGCAGTAGTAAAGAATGTACTCGAAGAACGGTAGATGCTGTGGGAATTTATTTTGCGTCTCCTGTTGATCTGAAGAAGGCACTTGAAAAAAGTCCATCCTTAGCTGAAACTGCATGTGTTGATGTTCCATTAAAGATTGACATGCTCATATATATTTTGCAACCTCTTCAGTGTATTGCTGCCTTTTCTGACTTGACCACAATGTTGATAAAGTGCACCTCACGCAGTGCAAGATGAAACACGCTGTTTAGACGTGGCTGGCTTTTAATGTGACGGACAAGTTACCTTTGAAAACTGTTCAGAAAATAATTCTCACTGTATGCATTATGCAATGCTTTTGATCCAGTTGCAAAAGACTAAACAAAAACGCAATACGTTACACGTGTCTCATACTTTTCCTGCTTGAGAATGAACTAATTGCTAACCAGTTGGTTAAAAAGCGCATTTTCGTTCTACGTAATGCGATTATCAAATATTTGAAACTTGTGCAGTACAAAACCCCACTACAACGCGACATTAGGAAGCGGCAGGTAGTAAAAATCCCAACTAACATACAGCCAACTGAGGCCCAACATCCATTGGAAAATGCTCCTATTAGTGTCCATAACAATTTTGGGATTAATACCACGCTTGTTGCTTATGAGGATGATGTGGTAAATATTAAGGTGGATTTTTGAAATACAGTGGATCGCGTGAATATAGGGACCACTGTATTCCATTAGCTCCTATGTTTGGAAGGCTGCCCTGTTCCATCCCTTCGGAAGTAAAGTCAACGTCAGATGCAAAAGGGGTACATGGAAGTCCTCCACTAGGCAGTAGTTCCACCACTAACAGGATAAGCCAACCAAACCTAAAACGACTACAATCCACAGAGGTAGTGATGTTGATGATGCTTATTCTCGGAAAAGCATTTCTAACAGTCATCCGTTCGAGGTGGCAGCAATGTGGTTCAGTGGCTAACAACTGCATTAACCGCCAAATCCCAAATGCAAGCAAAGCCACTATCTCAAACCTCAACCTGTCTTATGACAATTATAGTTTACTCTGGCCAGTATCTAAACTCGCTAATCGATGGACCCGGTCAAATTGATCTACAGCAAATGCACGGTTAATCTAGATTTATCTCAAGGTTCATTGGACAGCTCTGTGCCACCGTTTTGCTTAGATTAACATCCTTCCATTGGTCATAGTCAAAAAGTTATAGAAGGGGCTCTACCATATTTGTATCCTACACATGATGTGTCTGGATATGGTCAGTATCCGGTCCCATGTATAAATCACACGGGGTATGCTGAGGGCCGGGCATGCATTGACACCATTGTGCCTCTACTGCGCATAGCGACAACTTGTGACTCCAGCGAATATAACCAGATTTTACCCAACAATGGAAATGACAGCTGTCCATTGACTCCTATCAATGACCTGCGCAATAATCTACCTGTGAATACCATGACGCAAATGACACTGACTTTCAAACCAACATCCACAAGCGAACTTGCAAGAAACCCTCTTCTGCAAACTCCCGCTCCCATAAGCTATTACACCAACCATAAGATCTTCATCGCGAAGCATTTTCTAAGATGCCTTACTCAGTTCCGACCTTCTCCGATTGTGCCACCACTCAACCATTTTTCAACAATGCTTTTTATCCTAGACCCAGACACGCGGCATGAAACCCCAAATGTTATGATGCAACTTAAACGATCTTCTTCAAATCTCAATACTATCACAATATTTTTGATTATCATTCGTTCTCTTTATGGTATGATCCACTCACTACGCTTAGTTGTTTTGATATATCCTCCTGACGTCATGTTTATACCTGAATCTTGGTGCCATGGGAACATGTCTGTTAGACAGTTGACCATTTTCAGATGCGACAAGTTTGTGAGAAACAAGTCTTTTCCTCGAGGTTGAGACTATATAATTTATCTGTAAAGTCGCTTGCAACAGCTGCGTTCGAAAACCCAGTGCTGAATGACGTGCAGGAAGCACCATGGCTTATAGTTAAACAACAACATCTACATGAGGAATTTATAAAAATTAAGCGAAACTGCAACGAAGTGCACCTAACATGCTTAATAATAATAATCATAATAGAAAGTGGAAGTCACGATTAAAATTCATGCACAATAATGTGCCTCGACGGGGAATCGAACCCCGGTTCACGAATTTCCGGTCCGCTGCTCTACCACTGAGCTACCGAGGGCTGACGATTAGGTGTGCAAATTTTAACACGTGACTTCTGCTTGGTGCGCGACGTATTGCCCATGGGCTCACAGTACCTGCCCTGGTGTTGCAGATTGGCTCACTCACCCGTCACTTCCCCATGGGTTGAAGTATCTGTCCTTCGAATGTCCAATGGGCGATAGTACATTTAATCATAATAATAATGTGTATTTCTCGTGACCCAGAGCAACCGAGCCAACAGAGAGGCGGGTCATATTTATATTGCAACATTCTCAGGCATGCGAGGCTGTTCATTGTTTGGGTTTTTACAGGGTTACAATAGGGAAGTTTTTGCGAATATTTTCATTTGTTACTTTGTCGCTGTATGCTACAGTTCGCGGGTATTCACATTTGGGCCATTCATTTATTCGTTTATTTAGTTGTTTAATAAGCGTGTTCCTAACCCCGATCTTTGTGCAACACCGCCTTCGAACAATAAATAACGAATCCGAACCAGCGGCTGTTGCTGACGAAGAGAGTTTCCGAACCATCCATGCACACGACTAACGATTTCCCAGGTGTACAGCTTTACAATATATATGCCATGTTCTAGGCGGTCGAATGCTTGGATGATAGATGACATCGGTTCAGGTCCCACTACCCGCTGTTTCGATCTTACTACAAGGCGCAATCCGTAGACTTGTACTACAGGACCGGTGCTAACAGAAGCCATTTCTCATGCGCTACAATGTAAAGTGCTTTGAAAATAACCAGTTAGTGCCTCAGTAATAATGCACTCCATTAACTGTAAGCACTGGAAAGCGAATCATTGGGCACTAATTGACGGGTTCTGAACGGATACCATCCTTAAAAATCGGGGATACTGATGCTATGCTTCCACAAGGTGGGGACATATTGTATCTGCTTAGGAATTCTCATACAGTCCACTTGACAACGTTTGGATAGCGTTTGTTGAAAGACTCGGCTACATACTCAACAGAACATCAGAGACCAAGCCCTTCGTCCCGCAAAATTACCTTCAATTCTAAGTGGCAGGAATCAAAAATGCCTGGCGATAAGGAACGTAGCATGGGGTGCCTACAAGGTTAACAACACTCAGAGAATTTGGACAATTTCCTGACACATCGCGACCATTGCACTGCGCTCGACCGTGAGGATGAAGTAACATAACAACAGTGCCTAGCCAAAATATTCCTGTCAAACAGCAAAATGCTGTATAGGCATGTCAACAATCTTCGAAAAGTGAAACATTGCATTCTTGCACTTCTTCCGACAGGAGGTAGAATAGGAGGCGCCGAAGAAGCAGCTAATGTCCTGCGGCTACAACACGCCCCAATTTTCGAAGTCGAAGCCACTACCTGTCCCATAAGCTCATGCACATTACTGACTCCATTGTTTAAATATCCAATTTTCAACCCAGCGTTTGTGCTAAGGAGGTTACTCTCACTGTGCGATCATAGCTCTCCGGGAGCAGACAACATCCGCCCGAAAGCACTGAATGCTGCGGCCACAAAGCTACCTGTACCACTGTCACAGTCCTTCGAAAGTTCCCTCGATGAGCAGCAAGTCCCCCTATGTTGACGGGTGGCGTTATCACCACAATTTTTAAAGGCGTTGGCCATTCAGAGCCTGCAAACTATCGCCCAGTGATTCTGCTCCCTGTGCTCGCGAAGGTGACGGAAGCGGTCGTCGCTGTGGTACTAATGGACTACCTGGAAAAGTGGCACCGAAGCAGCGTGACTTCCGTCTACATCGGTCATGAACCACCAACCTGCTGATTGAACAAGGCTGCTGGACAGAAGTGGCTGATGATGGAGTAGGGGTTGACGTCATCCATCTGGACTTCTCCAGTGTTTTCGACCGCCTGGATCACCGAATCTTACTTCCCAGGATACAGAGCTGCAACATCGGGCAGTGACAAATTGCTTAGTGTCATATTTTGGAATTTCAGTATTCCTCTTGCTCGCCTCTTTGTTTGCAAAGAATGAAGCGCTGTGGCTTATTGAGTTTAAGGCCATCACCAGGTTCGTCAGCTGGGTGAGTAATGTGTAGCGTCGCCGCTGAATATTCATGCCCCAAAGACTGCAAGAAGAAAACGAAGATGAGCCAGGACCGCATTGTATGCATGAAAACACTGCTTTCTTATACAGGGTACAACAGTTTATGAAACAACGCTAGTAAAGCACGTTGGAGCCTACCAACAGCATAGGAAATAAGGGATACTAGGAGCACATGAGCAGTGGCAAAAGGAAGAACCAATCAGACAAGTTCGAGGAAACCGCATTAGCGGAGATAAACCCCTGAGATAGCATCCGTTATGAACGAGTTAGGCCAAGCAATCGAAGCAAAGGAATGATGCGTTTAAACAACTTTCAACTAACAAACGATGATGAAACGAACGCAGGCGACTAAGAATTGTGGCAAAAATTAAATGTCCACTGTGCATCCCCTAATATAATGCCACCAGAAACGTTGTCGGTGCGTGGTTTCATTAAAATGCGCATGTCATATTTTTGCATTGTGGACTCAGCCTTGAGCCGGTGCTCGGAAATTAGGCTAGTGCGACCCGCACTGCAAAATTTTAATGCCCTTGTTGATATCTGTCTGGATTTAGACACCAACCTTAAAATCCTCGGGCCATGGCCTTTATAACTTGGTAATCGATATAAATTCGTTGTGGACTGAGCTACGACATTTTCAAAGTATAGGCTTTCATTAATGTAGCGTATTGCTCTTAGTCGCTGGTGATCGTTTCGTGTTCATGACGTTCTCCGGCATCCAGAAAACCGTGACCTAAAATGGCCATGGCTACGAATTCCTTCCGGTATTCGTCCAAGCCGTGCTTCCACTTCTTATGCTTGCTCCACGGAATTTCCCGGAATATGCAAAAGGAACAGGACACAATTCGGATACACACTGTCCGCGGTAGAGCTGCTTTGGATTCACCGGCGGAAGTCGGCACAACCTGGAGAAGTCTCGGTTCCACACTATGGAGGATTATCCGAATAACACCTGTTACACTCAACCGAAATCAGAACAACAATATTGCAAATGGAAGTATAGTAGAAGCAATGGCAATAGTACATCACCAGTCCACACTGGGTACAGAGCAACTGTTTAGTTTTAAGCAAGTCACATGTTTTAGCTAAGCACTCGCTTTTGAACCAATCAATAAGCATCGCTGATTAGTCGGGAGATGGACACTCAAGCACTAGCGCGCACAATGCAGCTCCACAGGCTAGGTAGTGTAGCATGACCTTGACGCGCTCAACGTCCGTATCACACCAGAATCCTCCACCGACCTAGAAAACGTTTTGTTCTTTACAAGCGCGCCAAAAAATGGATCCTGTGGGATACGCATCTAACCTGATGTCACTTGAAGCGCGCGACAATCGAAAAGATACACCGAAGAGGGACACAGCATGAAAGATCGCCTAAACACTACCTTCATAGATGACGTGCGAGAACATCCTTCTAACGATATTCAAGAGGACGGTAGGTACGATTTAGAACATTGGCCGTTCATTCGTAAAACACCTTCTTTGGATAATACTGTGGTACTATCGCTCACCAACATTCTTACCAAATTACGGAGATTGCGGTCTTAGAATCTTAAATCTTTTAGTTCAGTCGGAGAAAAAAGCGGCGGATATTTTGGATCGGTAGCGGCGAAATAGGAAAATTCTTCCTTCTGAACTTCGGTTAATGGTCGCGGTAGCCTTGAAAATTTCAAATATGAAAGCATCTGAGGCAGCCAGCATAGGGACGATGATACAGGAGCTTAACTTGCTCGCTGTGTACTTGACTCTGAGGTAGGTCTAAACGAAGAATGGGACGCACCTTGGCTGAATCAAGTTACAAACGAGGTATCATTATCCCATCAAAAAGCGAGTAACGGCCGACCTCCCATCGGTCGGCAATCTCCCACAGTTGACCGCTTCACACCTCTGTGGGCTCCTAGACACTGTTAAACTGGCCTGCTTTTATACTAATGCTCAGCCTCCTTTCAACAAACTAGCCGAACTGTAAGATTGCCAAGCTTCCGGGCCATATGATGTCAATGGTATCACTGAGACGTGGTTGCACACAGGAATGACGGACGCTGACGTTTCACTACCGAGCATCTCGCTGATCCGGAACCATGGGCTGACAAAAGAAGGAGGTGTAATCCTGTATTACCGAAGCAGTGGCGGATTCAGACTCGCAGTTCCACGACTCTCTTTGATGCCGCTTGCAGCTAAAAGGCAGAGACGGTTGCCTTATTCTCTTGGTGGACAGTCCCCCCTAACTCTACACCAAAACCGACTGCCACCTAGCGGCTGCTTTAAGAAGCAGTTTACAACGAAAGTACACTCACATATTTATCATGGGTGATTTCAAGGTACATTTTGTAGAGACTCCTGCCACGATCGGAGAACAATTCAAAGCCGATCTACAAGATCTCGTAATTACTGTTCCCCTTTACAATCAAATCATTGTGCCGATTCGGTTGAGAACGGGTAACAGACCATCTGTGCTGGATCTTGGGCTTACCAACGAAGAGCATAGGATTGATGTGTTGGTTGTAGACTGCCCGTTGGGTCGCAGTGATCACACAGTCATCAAGTGTAACTTCATCTGCTTTGCGGAATATGGTAATGAGAACGAGGAGACTGTGCGAAGCATCACAAGCTAGGATCGACTATCCTAGCTCGTCAGCGCTGTAACTTGGTCGTTCCTTGCCAAGGAACCCCCTGAATTCGCCTGAACCGAGTTCATCCAAATTTCAATCAGCTGATTGCAGAAGCTTCAGAGATAAAAGTTTGCAATAAACTTAAATCAGTTTCTTTCGTTAGGAGCAGAACTCGAAAATGGATGGCAGTGCGCAACGCAGCATCGCGAGTGTACAGAGAGGCTCCTACACCAGAATCTTGGGACAACTACGTAACCCAACATAACGACTACATTCAACTGCCAAGAGAAGACAAGTCTGCATAGCAGCAGGACATCGTAAAAACCTTCCGTGCTATGTAATATCTGCTGTACAAGCAAGTTATTAGCTTAAGAAAGGTGAGGCAAGGATTTCCTTCAGTGAGGGCGGCCGATGGACCAACAACAACATCTGTGGAAGCAGCAGACGCGTTGCGGATGCAATATGCCTCACGTTTCAGAGGGTCTTGCCACCAAGCGATCTTTCAACATTTGTCGTGTCTCCGCCAGGACTAACATCACTTTTACCGCGAAGGCTGCATTGTAAATGCTGATGTCTCTACGCAAACACAGCTCGCCGGGTGTCGACACCATACACCCAGAGGCATTGAAAGCAGCAGCAAGTCAAGTGGCAGGACCTCTAGCTCAGTTTTCCAGGCGCTGCTTAGAACAGAATCAAGTTCCCGCCATGTGGAAGCGTGGAATAATAGCACGGATTTACAAAGCTGTAAGCAGAACTGAGCCCTCCAACTACCGCCCAGCATCCCTACTTAATATACTCTCCAAGGTCGTGAAATCCATCTTTGCCGATGCACTGGTGTTTTACCTGGGAAACTGTAACAGCAGCACGCCTGAGCACACGGTTTCTGTCTACAGTGGTCATGTTCAAAGAATTTACCAATCGCACACAGTAGTTGGACCGTGCCAGCTAACATTGAAGAAGGTGTTGATGTGATCTAGCTGGAGTTTTCGAAGGCTTTCGATCGTCTGGACCATCGGATACTGCTATGCAAGCTCCAACATTACGAGATCAGCGAACCTCTTTTAAGCTGGATTGACAACTACCTACTTCAACGGTAATTAGTGGCCAGAGTTCGGAGCCCTTTAGCGGGCCCCATACAAGTCGAGTGTGGTGTACCGCAAGCCTTATTACTAGGTCCATGTTTGCTTTTGTTGTTTATTAATGTCCTTACACAGGGAATCCTCTCAAACTTCCTAATGTCTGCTGACAATATGATGATTTGGCGCAGGATCCAGGCGAACGCCAACCATCATCCGCTTGACAGTGACCTAGATACGGTGTATCAATTGTCAAACAAAAGCTTGTTGCATTTCAACGTCAGTAAATGCAAAGTGCTTCCCATCCGACAGCAGAGCAGTTACTCATACCGGCTCGGAATGAATGATGACTTGGGCCTCGAAGACTTGGAAGCAACACGTCGTAGTGTTGCGGCGCGCGTTTGGACAAATACACAGCTCCATATTTCGATAACTGCTCAGTGCATATGTTCGCCCCCTTTTCGAATACGCAGTTTAAGTCTGGCATCCATGGCTGAAAGGTGACCTTAATGCACTGGAGCAGCCACAGCGTCGGGCATTTAAGAAACTAATTGGAATTCGAAATATTTCATACCACGAGAGGCAGCAACGACTGGAGTATTCAGTGGAACCTGTTGGGCGGAGCCTGGGATACTAGTCGGTAAGCAATGACACGTAAGACGTGTCAAATACGACAGTATAGAAGTCGGAGGCAACTGAACCCAACGTATATTGTACAGGCTACAAAAATAGAAAGCGAATCAGAGAGAGCGAGAAACGTGCAGCGTGGAACTCACCAAAACGGTTTGTGTCCATGGATGTGCAGTCAGTTAAACAAATGGACGTTTCGAAGGTTAAAACAACCATAAAATCCAATGTTATAAGATACTGAAAGAGCATGTTTTCAGTTGCACTACAAGGGCCTCCCCCTAGAAGGCTGAAGGATGGAAGCCTTCGATGGAGCTGTTAGTGGGGGGAACGGAAGGTGAGGGTGGATGCAAATGTTTGCAGGGGCTTGAGAATAGCTTCCAAAGTGGGGTGTAGCAGATTTCGCTGGGTCCAGGCTTTTGTTAGTTTTATTTATGACGATCGTGTGGACCAGAGTGCATCATCGGTGGGCCGTCGGGGCGGGCTGGTCGGACTGCAAAAAAAACTGGCTAGTCCAGAAAAATGGCCGACAGGACCTTCCCATTGCTGCAGACCCGACGGTGCGCTTGGGAGGTGTCACTCCCCCCACCGCACTTTAGTCCACGGTCCTCGTCCCACGAAGAAATCTAGGCGTGCTCGTCTCACGAAGGAATGCGGGCGTCCTCCACCCACGAAGAAATCCGGCGTCCTCGTCGGCAATGCCTAAGCGGCGTTTGGGGACCGATTCGTTCGTGGGTGTCTGCGATCGAGGGCGACAGTCTGTTCCTTGGGTGCGGACGGCTGGCGAGTCACTCCAGGGTTGCGTTGAGCCGGTTGGCGAGTCACTCGAGGGTTGCCTGGGCAGTTCCGGCAGTTGAGTTTCTGGAAGGTAGAACTCAGAGGGGGTTGGCAAGGGTAGGGGAAGTGGCTTGACGCCGGAGAGGGGACATGGCATGTATGATAAAAGCAAATACGCTTTTTAGGTTTTTTAAAATGTTTTGGATTTTTTTTGTCGATTTTGCAAAACGTTTGTAGGTGAGACGCAGGAGAACCATTAAAGACGAAAAAGGCGTGTTAATGGAAATAGCAAACGCTTACAAAATCGGAAAAACGGACCGGACGTTTGACCTGTCTACCGCGTCGGTCGGTTGCCTGGGGTTGCGGCGGGATAGGTTGCGGGTCAAGGGGTACGGAGGGATCCGGGTTATCCAGTGCTCGGGAAGTCACCACAGGTGCGGGTGCTTGTGAGAGAGCATCAGGATGAGCTGCAAGTGGCTCGTCAAAGAAAGCCACTTTGAGGCGGTCGATGGACACCGTTGTTCGGTGACCATTCTGGTCTATAGTAAAATGTTTCGGAGTCCGTTGTAGAACTCTGAAAGGGCCAGTGTAGGGAGGCTGGAGAGGGCGCCGCACTGCGTCGGTGCGGAGGAAGACGTGAGTGCAGGTAGAGAGTCCGCTGTGCATTTGCACATCTCTAGTCTGTTCACGGGGCGGGGTCGGGCGTAGTGAACGCATGCGCTGAGCTAGGGAGGACGCAAAGTTAGGCGGAGGCATACCCGACGATGCGGGAGGTGAAACGAATTCTCCTGGTAACTTGAGCGTCGTTCCGTAAACCAGCTCTGCTGGTGCACATTGCAAGTCAGCTTTGATGCTGCTGCGAATGCCTAAGAGAACGAGCGAAATGTTTTCGCTCCAGCTAGGGTCGGAGGAGGCGCAGAGCGAGGCTTTAAGCTGTCTATGGAAACGTTCAACTAACCCGTTGGCTGCTGGGTGATACGCTGTGGTATGGATGCGGCGACAACCTAAGAAGTTGCAGAACGTATCGAATTGTGAAGATTCGAAAGGCGTTCCTCGGTCAGTTGTGATGGTGGATGGGCATCCGTAGTGCGAGACCCATCGGTCCAAGAAGGCCCGGATAACAGTCTCAGCTGTGCAGTCTGTTACGGGGATAGCTTCTGGCCATCTGGTGAAGCGGTCGACACATGTAAGAATGTATACAAATCCGCGTGACGGAGGCAAGGGACCTACCAGGTCTAAGTGTACATGCGAGAACCGAGAGTCCGGGGCAGGAAATGAACCAAGAGGACTGCGGGTGTGACGATGTACTTTGGAGCGCTGGCATTGAAGGCAGGCGCGAGCCCAGGTACGAACATCTTTGTTTACGCGTGGCCAAACGAAACGTTCGGTGACCAGTTTCAAAGATGCACGGATACCGGGATGTGACAGTGAGTGAAGTGCGTCAAAGACTGTGCGTCTGAAGGAGACGGGCACGAGAGGTCTAGGACAACCTGTGGACGTGTCACAGAGGATGGTTCCTTCCGTGGTTTGGAGAGGAACAGGTTGCACATGCAGCGAAGTGGACTGCAGAGTGCGTTGTATATCCTCGTCTTGAGCCTGAGCCGATGCCATTGCGGCAAGGTCGACGGTAGGCAAAGACTGCAGAGTGAGGTTGACGCGTGAGAGAGCGTCGGCGACGGGATTGTCGACACCTGAGACATGACGTATGTCAGCAGTGAACTGCGTGACAAAGTCTAGGTGTCTTGTTTCCCGTGGTGAGTATTTGTCGCTAGCAGAGTTGAAGGCAAATATAAGGGGCTTGTGGTCAGTGTAGACCGTGAAAGCGCGGCCTTCAAGTGTGTGCCGGAAGTGACGTATCGCTAGGTAAATGGCCAGCAGTTCTCTGCCAAACGTGCTGTAGCGGGATTCCGCTGGCTGCAGGCGCTTGGAGAAGAACCCAAGGGGTTGCCAGCGCCCACCAACGTGTTGTTGGAGGACGGCTCCTACTGCGACGTCTGAGGCATCAGTCGTAATAGAAAGAGGTGCAGTCGATTCGGAATGAGCGAGGAGGGCTATGTTGGAGATAGCATCCTTGAGCTCGACGAACGCTGCCTGTGCTGTGTCAGGGAAAGCGAACTTACGTTCATTTCCTCTGAGTATGTCTGTCAGTGGCTGCATGAGCTGAGCGCAGCGCGGAATGAAGCGTCGATAGTAGTTGACCAAACCACAAAATCGACGGAGGTGCTTGAAGGAAGTCGGAGCTGGGAAGTCCTTGATTGCCTGGATCTTATCAGGAAGGACTTCGATACCAGACGATGAAACAAGGTGACCTAGGAATTCTACCGTTGACTTGCCGAGTTCGCACTTAGTCGGGTTGACTGTGACACCGTGTTGGGTCAAGCGCTGGAAGAGAGCTCGAAGATGCTCGAGGTGCTCTTGTTCCGATGAACTGGCTACTAAGATATCATCGAGGTAGGAATATGCAAAGTCTAGGCCACGAGTGACATCGTGGATGAAGCGTTGGAAGGTTTGTGCGGCGTTGCACAGTCCAAATGGCATCCTTAAAAATTCAAACAAACCGAAAGGAGTGATTACGGCTGTTTTAGGAATGTCATTGTCTTCCACAGGTATCTGGTGATAGGCGCGAACCAGATCGATCTTGCTGAAGATCGTCTTACCTGTGAGGCACGCGGTAAGGTCCTGCATGTGTGGGATGGGATACCTATCTGGGACGGTTAGGCGATTGAGTGCGCGGTAATCACCGCAAGGACGCCAGTCACCAGATTTCTTGGGCACCATCTGTAGGGGCGAGGACCAAGGGCTGTCGGAAGGGCGGATTATTCCGAGTTCAAGCATGTGCTCAAACTCCGCCCTAGCTACCCTTAGTTTCTCGGGCGATAGTCGGCGTGGACGGCATGACACCGGTGGGCCATTCGTCCGTATGTGGTGCGTGACTTGAGCTGCCACGGGCAAAGCTGCGTTCATTGGCTGAACGAGCTTGGGATACTGAGAAAGGAGATTACCGTAGGCTGACGAGGTCTGGGGAAATGCATAGACCGGGGATATAGATGTCACATCGGCGGTGATGCCACGTACGCTGAGTTTTGTTGCAGTGTCGACTATCATCTGGCGTTTCGCATCGACCAAGAGGTCGAAATGCCTGAGAAAGTCAATGCCGATGATGGCAAAGGGGACTGCAGCGACGGTGAATACCCAGCGGAAAGTGCGCCGAAGACCTAGGTCCAGGGTAAGTGACCGCTGACCATAGGTGGCTATTGGCGTGCCATTGGCGGCACTGAGGCTTGTCGACAGAGAAGCGGTAGGCTCACCTGGCATAGAGGGAATGACGCTGACTTCCGCCCCGGTATCAACTAAGAACTGGGTATCGGAGTCATAATCCCTAATGTAGATGAGACGACTTTGGGCTTTGCCGACGTTCGTAGCCATTACAGCCCGGCGTGGCGAATCATCTATAGCGGAGTAGCTACATGGCTGTACGCACTTACATGCTTTAGTACCGAAACGCGAGTGGTAAAAGCAGTAACCTGAGGCATCAGGTTTTGTGCGACGAGGCGATGATCCAGAGCGGTTGCGGTGCTTACGTTTTAAGGTGAGTTCTTTGATCTGGCGCTGAAGCGACGCTATCTGCAATGATAATGCGTCTATTGCCGACGGAGGGCTAGTCGCGCCTGTCGTGGTTGCGCCAGCGCAAAGCTGCTTAAGTGCTTTGATTTCAGTCTCTGGCTGGTGCCGTTCGATGACGCGGTCTGCTAGATCTGCAATTGCTGTGATGGGCAAGTCACTTGCTACTGCAAGGATAGCCTGTGTGCTTTCAGGAAGGCGTTGCATCCACAGCTCGCGGAGAATCCCTACGTCCATGTTGGACGTGCCGATGAGCTGTTGCATTTCGCGCAACAAGGCTGAGGGCATCCTATCTCCTAGCTGCAGATCACTAAATAGTTGCTGCAGACGGACCTTGTCAGAAGGCGTGATTCGCTGAATAATAGCCTGTTTAAGTGTCTCGTATTTCATTACTAGAGGGGGGCAGAGTATGATGTCTCTCACCTGCGAGGATATACTATAAGGAAGGCAAGATATTAACTGATTATACATGGCGAAATCAGAAGAAAGCTTACGAATATAAAATACGGATTCTAGGTGCAGAAACCATAATAAAGGATCATTCTCCCAAAACGAGGGAGGAGTTAAGGCAACAGAGTTGACCATGACAGGCTGAACGGCGTTAGCCGCGCATGGAGATGGCTTATCCTCTAGATAATCCATTGCAAAATGCAGGTAAAAATGTGAAAGGTGAGAAAACAATATGATCACAAGTAATGAATCACAAAATCACTGGAACGAGCTCACCAGAATGAAAATGCAAAATGGCGGGCGGCGTGTTCCTGACAGGGGGTCACCAATTGTTGGGCGGAGCCTGGGATACTAGTCGGTAAGCAATGACACGTAAGACGTGTCAAATACGACAGTATAGAAGTCGGAGGCAACTGAACCCAACGTATATTGTACAGGCTACAAAAATAGGAAGCGAATCAGAGAGAGCGAGAAACGTGCAGCGTGGAACTCACCAAAACGGTTTGTGTCCATGGATGTGCAGTCAGTTAAACAAATGGACGTTTCGAAGGTTAAAACAACCATAAAATCCAATGTTATAAGATACTGAAAGAGCATGTTTTCAGTTGCACTACAAACCTATCGCAGACCACAAGGCGACTTGATTATGTCATAATTCATTCCGAAAGACCCACGTTATGTGTGCCGCTACTTACTGCAACTCAACACCAAAATAAACATGAGGGGCCACTTATTGAGACGCGCAGAGCAGTAGAGGCGTCTGGAGTGTCGGAGAAGTTTATTTTCCATTCGTGTCAGTCAACAGTGGAATGCTCTCGCAGAATCGGTCGTCTCTGACCTGACAATAATAGTATTTAAAAGACGGTTGAATGACGCACTCATCCACTTAAACTTTTTCACTTAGCGCTTCGTCTCCTTCCTACACCTTGCGTTTACCGCAGATTTATTTGATCTTAACTGTGAGCGCAGTGAATATAAGGGGATTGCAGAACTACAGCAAAGCAATTGGCAAGTCGTTAGTTTCATATATAAAATACTCACTTTATTATTCTGATTCTGATTCTGCTTATTATGTCGATAGCCCTACCAACTATCCTACGGAATTTGCAAAACAATGCTTCCTAATCCGTATACATGCAGTGCTCATTGTTGCGGGCCCGTCAAAAATCCCCGCAAAAAACGCGCCAGTAACTCCGGCATAATGGCTGTGTGAAGCCGAGTCCAATTTCTCCCCACAACGCAGCAGTGTTCAGCCACTCCGAGGAGCGTCCCAACTGCGAACCTTTTGACAATGGTCATTTGCAAACTACCACCTCTGCGTGGTGACTTTTTTCCCTAACTTAATAACCCATAGCACTGGTTGTGATTGCCCTTTGTCGGTCGTAAAAGAGCCTACAGAGGACCACTTGTCTTTTCTTTCTCTTCGCCTCAGTTGGGAGTCGGTCGGGTCGCGTGATTGCGTGTGAGTCGTTTGCTGGCCAGCCTTCGCGTCTAAGTCATTAGCGCGCGTCTACCGTAAACCCCCTCTCGTGTGCGTCCCCCTCGTCCGCGTCCGTTCCGAGGGCTCCGCGTCTATTCGAACACTTGCGGCTAGGATCGTCACACGCTCGCTCAATTTTCCGTCTCACCGGCTAAGCTAACGTCATCAGGTCAGCGCAACTCCGTTCGAGTGGCCAGCGTTACAAGTCGTCATCGTAGGCGTACTCCAACCGTGCTAGCGACAATCTTATCAGGTGTTAGGTAATCGCAACAGAGGTGGCGTTCCCTCAATTATAACCGTGGCGACGCAATTATAACAGCGGCGACGACTAAGGCAACCTGCGCAATTATAACACTCATCCAGTTTTGATGACTTGCGAACTTCACCGGAATTGCGTGCCTAGCTATAACACGAGGAACGTTACATTGAAATTTTCCTGATACACTTTGTTAATGAGGGATCGTCAAGTGGGTTACATTCAATAATGCGGATCAGTGACGATACACTAGATAATCTCTTAAGGAGCGCTTGGGCATCTTGGAATAAATTCGACTGCCAAGGAGGCCTGCGTCTATTCGTTGGAGCTTGTTCACGTACAGTGGGAGTAATTGAATAATTAACTTTCTGTTTGCTCTTGCTGATAACCATCCACTTGTCTCAACGCCCTTCTGAGATTTTGAAACAGTTTGGATACTGAGCGAAGCTATGGTCATAATTATTCTAAGCGATCTGTAGCTGATCGTTACCGGCGTAGTTGAGCCTTTGGTAATTAAGGTTCGATGGTAAAATTGATGGTTTCTAAAAAGCTACCCAGTCTCTTTCGTCGGTGCCAGAGAGAAAATCGTTTGGGAGGTTTGGGGCCTATTCCCTGTCATGCTTTCTCTCGGTGAAATGATTTTGTTTTCCAAATTTACCTAATCGCTGGTTTTCATTTGTCTCCCCAAATGTTGTTCTACAGCTCAAGGGTTGGAGAAATGAGCGCTTGTTTCTGTGACAAGGATGTACAATTTGTGATGTAGATGAACGAAGTTATTTGCACGAGTTGGATCCAATAGATTGAGTGCACTCAATAACGTGTGTTAAGCTCACTTGTATGAGTGCGGTTAGGAGTGTCTGAATAAATTCAGGTGAAGTATGAGAACGGGGTGCATGCGACCGCACGGTGCTGCCCCTTATTTATTGAAACTTTTGAACCGCCATTCGTTGAAAATGTGCTCTATGCAGCTCCATCTATGTCACTGTATCTCACTTCAACAAACATGTGATTGATGAAAATTTTAAAAACGTGTTCACCATGACAAGTTAATGAAGGTTGATATTTGGATGCCACACTTTCCGGCACTGAGCCTATAGCATGTGTGAAAGAGAGTATTTCCTTCAAACCAAACTCCTCTCACTCCGCATCTCACCATCCACTAACAACGGTCGTGAACATGCAGCTTGGTCTATGACTTCATCGGTATGAGACCATAATTAATTTCATGTCATTCGTCGTTTATTGCGTGACTATAATCATGTGCTCGTTGATCACCAATGTTCCACTGGAACAGACTTTAGATATTATCGGCGTTCACGCTGATAAAATGGGAATTTCCGTCACAGTACCTCAAGTACCTACTGAGATTGTGCACAAGAGACATTCAGTTTTAGTTCAATGGAACAATCTATCGTCAAATAGATAGTGTGACCATGGGCAGCCCACTTGGTCCAGTCCTGAAACTGATAACAAGTCCCAGTTTTAGATGTTAAGCTAGCAATGAATCCAGGCGGTGTGCGCACTCGATCCGTGGATCGCAAGCCCAGTGGGACAAGACAGTACCAGAACTTTAACATGTTATATCCTATAAACCATAAACGCGTATTGGTTCGCACCATCTTTGCAGGTGATCGTAAAACCTGCCCTAAAGATACTATCAGCAGTGAACCGTGAACCGTATCCCCAACATTACATGAAAACGGATAACCTGAGACATTTGTAGCACGATATATAAACACTGCAAGCGAAGAAAAAAGGCCGACTGACGTCCCCAATGAAAGGTGTTTATTATACTACCGTTTAAAGGGGATCAAATGACAGAAGTTTCTGGTACTATCTTCACCAGAGAGAAAGAAATGTTACTATGCGGCCGAACTTGTGCTACTGTACCAAGTAAGGAAGCTGCTAGGTAAATAAAACCCTGACAAGCCACACCCTCTAGTTACAACCTCATGTGTTTACCTCTTTCATTGTACTTGTTGTGGCGGGTACGTGGGCTGAATTGAGAAAAGTCTGCCAACCAGGATTTCAGAGCACATTCCAGGTAATGTGGTCGCGAACGGTCCCAAGCTGCCGGCAAGCTTCATTGCCCAGCACATCGTTGACTGCACCATGCGTTAAAATCCCGGCGAAACGTTCAGGATAATTAGCCGACAGAACAATCCTCGCCTGCTTCATTTTACTGAAGTTTCTGCAGTTCGGCGGCTGAAACCTAATTTCTACAAACAGACTGAGTTTATGACAAGCTTCACTCTGCCTTGGTAATTGTTTGATTTTATCAAATTTAAAGCAAGTGATCTTGCACATTTTTCCTTTTAAACGCAACAGCATTTTTCCATGGATTGTATCCTTACAGCTGATGAGAATACCCGAAATATCTGAATTCAGAGTATCCCATTGAAATGTTGTTCCTGCTTGCTATCTTAAAATCCATGCTGATTAAAAATACCTGCAGCGTATAGAACAATGTATACTGGATCACAATCGTACTGATTGCCCTGGTGCTTTGATGCGGAAAATAATCAGATACAAAATATCATTTGTCTACCATGTTCAAGTGAAACCTGACTGTGCTGTGTGGAGAATGCAACAACGATACAAGGCCTAGACTAAGCTGGACATTTGAAACGCAAACCGACAGTTGTAGGGCAGCAAGCCCCAACTGCTTGTCGTCAAGGCAGAAGAAACCAAAGACCAATTTCTGTGACCATGGATCTATAGTTCAAATTAAAGCAAACGGGCAATCTATGAATAGGTTTGCAATCGTGATGAAAGGGGCAGCCACAGTAGACTGTGCTGCGGTGTGCCTACAGTTTACAGAGTAACCGTTTCCAATCGGCAGCGGAATAAATATGAAGCTCTTCGACCTTGTGGAGCCAAGGTATGCTAATTGCGTGAAGTGAAATCGTTAGATGTCTGGTAATGCAGATGATCAAAGCACATGTTTACATTTTGGTATGGGAGTTGTGGTAGGATTGAGGAATAATAGTAACATGTCCTCAACTAAAGCCTCTAGTTTGATTGCGAAAACAAAGATTTAGTTGGTCTGTATACAGAATATGCTGCAAATTATGTGCGACAACATGTTCACTGCGACTGCACTTTGATGGCATTGCCTCCCTGACAATACATAAAAATGGATAGCCAGTTAGTTACAGATACATGATATGGTACCATTGTTGCACCAGCAGTTTCCCAGTAAAAGTAAACTCTTCGTTCTCTCCACTGTGGAGAAATCAGTGCTGCTGACCCACTATTAAAGCGACTCCTATCTCACAAAGAATCTGACTGCGCTTAGCGATATCCTTTTATCACATGCGTTCTAGCTTGACTCTTTGGAACGTACATCGCTGTTACTTGATAACAGCAGCTGAATTCAAGCTTTAACAAGGTAGTGGACCATACGGCATAAGATCAAACGTTATAAGATATGAGGATCGTTCGGTCGAGGTCAAGAACAAAACAAACGACACCAATGGGAAGGAGTAATTGAGAAGATTTATGGTCTGGTCCACCATTTGATGGTGTATCAAGACGGATATCCAGAATCAGAAACCACTTACGTACGGATTACTTCATCGGAAAACAAAAGTGGTAGAGTTGGCTAGAAATAAGTTCGGCTTAGATTGCTTGTGTGTGTGTGGCTCTGTGTCTATTGGACTTGAAAGTGGTTTTTAAAAGTTTAGGCCACTCAACTCACAACGAAGCGGTTACAACTGGTTTTCAAGGAAGAAATTCTGGTCAAGAGGACGAATGCTTATAAACAAGCGAGCAACTTGACGCTTTTATTTGCTTGGCTGAATTGGGATGCAAAAAAGATGTGCGCATTGGGATTATGGTAGTACAACGGAATAACAGATCAAAGTACTAAGCTTCCACGTCGATGACTGGACTAGGCCGCCTGGTATACTTTGCAGCAGTCCATTATCCAAGCTCTTCTTACACCATTGTGCTCAGTGCTAGAAGTCGCCGCATGTTAGGTTACAACCAGTTAAGGTTGGCTACAAAAGCTGGTGGAAACACAAAGGAGGCTTTCTTCTCTCTGTCCCCGGTGTCGAGGCGGTCGTCTGCAGGAGGTTGATGGTCATATCAAAAATCGCCGAAACTTTAATGATGCTTTTCTCTGTTTGGGTAATGTGCACGTTCATTTTACTCAGTTGTCACTTCTATTACTATAAGTTGCCTACTGTTTTAGGAGACTTCTTACATTGGAACTACACATCGCCTCTAAATATCGTTTACCATAGCGTACCTAAAAGCATTACACGACATATGGAACAAGCTAATAAAGGATTCCTTCAGCTATAATTTAAACCCACCACAATTTGCTAACTAAGTTGAAATACGCAAAGTATTTGAACTAGTATTTTGGTGTCTCCATTTACCCAGACCAAATTCTTTAGAGAAATGGGAGGTGTTATGTTTTAACTGTGTTAAAAATAACCGAAACTGAAGATTTCCCCCGATTACGAGTCTAGAAACGTTATCGTGGGTTCTCTACCAAATGCCAGAGACTAGTCGACCGCGTAAGCTAGTTAGAATGCGTGAAGTGGTGAACTCTTTTGGTGAAAAAAGGCAGCTAAATTGTTTGTCCGTCGGATCGATGCTATTAGAGTAACAGAAGGATAATTGATTTCTTTCCGTGACAGTTTCAATTTAACCTCAGTCGGTAAATTCACTCACACATTTTGTGCGCCTTTAATGCTGCTCAAGGAAAAGCGCCTTCATTGTATATTCCATAAGAAAATGCTTTGGATGTTTAAGTTGCGAAGTTGTACATACAGGCTAACTGCATCAGGCAAGCTTTCCTAATTTGACTGTGTAAATCGATCGGTGGGGTGGCTTTCAGTCCTAAAGCTGACAGAAAGTTCCAGCTAGCTCCTATTAGGTCATACATGTGTAGCTCGCGTGTTGATTTGACATGTCATAGAAAAACTGGTGAACGTGAATGAAAGAATCCAAACGAAGAGATTTCTTTAGCCAAACAGGGAGCAAAAATGGGCTTGTCGTGGTAACCATGACAGCAGCGAATCATAGCTCTGAAAGACAAATAATAACAGCTGGCGTAGATTTAAAATTAAAGCCTACAATCGGAAACGTTTCTTCAACCAGGCACCGATGCAGTGTTACAACGAATTTGGGAAAATACCCATCCTTACTAACTCTGTACACCAAAACTTTGAGTGGATTTAATTCAAGCCCCATAGCTGTGTTTCGGAGTGCATATTAAGAGGTTTATAAGTGGGGTGATCACTTAGCATTAAATTGCATTACCGCAAGCAAAGACGGGGTTAACAATTTGTTTACTGAAGCAAAATACAGTCAAGTAAGCAGTAAATAGCAAACTAATGCTAGGTTTCATCCTGGTCACTGGTTTTCTCTTCAATGTGATACATTTTATCTAAACCAGGTCCAGTGGGCTTAAGGTATGTTCCAGAACTTGTGCGCTTCGTTCTCTTCCCAACTCTAGTGAGGAACAGCATAATCTTGCATTTATGCCATGATACTACTGAAAGTGGAGGACATGCAAAGACTATGAGGTGTTTTCAGGAAATATATTTGGCATTGTATGTGTTTGCTAGCACTTGGGCAACAGATGAGTTAACATGCTTCGGAATCATCTGTTTCTTATACACTCTTCTGCATTCTATCCCAAAGGCCTGTTTAATCATTAATCGTTTGGTTAGAATTTGTTTGAATAACCGGAGTACTACTATTTGTACCAAAGGTGAAATACATGACCGACTTCGCGATTACTCTTCCTACTTATACCCTTCCAGTTACGTGATCAAAATTATAGAGTAATTAATGTAAACTATCTAACGAAATTCACAGACAGCGACGTAGAACTACATCGATACCATTTTGTCGCTCTGATGTGGGAGGCAGGCAAAATATGTTTATTCGAGGTTCTCTTGCAGTCTGTGTGGTATTGATCCGGTCGTCCCACATATTCACCGAAATTTTAGCTCAGTGCATCGCTGAACGAGAGCGAGAGAGAGAGAAACGATGAACTTATGTCAACTCAGACATATTGAAATGCTTGTCTAACTTATACGTCATAACGAAAGCGAGATGATCTAAGCTTCTTACTTGTCTTACTAGCTATCGAATTTATCGAAGGAACGGTGACCTGTAAGGCGGATTAGGGGGGTGTTGTTCGGTCTCGAACACACCAGAATTAGCCTTGGATTTCTTGAATGACTCTATGATTCGTTTCCTTGTTACTGTTAAATACATGGACCAGCATTGGATGCATTTTAGACGGTTCCAAAATGAGGCAAATTGGTAGTTTAGCACGCCTCTACTAGAAATGCACCAGATCTGTAGAGAAATCTTCTCCTGTATTTAGCTTCCATGCGCTTTTATGTCATGTACCTATTGTGTCGGCTTCGAAAATTAAGTAAATGGGATCTACCAAAAAGTCATTTCTTTCTAATAATGTACTTTGCAGAAACAGTAGCTCTATTATAATATAGCGGAGAGTAGCTGCAACGCATGACGACAGTACTTATCTTGATGGGTCTTAATTTTGGATTTGCTGACATCAGAGTCATGAATATACTAGTTCGTATTTATCCATGAAATTTCTGACCGACGAAGAAGTGCTACTCAGCAAGCCGGCTTTTCTTTTCTTCGGCAATGACTAGGTGAAGGGCCTGTGGATAACATTTGGGTAGCGTACCCATAAGCAAAAGCGTGCACAGATTTTGACAAATTGACATTTCGCTTGTGGATGGAAAACTATGGTGAGAGTCAGTGGTATCACCGATCATTTGAACAATGAAGTGAGAACGATGCTTTGTGACGGGACAAAAAGCATTGGTTTACAGGCCCCGTAGGATGACTGGAGTGGTGATTATAAAATGATTGTTGGAATTACGAGAGAATGGGTAACTTCTGGTTTGAGGTGATGCTCCGGGTTCTTCACCTGAATAAATGCTGGTCTGCCCACCGCTACGTAACAAAGAGGGTCCGTGAGCACATTGTTTATTAATACGTCTTTTAATGGAAGCGAGCAATGTCACATAATGTAAATGTGACAGAATGTGGTCCTATCGTTTCTTAAAAAGCATTAATGTGAGGACGAAAATAATGTGAGAAGGAAGAGCGTTCTAAGTTTTGGATACTAGAAGGAAAAAGCATTTTATCGGCAATCAAGCCGACTACTGAGTGTGGTCAGTTTGAGCACGTCGCCCCTCAGGTTATTATTGTGACTGAATGTAATAGATCGCGACAAATGTGATTGGTGTCAGACAGTATGTGGAACACAGTAAAAAAGTCTCCTCGCAGCAGTTGGTATTTGACGCTGCACAAGCCTACTGTTTGCAATTTACGTTGGTAGGAGAGGTGAAACAATCCTCTAACGATTTTTGACGCCCTACGTTGCGAAACTTCGAGCGCAGCAGCATGGTGTTTGCGCCAAGGTCGCTAGGCCTAGATGGCGTATTCCATGTGGGGCCTCACGTAAGCATTTGTGGAAAGATTGATGGCACGAACTGCCCGAACGCCGTTCGTAGGAGTCCAAGGTTTTGACTGGCTCTTCTCAATACCTTTTGGTTTATTTAGAACAGCCAAGGTCATCATACACGATTATCCCGAGGTCGCATTCCAGCGTAACGTCTTGCAGCAGCTGCTCATCAAATCAATATTCTTAAGTATACTGATAGTGTTTGCTCAGAACTTTCCATTTTGCCAAGTTTAATCGTCGGATTTTAGAGGGCGATGTGTAGGCCCTCTCAAGATTTGCAGTGTTGTGTGATCGTCCACTGTCTGGATGTCATGTCGGATCATGACGTCGTCTGCAAATAGCAAAATGTCTGACTGAAGCACCCTAACAAGATAGTTGATGAATACTAGCAACAAACGTGGTCCCAATACCGATTATTGGGGCACTCCACACTGGAATTCGATCAAGTAGGAGCTGGATTCAGCTGACGTTAAATTAGCAAGTTGTTTATCCAACCTGGTACTTGGCAAATTATACCACAGCTTCGAAGTTTGTGAAGGAAAAACCCCGTGGTCCTGGCGAACATATGCTTTGGAGAAGTCTATGTACAGGACGTCTGCTCCGTGTCCGTCATCGACTGCTTTCGTCTAGCTGGTTCGGGCTAGTAAAATGTGTGATGTAGGATCGATTTCGACGGAATTCAGGCTGCTGTTGCATTATGATGTTGAAGCGCTCAAGGTGTCGCCTGAGCGCTTCGGCGATTATTCCTTCCATAAATTTGCTTAGTGCTAGGATGAGGGTAATTGGACAGTAATTGGACAGATCCGCACAATCCTTACTCTAGAAAGTAGGAGTAATTATGCCCTATTTCCACAAAGTCGCAATCTGCATTTCCTCAAGCGTTGCTTGGAAGAACTTGGCCAGTGGCAGGGTTCATGGCGCTTGTTTTAATGCCTTCAGTCTGATATTGTCCACACCAGGGGAGCTGTGCACGGACAGTGATAGTAGTCTCTTCAACACGTCTACAGCAGTAAAAAGACGGGACCTAATCCTGGGGGCGGAGTAAGTGCTACGGGTGAGGTGACAATTCACTTCGGAAACTGCGGATAAACTGTTGTCGAAGCGCGTTCGCCGCATCATGCGTAGTGTGCACAAGACTATCTGCTGCCCACTGAATTGGGATCACGAGCTGCATTCTCCGGAGCTTATTCACGTGCCTGTAGAGTATTTTAGGGTTAGTAGCGAATATTGCTACTAAGTCCTGTTGATGTTTGAGTTTGTCCTGTTCGGACCAATTTGGCAAGGTGATTTCACTGAGATATGTAAGAATACCAGGTCTGCAAATCTGGAGGGTCTTTATAAGCATGCCAGGCCAATTCCCTAAGAGCATTGTATTTTCGTGGTCGGCTCCTCAGGAAAGATTAAATTTGGTTCGAGTGAAAGATTTTGGCTTCAGACGAGTTTGTCACCAGCCCGGTGTACCGGGCGACAAATTCCTTCCACGCGAATTCGGAGGACTCTTCAGTTAGAAAGGTCCAGTTTGTTTGTTGAAAGAGGTTTGCAAGTGTACCGTAATGGGTGACGATGTGAACCTCCTCACTGTTTTCACAGATAAATTCCGTGTGGCAGAAGTAGCGGATGAGCAGCGTTGCATAATCACTCCGGACAAACGGTGCGCTTATGTTCACTGCATCTTTCACTAGCCATTCGTTGGTGAACACAATGTCTAAGACAGATGGTTCGTCACCTGTTCTGAATGTAATGGGAGCAGTTAACTGTTTGTATAGCGGAACCTTGATGATTACTGCTAGCAAGTTCTCTTTGAACTGTTCGCATAGCGAAGCTTGGATTTTGATCGCATGCAGGTTAAAGTCCTCCAGCAAAAGGATATGACTATAAACGAGCTAGGATTCGTTTCATAGCAGTAGCCAGGCTATATTCCTTTTCCAGGGTGGATCATGGAAGGCGGTATATAACTGCAAGTAAGCAAACATTACCACGTTCCAGTTGCTGGTAGCACCAGAGGGAATTGGTAAATTTCTTTTCTGGATCCTCGATGATATCGGAGCGCAGGTCAGATCAGTAGTACAGTAGCACTCGGTCTACTTTGCTGAGTCGCTCGTTTCGTAGGAGAGTTGTACCTGGCGAGGCTCTCACAGAACCGGTGATATCAGTATTCAGCCATTTTGAGTTATCATGACGGTATCCAAAGGTGCGGATGCGTGAAGAATATGTAGCTCATTGCACTTACTGATGAGACCTTGAGCGTTGGTATACAAGCGGTTGAGGGCTTAAAATTTCAGTAGTATATTCGTAGTTGTGGCTTCTGTGTGAGGGGTTATGCCGACACTTTGAGGACGGCTGTCGGTCGCTTTTTGTTGAACCGTATTCCCTGGCCTCGTTGCAGAGTGGACGCTCATCAACATTTTTGCTGCACAAAAAACGAACAACAGTACTTATATAATTTGAGCATTCTGAATTCAAAACTGACATTTGATTTTCTCTGCAAGCTATACATTTTCGTGAAATCGAGATAGATTTCACTTTTTACACTTCTCCGTCAAGTGTTGCTTCATGTCATTTAAAACTACTTTTCGTTGTAAGGAAACTCACAATAATTCTCAGATAATTTAAGAATGGTAAATTCAAACCCAACATTGATTGTTCTCCGTAAGCTACAGATTTTTGAAAATGGAATATCATGATTTTTTGAAGAGCATTAAGTTGTTCATGATGATGGCCGACGACCCAGTGTATATTTATGCCCCCAGGTTTACAGAGAATTGATGAAGATGACTAGCTAAAAATGCAGCTTGACGCTCATGTTCCACTCAAGTTCGCGAAATACCAACAACATACTGTTAAACTGTCCCTCATGCACTAAGTCATCCAATTCTTTTTGACTAAATTGCTGGGAGGTGGATAAAAGTTCAGCACCATTTGCAGCGTCTACATAAGTTGTAGCCGATCCATGTAAGTGCGCTCCATCTTTATGCCTACTGACTTCATCATTTGATGAAGCGAACCTTTAAATTTTGGAACTGGTAGCTCCTCAGAGTGCGAAATGCGTCGAATTGCAGTGGAAATACTGTGATAAAAGATCATATGCCCAGTTTCCTTGCCTGTATCTCTTGTAATCACCATGCGAAAATAGCAGTATGTTAGGTGACTCCTAGGTACTCGCCAAACCATGAAAAATTTAAATTACAGAACATTTACGTTTGCCATTTGTCCAGTCGGGAAGCATTTTCTCAAAATAATGGCCCACAATATGTGGTGCCCATTCTCGATCTTGGTCAACAAGGGGTGTTTCAAAGTTGCTTTATTGACACATTTTTCAAACGAAGTGATACCTCTCTTGACGAACGGATGTACAATAGCCGCATAAATATGGTAAAATTCGTCCGGTTTATTAGCACATTTATGTCATTCTGTGAGCCACGGTCAAATCTAATCCGAAAGTGGATTGGTAATTACTTTTTCATTTATGCAAAAGCTCAACACGCATGAAAATTTGCGCATACAAAAGAACGATTTTCAGATGTAAACAAGCATTAAAATTTATGTGGAATCAGTTTTAAAATCCTCTGAAACAGAAAGTTGAAAAAAGTTTGTTGTTCTGTGTTATCAGAGATAGCTACTGTTTTGGGTAACAAGAAGCTTGCTCTAGTACTCAGTAACGTACACGACAGAATGGCGTCTTCAGTAGGCTGTCTGGATGCGTGTAACTTCCCAATTTCGCCAGCAACTATCTTTTGGTTCCCAAAAGTATAGATGCAATCGGACTATTTCATGTACACAAATATGGCAGTTGTCTGGAGATGACATGAACGTATGTGAACAGAAGCGATGAATTCCTCATTAACCAGTTCAATACATTCGACAGAAGGTGCACAGCATCAGTTTGTAAAGTATACTGGTGATAATCTGCAAAATGATTAAAGGCATCCACTATGCTGTGTTCTATGAATATGAGAGACCTCCACTTTATTCCTTCAGCTCACAATGAATTCCTCCTAATACACATCTTAATTACCACGATCAAAATTCAAGTGTTCGCGGAGTTTAAGTTGGGCACTATGGGTGCATACGTCGATGCGAATGAATAGTTTAAGCAGTGGAGAGATTTGGCCCTAAATTAGTCGAACTATGAACACTTAGGTGATTCGGCACCAACGCTTGCATCTAACCTATTTGTATGCGGAAGTAAGATTGTTTGCATACTTGGCAGAGATGATCGGCAGATTTGTATATCACGCTGGACCGGCACGAGCGGTAGCCGGCATAAAAACAACCAAAAAGTTAAATCACAAAGAAGAACAAATTCCATGATAAGTGTCCAAATTCTGTTTGGCAGTATGCGTTTCTTCTCCTGCACATCTCAAGTCGCGTGGCGCGTTTCCAATTTTCATGATTTCTGAAGCGAAAATCGGAGCAGATTTCGCCAATGTTGCTACAGGTGTCCAACTTAGGACAATACTTGTGAATAAACCATGAGTTATAATACAAGGAGAGACGGACAAATATACAGTACAGGATTAGCGTATGTAAGCGTTGTGTATTATATCGTTGCATAATTTGTTATGTACAGTTTTCATGGAAGCGGTACTTCTTTTCCAGAATCATTAACCACTTTCTAAAAATAGATGAACAAACGTATGTGGGGTTCTTGTACTCCTGTTGACTAACACTAGAGTTGATACACCAGGCGGAACAAAACCATGCTAAAATAGACAAAGTTTACATTTTGACTTTTCTGAATCCATTAATCATGAGAATATTCTGTTTACTACTGTGGTTGTTATTCGTAAACGTGGTCGATATTGTGCATGCATTAAAGAATTTAGCTTGTTCGGATAGTAACTACATTTTTTACTACCGTTTTATTATTATTACTTTTCACAACCAACTTCACATCTAATCCGCATAGTCATTATATATGTTGACAGATGATATAGTAAGGCTTGCTGTTGCAAAAGTTCGATTGATTCTATGCAGTAGTTTTCGGTTGGTGCCCTTTCAAATATGAGAAGTGAAAAGCAGCATTTTCGGCATATTTTATATTTTTACTTATCGAAAAATAAAAATGCTGTTCAAGCAAGGAAAAAGTATTGCATGCGTTTGGAGAAGATGTAGTGGCAGAAAGCCTGTGCCAAAAGTGTTTTGCAAACTTAATTAATTAATTAGCTGCTAAATTGCTTCATTGCTTAATTAACTTATTCATTAAGTCATTGATGCAAACCGGCAAATAACGGCACGTGAGAGCGCTGGGAGATTCTCTTTATGAACTTTGACAGTTCATTATGATTTGCAACGCCTAGGTTTCACCTCAAAGCTCGACATAAGGATTTCCCATGTTCTTACGTTTAGATATTTGTGCTGTTTCGTTAAGGTCCGTGATTTGCTACCCAATTGTCCAGAAAATAAACAATTTTTGAAGCGCGTCATCACTGCGGACGAGAAAGGTGTTATTAATTGCACGAGTTGGGGTAAAATAGATGAATCGGCTCAAACCATTTTGAAAGACGATATTCATCTACAAGATGATGCTATCTGTTTTGTTGGATTTCAAAGGAATAATTTCTTTTGAGCTTCCACCGGACAACACAACAATCAGTTCTGATACATACTGTCATCAGCCGGACAAACTGAACGATTCACTTTAACAGCAAATACCACAATTAATCAAGAGGGAAGGTGAAGTGTTCCACCAAGATAATGCGAGATCTCTTCCAAGTTTGATAACTCGCCAAATGTTTCTAAAGCTTGGGTGGGATACGCTGTCACACCCACCATATTCAACACATCTGGCATATTCCTATTATTATTCTCTCCGTCGTTGCAAATTTTAGACGATAAAACTGGTACTACAATCGAGAGTATCAAAAATCACCTGGATCAGGTTTTACCTGCAAAGAACAACACATTTGTGAGCATGGAATCATGTTGCTGCTAGAAAGATGGCAAATGGCATTGGACCAGAATCGACCATATATAATTCAATGAAATATTTATTCCCTATCAGAAATCCGTCTTTCATTTTCATAGAAAAAAGGAAACAACTTGCAGGACAATCTAATGGACAGAATTAATTCTGGTTCACCAGACGTCGGTGCCTGCTGTAGAAATACAAAAGCATCAGAATAGTTGGTGTTCAAGCTGATTCGCTCACGAATAAATATAAATAGATATTAATGACAATTATATGAAACGCAACATTGCAAGGCATCTTCAATCGGCATTTTTATGAAGATGCGGAATATTCAGCGGCTTTTCATTAGAGGCGAATTGCGCGTTCTATTTCGAATTCAGTGCCACGGTTACCATAACTCTTACAGCCGAGAAGATGCACATGTATGTTAGGATACCAGCAGTTGCAACATAGGAGCACAATGGTGTGAATCTTCACCACCTATGTAAACGGCTTATAGTAAGTCTTTACTTACATCCAACGCTATCAAACATCATAAGTGCTTTATGGTAGCCAGCGCAAACCCTACAAACATTGTCGAGTACAAGGTTTGAAAGCCACTGTTGATGAAGCATGATTCGCAGCGTTGAAAATATATGTTGGGATTAGTTTGTCGACCGGCTTCATCCATCCAGGCTTTGTGTGAAGGCCGACTGTTGCTAGCAAGGCTGTTGCACCTGCGACAACTGCTACTGCTGTTACTACGCATTGAAAATATTACTTGGATTGGCGGCGAAACGACTGCAAGATAAATACGCAGCTTAGAGAAAGAACCAGTATCGTAATAGCGCATGTGTGACACTTAAGTAACAAGTGTTTAGCCCAAGCACACATATTATCTGAGTTTGGAACCTTACTGACTTGGCACTGAATATGTGCTTCAACAGTGGCAACATTTTCCTGAAAATGTTAAGCGTTAGCGCCGCAGTTATACCGATCTGTATTTAAAAATCGGATTTACGGGCAAGATAATGAATGTGTATTGCAATTCCGTGACTAAAATGATCCCACGCGTTAAACACTATAAAGAGTTGTGTAAAATGACCGGACCCGCAGCTGCCTGCAGCACACATAACGCTGAATACAAGCGTACAGTCTGATTTCCTTGCATTTATCGTTGTCCTAGCTAGGCTGCATGTTTCGGCTGAATGAATACCTCATAAATAAAGATAGCCTGTTTATCCTCGTAAATAACATAGACAACCGATAGATGCAGAAGTTCCCGTCGTAGTCACCGAGTAATTTGGCGAATTCATATGAACCGAGTTACTCTCCTAATCAGTATAACTAAGCTCCATTTCATAAGTGTATTAATGATTTCGGAGTAGAGGATTTTCAAATTTACGCATCGGGTAGTATGGTCTTAAAAATACCAACAAGGCTTGCTACGCAGGACTAGCTACTGGGACTCGATACTAAGCTGACGTAATAAGTAAATGATAAAAGCGTAGGCTTACATGCTGTGCAGCATGTTGAGGGCTCTACCTGAACAATACCAAAATTCCACGAGACTCATTAACCTGCACTCTAAGTTCATTGTAGGCGGTAGTAGTACATTCGCAGTTTGTCTGATATCTGCTCCCTTGTCTCTTGGGAGTGGATCGTCCTTACGGGTATTTGCTCCAGTAGCGTAAGTTATCCAATAGTGAGGGCTGTATGGAACAGGTCTTCTGCACCTAAATTAAAACAGTTATTTGGCCCAGTTCACATTGTTTAGCGTTGAAAATATCCTGTTTGGAGGTATAAGCCTACTAGGTTTGTTTACTATGAGTCCGAATTTCTTCTGTTACATCACTTATGCATATTGCTGTAAACCACCAGTGATTTTTTATTTACATTCTAATAGATTCAACTTATCGATTTACTTGCTGCAATGTGAGAATACTTTGAAATATTACAACTAACTGCCTGCTACTTACGAGTAATATAAAATAAGTAGTCGTTCTTAGTTTATAATGCCATGGATATTGCGTCTAGCGAAAGGACGTCATCACCTCGCAGCCTAGCTAATGTCAGTGATAGTGCAAGATAGGTGCTGCTGTATCCCAGTTAGTTTACAAATTACGTATCCCAACCAACGTCCTCCATGGCTCAGTGGCTTAAGCTGTTGGCTAGTTAGCATCTGCCCCTATCGGTCATGGGTTCGTTCCCCAGGGAATGAGCACCACTGACGAGTCCCAATAGGCCGAAACGCATCTAGGGCTTTTCGTGACTAGACTTTTTATATATGCTTAGCAACCCACTGACTAAATCCCACCTCTTCATATATTCGTATCCTTCTTAAACTGGAGACACTTTACACCATGATGAGAATGTCACAATATTCGACATACCACTGCTGATGTCTTAGTCAATTTTTCCTCCTCACTGGCATGCCAGAATTCAGCACACTTACGCTGCGAACTTGCCACATAACGTGTCATCTCTTAAAGGGAACAACAGCCTCATTCTGGTTCTTTCACCTTTTCTGCTGCTTCTCCAAATGTCAGTGGTAAAACCAGCTGAAAATATTTTCTCATCATCCTTTCTGTTATGTTGACAACCGCATACTTTTCCATTATTCGAAAAGATACTACTTATTTGAGGAACCTAAATAGTGCGTTTTGAATTTTCTTGCTTTCACTGTTATGTACTCACTTGTAGTCATAAATATCATGTCAGCGTGACGCGCCTCGTTTCGTCGAGAAAAAAATTTATTTATTTATTTAGTTTATGTGAATAAAGTTACATACGATGGTAGGAAATAACACGTGCATGATGGTAGGTTTCTCCAAAAGCTAAACAAAATATTGCAGTTCGAAGTAGTCACCTTGTAGAAAGACAACACGATATAGTCAATCAAGTTAAGTCAAGGCAAAATAAGTTTTATTTATACAAATGGGTACATTTTTATCACTTTACAATATCGACAACGGATGAGCTAAAATCACATTATCAGCGCTAAATTTATAAGAATGGATAAAAGGACACATGAATAATCAGTGCAAAGGTACAACAATTAAACAGTTCCGGACAAAATAATCTAAAGCCAGTGTTACAAGCCAGATTTTCAATCGGGACCGTCCATTTTCACTTGCACAGTATCTGGAATCTTTCTCAAAGGTTACGCGGAGAGCAGCAACGGTGCTCTTGGAAAGAGCTTGACTAATACCAATGTGGAAATGTTCTGAGCATACCAATGTATCCATAGGTATATTGTAACAAGGTTGTTCCGTGTCAACGGCCAGGCCGATTTAAAGGCCCGCCAGTGCTTTGCCCTGAAACATACTTTGATCGGTTCTATCCTCTAAACAGCAGTTACAGCTCCAATGTATGCCACCGCACTCCACAAATTATTGACTCTTTTTGAGCGTTTCAGGTGTAGTTACCCGTGATACTGTTCGAAACAAGGACAGAGTTCGTCGGAAAATCCCGCATGGTTACACTATCGGGTCTGTAAGCCGGCGCTTCGTCACATTCACGAACCCGTTGCTGTGTTCGTGTGTTATCGAGTCCCCCCATTTGAACCGACAAGAGTCCACTGTTAGGGAATTTTCAGTCTCGCCTTAGAATGATTGGCGAATCCTGCATGAAAAATGGATAATCGCAAGGAAACGCACAGGAGGCTGGGGGGTTAATGTAGGACAACTCAAGTTGGATAACCTAAAAACGACGAAAATGTTTGTGAAGAAGATGTCTGGCTATAATCCGCAAATGAAATTCAGCTACAATACTTCACTTCTGGTCAGGCAACATGACCGGTTATCAAGCAATATGAAAGAACCACAGGGGCCATTACTTTGGATGATATGGAAACAGTAACAAGCTGACGTATCATGGCCCACTGACTACCACCTTGACCAGGATATTAATAAAACCTCAGTTCATTTCAGTTTCCGAATTTAGAACCATCACCGAAGTGTGAATGATCAAGTTACTGTAACGCACGTCACCAGCGTAATAACAACAATCAAACCGGTGCTAAGGGTATTAATCTGGGAAAAACATACAAGCATTCAACGCGTTTAGTGGACGTGTCAAATGGACAAACGGTTATGAATGAATGAATGCCCATTTACTTCGTAACTGAGTCATATGCAACAGTGCTGAACCACTACCTATTTGCGGTAGTGTCGTACGGTCGTTTTGTTAGGAGAACCACACATGCTGAGGTTTGCAATAGATTACCTCACTGATTTTTAATATCCGTCAAGAACAAGGGAAGGCTTGGAAATAAGGGTCACCAAAGAAGAGATATTCATTGAAAGATCGGCTCAAGGAACACTGGCCTTCCATACTGCAACTTACCCTGAGGACGCGGTTGAGCAACCGCACTTCATCCACCAACGCATCTTCAATGAATGTCTCTATAAGGGTGATTCCCACACACCGCTTCATACGGAGTTCGAATAAATTAGCAATTCCTAAGGCCCTCACTGGATTGTTAGCATTCGTTTCCGGATTTGCTTGTCACTTTTACTACCATGGAACATGACTTCTGCGCCTACAGAGGGACTATGGGTGGCTTGCGTTGCGTTGCACTTAACTCCATCCACACGCCCCAAATCCTCTGTAAACTGGAAGGAGTGATACCGGGAGACATCTGGATATAGTCCTCTCACATAAGCATCATAGAATATAAGGAAGGCACGAATGGCCTAGGGGTACAAACCTAAAATATCCCAGAGGCTCAAACTGAAGGGCTGCAGGCTGTAAGCAATTTTATTGAGCATGCACCATCTTCCCGAGATGATCTGGAGCAAGCGAATGAACGAGATGTCCCGTCAAACTCCAAAAATTATTCTCCTTCATTGGAACAAAACCATTTATGTAATTTACGTCATAATGAATAAAATCTCGTTCCATTGCAGTTTAACCGGTTCTCAGATCATTGTCATTTCAATCAAAATTAAGTGTTGAACATTAAGAATAACCGAATCCGGTTTACCATGTATTGAACCCGAAGGAATGCTATGCTCAATACAATTGCGAAATCCTCGCGGCCGCATAGGTCAAACGAGTCCATTCCTTGTCCGGTTGTGCGAAAGCATCCTGTGAAATTGGACAGTGCTGAAGCATGCGATCCAAGGATTGCCTATACTTATAGGTGCATCTGTAACCTGTCCAACGTGTATTTTAAACAAACTTGTCATCAAGTATATCCATATAACATGAGTCAAGGCAGAAATAGGTAAGTGGGACCGCACTGGGCGCATACTCAAATAGCACTCTCCCTGTGGTCTGGACATCGCCAGTATCAACTGCAGGAGGGACTTGCTAGCGTCCAACTTCGTTTTTGTTATAAGGCACACAGCACAAATTTGACATAGAGTAAGATGCCTCCTTCCCAATATCTTCCATAATCAGAGAACGGCCAAGTAAAAATGTGTGGTTCAAATTCAACTTGGTGATGAAAAGCTGTATAAAGAAGGGCCGGATCATTTATGATACCGGAGAAAATCAACTCTACTGCACCAGAGAAAACTTGATCAGTTATGATGAGCTGCTACAAACCGCTTCTTATGCTATTCCTTAACGCTACCTCCCATGCGGTTTTACTCCCTTTAAACTTAATTCATACCAGCTGTCTTCTGTTTAAAACCGAGAGCAAAATTATTTACTGGTGTGACGTCAGGAACTATTTTCGTAATTTTCCCCACAAATTGATTTATTCGTAATATTGTTCTGCGATCCCTTTTGCTACATTTGTTCTCCAGTGCTAATCATTTCCCCTTCTTTTCTGAAGTTAACAGTCCAGAAACATATACTTGAGTTCAGTGATGGCAATAACTGATTCCCTATGCGACTTTTGCCTATGGACAATTCGTACAATCATCTGTCTCCGGCTGTCACGCTACACAATTCATCGTATAATCGGCCCAATCGATTTCTACGCCAATGTACAAAACATACCTGCCTATTTTTTATACTAACAATCTAGTTTTCACATAATTCCTCTTTTCTATATTCTTCCTTATTTCATAGTTGGCCACGACTAGACTGATCTCCTGTGGTGACGGATTACAGCTTCCAGGTTATAAAAGACGTTACCTGTGCAAGGCAAATTGCCACCAACCAACTGGAGCATAAAAAGTGCCATAATAGGATGATCGGCATGACGGACTGGGCTGGGAATTCATGGCCAATAATACATGTACAAAAGCAGCTCCATAAAGAACAGAACATATGATATATAGGTGATGGCTCATATGCTACTATGCCACACCGGCACACGGTTAGTTATTGCACGGAAGTGCGAGCGAAACCTTTCGTGGGAATACCTTGCATGAAAGCAGGACCCCTGGGAATGGTCCCACGAGTGGCCGTATTACTTTAACTGGACATCTGTTTAAATCTGCTTACGTTATTGTTCCTGGTTTTTAATTTCTTTAATGCCTTAATCCTGCCAATTAGTTTAGTACCTGATTTGGATCCATTGTAGAAAAGCGTGAACAAATTGATTATTTTTATTGCGATCCTGTTGTACACATTGATCAGACCACATAGTTGGACTGCACCTCGAATCACCGAGGAACACACCATTTATTTATTTATTTATTTAAAGAAATGTTCAATCGAAAAGCAAGCATAGGAAAAGTCGTCTTTGAATGGTAGTGAGCAACGCAGTACATTTTTAGATAGATGGGCCAAAGCACGAAAAGCTAAGCGAAGATCACGCTGGATACACATCCAGATCGATTTCCACATTCGGTTTCCACATTATTCACTCGGTGCTGTCACTAGTTGCAACCAACAGTATACCTGAACCGTCTGTCGAAAACGCCCATTTTACTAACATTTCCAAAGACCAACAGCCAAATACCTAATCCGAACTGGAACACTGCTCGCATTTTAACCACTCGCTAAACCAGAATGTCTGCATCCTACAGATCCTACAAGGAAACGAGACCTTGAAAATCCCAGCCAACACTATCGTTACTCTCAGCGACCTTTTCCGACAAATGACCGGTTGAGATGATTGTACTGCTGTTTAAGTAAAATTGATCCAGAGCTTCGAAACATTATTTCATGAAATCGAGAACTGGTGGTATTTCCGCCTGGTTCTACAACAGCGGCCCGCACTTGGTGATGCAAAACATTCACCCATGCTTAGGATGTAAAGGCGTTAACATGTTCAACAATTATGTAACAGACGCCAAGCCTACTCCAAAAGGAAATTATGTCATATGCGAATGCACGATACGACAGCCGGTTACCTGGTAGAACTTCAACCCCAGTAGAATTTGAATTACGCGGGAGCTGGGCACTAATGAGCAAATAATCGTCCAAGCAGTGCTTTTTATGAACGCAGGGTGTAGCGCTTCGGAACGAGTAAAACGACTTTTACGATTGACAAATGGTTCTTTCAAATGAACACTCATACCACAGCAATGGTTGATCTGCGTTCAGGAGAAATATTTTATGCGACGATGGTGGACACCTTATGCAGAAAATCCCGGAGCCTGATGGCAGTGCTCCGTTGCATTTGTATTCAACGGCTTTTAAGTATGGGTATGAACAAACTATGAAATCCAGTAGCATGTCAAACGGAAAAGAAATTCTTGTTTTGGCTCCCGTCATTTGGAGAATGATGGAAAGCTAGTGATCTTTGTGACGGCGTAGAAGGTTGTCCGAACTATGCTATTTAACTTACCAGTGTTAAATAGGTTACACCTCACGGGGTCAAGGAAAACACTAGATATTTAGTAAAGAACCTAACTGCAGAGCAAACTGATATTTCCATCAGGTTAAATGGACAACTCGGAGATGATGCAGGTGCAATGGCCATAGGACCGGTTTGAACTGCAAATGGAAGTTATTGATACTTTCATAAGAGTACTGTGCTTAACGTATGTGCTAATGCTATTGGTTGTAGTAATCTCAGTTAAGAAAGACTTTCTTCCCCCATTTGGCTTGTCCTGATTTTCAAACTCTCCGTCACGTTCTAAAGTTAAACCGTTGACACAAAGTTAGCAGGTAAACGGAAATAATGAGAAGGTAGTTTAAGCATAATTGCTCGTCAGAAACCACATGAACCAAGTTATCTTGATATGTTCTCGATGGTCTCAGTTTCCTTAAGAAATTCCTCTAGCGTGGCAAATGTCCAGATCAATATATGGGAGAAAGCCATTGTCATCGAACATATTACATTCAGTCACAGTTGACACCAATCAGACCCAGCAGTAGTTTATCACATGCAACTACTACTAAATAGCAGCGCGGTCACTTGATGTTACCTCACAGCGAAACTGTACCTTTGCACGTTTGTGAGGTCACTCCGCATTTGAAATGTGCCACCAACTTTTTTCTGTTCGAGCCTCAAACGTGGAGGTTCCTACTTCAATAATGTTTAGACCAGATCCTCTTAGACTATACAGATTGACGACGATGGGTTCACATATATCTGCTAAGTCGAGCGGAAATGCGGATGGTGCGATCCATGCTTAGAAAAGATGGGGTTCCTTCGCAGAACATTGTAGGAGCGAATGCTGTTCCTCGGGGTAAAGTTGACAGCCAGTTTGTTGGGTAAATCACACAACACTGTTAGCACCTCAACAGGCATGCGCCGTTCCTCAGTTCAGATCCATCTGCGAAGTTTAATATGGCAAGCTGTGGACGATGTGTATCCAGAGTCATATTATTTTCGAAAGCGGAATCTTTGAAGAATTACTTCCTACAGTCATACCAGGTGAAACATTACACTTAGACCGAAGTATTCACTTATCAGCATTGTAGCAATTACTGTAGGAGTTAGGTCTAGGTAATGCGGTTACGCTGCCTCGGATGCCTTTTGACCAAGTGTCTCATATTTTTCCAATTACAGACAACATTATGGCACCAGTCACTGTCATGCCATCAAAAATACAATATAATGCTTCAAAATTGCAAGATGTTGAGCATGTTGCGTAAATTGTACTCGAGTGCTTGCGGTGCCGAAGGGTTACGCACAGGTTTGTTTTGATCCGGGATGTGCTAAGGTAACAATCTAGCCATACAATTAGGCACTGAAACCAGAACATCCGATTCTTGATCGAATAACAATCTTGGTTGCCTATGTCATTCTGAAACCGAACTGGTCGGTGGATTGGTCACATAGTTTGCTAAGCGGTCCCATAGTCACTATTCCCACTTGCATCTTCGTCAGCTGTTTTCAAAAATCTATAAATCGGCAAGTCAGTGAGTGTGGTTGAGAATACTTGCTACGGACTCTAAAGTTACCAGCAATAGTGATGAGCACTTCCTTCGCAATGAGGATATCCAATACCGAAGCTTAGTTTGTGCGTCGTGGCTGCAGTATTGAGGAACAAGTAACATATTTATACGCAGGTGTTTACAGCCACTTTGCAGATCATCTTCAAGAGGAGTAACAAGGCAAGCTTTCTATCAACCGAAGAGATATTTCTATATTTACATTGATTCAAGACAGTGGTAGGGGTTAAAGTATAAGTCTAACCGGTTCACACCTGAAAAGCCTAATAGCTCTCTGACATTTTTCCCTATAGTAATGACCAAGAGCATACCGTCTTTTGCAAAACTTGCATTTAAGAAGACAAAGCTGTTGGTCCTGAGTATCCCTGTGTTGTGAAATTTAAGCATTAAAATTCTTATTATTCGTAGCACCAGAATGGTCGCCCCGACTAACCACATCGCAAAGCGTGGAACATTTTTACTTGAACAGTTAAACAACACTCCGTTGGTCACCAATATAATAGCACAAATAGCGGAGTACTCCAATGAGACTTTAAGACCACACGCGCAGACTCGTATTGATGTATCGGATCACAGTATCTGAACAAAAAAGAAAGTGACAACAAACCATGGAGCATATTCCCAACTAAAAGAAGCAGTATGAACAAACGTGCAGGATAAACAGCGACGCATGGCAATGAGCAGCGTGGTTTGGAACTAATGATCATATATATATAATATATATGCATATATATATATATATAGGAGTGACAGAAGCGGATAAGTTGTACTAAATCCCTATTTAGCTTGCAGCATCGGACGGCCTCTCACTGCCCCCATATTTGGCTAGTTGGCATAAGCTGCAAGAGGCCATGAGTTCAATCCCCAGCAACTCACCGAGGGAATGTGCATAGCTGTCGAGATCCAACGGAGAGAAAGGCTCGTCTGCTGCTTTTTCGGATTAGGGTTATGCTAATCTGGCTTGTGAGCAGCTGGGATGAACCGGTAAAATATCATCAAGAATACTCCTGTTCATCAGTAGCCTATGTATGGATCAATTCAAGCGGAAAGTTTGGTAGAATGGCAGTCGATGCTAGTTAACATTTTAAGGACCTACCACAACTCGGTTTTACGAAATGCCAGCTGTGAGTCAGGTTGAGGAAATGTTTCAATAATGCGCACGATGCTGGTTTATAGTCTCTCACTACTGCGGTGTGGTGAGCTGCTGTATCAGCCATTTACGTAGAAGGTTTAAAGGAAATTACTGGGCAATATTGTTTCCGTTCCCCAAGAAAGTGGTCAGGGGGGCAATGCTTAAGGTTAGTGACCGCATGCATCTGCGACTCTAATTCGGTCTTACTTTAACCGCATGGTGGTATATGGTTAAAAAACTTCATGCGCTTAGTGAACTTGCTTGCAATACCCACCTGGCCAGTGGGTTCCGCTCCCGAAAGAAGTTCCTAAGGAACGGTTGAAAAGGCCTTGCCTCATTTTGGGAATCCACTAAACTTACAGCCTTCTCACCTTTAATTCACGCGAATATGCGAATGCGAAATTGATCTATCTCAAGCAGATCAGCTGCAACGGAATATTTCCAGTCAGCATCTGGTCGGCCAGCGAGATCCATTTTCCAAAGACATGGCGAACAAAAGGAAAAAGCGCCACAGACGACTGCGATTTATGTTGCAAACTGTCGGTTCGTGGGCAAAAATATTTCGCATGCTTTAGCACTTTGGCATTCGTAAACAAGCCTTGATGCAATGCAATTTTAACTCCGTCCGAGCAAATTAATAGCCCAGTAGGTGAACACAAGCACAACTCATTTTAATACGAACATTCATGAATGTCCCCGGTTGATTTGTTAGAACAAATCATAGATCAAATTGTGATGGACACCATTAAGTAAGTAATTCTAGGCCAAACAGCCGCGTATGTTCCGTACAGGTAACAGATATGCGTTGCATGACTTTGGGTTCAAGAACGAGGCGTTAAAAGCTGATGCATTAACGACATTCTTTTCGTTGGACCCCAGTCACCTTAGGCCATCCGTTGCAGCTTCAGCTACTATGGGGTAATAATAAGTAGGAATGATGAGCAAATGAGGACCTCTTAGTCTAACTTGTCTGTGCTATAGACTAATCCTTCTTTGCTGAGTATTCACTGTTAGTCACCTGGATGAAATCCGTCAGCAATTTAAATGGATTGGTTTAAGATTCCTTGGAAATGAGTTTTTCGTATTGATCTAAAACAGTTTCTTTCATACGTGTCAGAAGATTCCAAATGTGCATGTTTCCAAAATCCCCAGTTCCATGGGATGTGTGCTGCTGCAACCGTTGCACTTAAATTCACTGACAAACGTGGTTCAGTAACAGATGACAGTGATGAGCTTTAGTAGTAATCCCATAACACTATATGAATAAGTCAGTGGAAGTCTAAAGACTAGGTACCGAATTCTTCCGTCCAGCACACTTGATTGTTCATCAAGAACGGCCGCAGATGCGAACAATGGCCTGCAGATGCAATGCGCTCTGATATTGTAATGGGCTTTGAGGTCCCTTGGTCTGTTTAACCTTATTATCATCCCAGTAATTATTTTGCTAATTCTTTCACCGCCAAATGAACCCCATGCATAGCGTTCGCAGTTGCGTTCGCATCAGAACCATGTTCTTCCTAATATGCAAAGGTAATAACAGGGCTGCACTTCAAGCCAGTGCCCAATCACTTCCCCCAGCGCTGGCCAAGGTCAAGGAGCCCGTCTTAACCGATGAGTTGCTAGCCTACTGAAAAAGTGCAGCATTCCTGCTTCCGAACAACACAGTATGCATCGACAATGATTGAGTGCTACGAATGTGCGAACAGCGCTAACTATTTAAATTGAGTCCGCTGATGCGGTAGAAGACCCTGACATGATCTAGTTGGATTTTCGAAAAAATTTTACTGCTCCTTAACGAGTTAAAGTATGACCGAATCGATGAGCTTCCAGTGGTGGTTGGAGCTCAGTGTTCTCCATCTGAGTCCGTACAAGCCGAATGTTAACTGCCGCATGGTTTGGTGTCATATCCACCTTATCTTAGTTGTTAAGATTTATGGCAAAATAATCGCATCAAATTGCTTACTTGTTACAGGATATGACAAAATTTCAGATGCGTGTCGAATCATCAGCTGTTCTAAGGTGAACCATATTGGGTATATTATTATGTAGTCCGAACGCTACTGCAGTTAAACACGAACGAAGGTAAGTTGCTTCCCATGTGACACCTGTGTACCTACTCCTAAGTTTTCAGCACACATTATCTGTAGTATCCTTCTTTCGAGATTGACCCAGAGCTGCTTGTTCACGTTGAGGTAATTTATTCCAAACTTGCAAGTAGGCATCAAATGGTGACCATGAACATGTTGGATGTTTGATGACGATGTTCGGACCTATTGGCATCACTAGTTTGCGACAACTTCACTGATTTTGCCTAACTCAATACAGTCATGACACTTATGGTTAAAACATGGTCGACTTGTCTTGGATGATCCCAAAGTAGGGCTGCCAAGTTGTTGGAGTGAACCATCTTTACAAAAGCAAAGGCTAGAATGCATTTCAGTGTACAGAAAACAGTATTCTCGACTGCAGAGCGTGCTACGTGTGGTCTACGTGGTCCTGGACAATGAGATTTTATTTAGCGCTTTTTCCTATGGATCAACAGGAAATTCAATCTGGCGGACCCGCCCTTGATGTTTTCGGAGAAGCACAGTAGTTTAGCTTTTCCTTTTCGTGGCTGCCACTATCAGAACGCCTTCACTGGAGCAAACGTTCCCGCATCGACACAATGCATGGTTGAAAGATGACCGAATATAACAATCAGTTACGTACACTTTGTCACTTAGTGGCATCATTTAACATTACCTCTGACAAACAGCTGTGCACTGACCATTTGTCACCTAACAGTGCTACAAAAGAAGAAGGATACAATAAGTATGACCTCACGGATAAGAAAAAAGAAAAGTCTGAGTTCTTATCAAAATACCCCAGAATGCCAGCGCGAATTACAATGCACGTGCTGAATTAAATCACTGTCCAATATTCAATCATTCGGTGCGCCGCCAGAGCTCTTGTTAAGAGTTAACTTACCATAATTCGATCAGTGCACGAGAACTATCAAGTGACGCATTATTTGATATAGTCCGCTTCACACTGAGGACGTAATAACACGAACCATACTATGTGTTTGGCAGCCCTCTCCGCAAGATGGCGGTGGAGATACCTGCATACGTGACCTAGTGAGTAGCGTGAATGTATTTAAAATGGGTTAACCTACAACATCTGTCAAATGAAGCAGCACATGAGTGAGCATTGTCATTTCTATTTTTATTTCGCACAGAGTTGCTGATTTATAAATGCTCTCCAGACTATTTTGTGTATGCGTATTCCATTCCCAATTCAAACTCTCCTTATGCAGCAGTACAGTTAATTTGGTTGACACTTACATTGACGATTTACTTATTCTCTGATAATATAAATTTTGATTTTCACTTCATCCGTCCTACGGGACGTGTCAAGCAAACGCATGTTAACCCGTGACAAATCATGGTTCATTGGATACAATAATTACGCTCACAATGCGGTGTACATCATATCACGAAAGATTAATCGTATGAGAAAGGAACCATGGCTGGGCATAGTAGCTACCCGAAAAATCAGCCGCAATTTTATCATTGTGCTTACAACTGTATCCAGCGGTTTGGGATTTCTATTATTTAGTGTTCCTAGTCAGTGTGATTTCCTTCTAACTGAACGCCATCGACGTAGCAATGTACACAGAAATATCCCTTAGAGAATTCTGGTTTAAGCCATTATTTGCAGGTTACACTTAACTGAGCTAAATGAAGACATTTACAACCACTCAGTTTGGTGATTAGCATAATGCAGGTTGCCACGTTATGCTCTACGTGAATATTTCTCCTGCTCGGTGAGAAACTAGACACAAGCCAACGAGGTCCCTATGGGAACACTGTTTGTTTTGGATGGACCGATTAAAGGATTATTTAGATCACGCATAATGCGCTTGTAAAGTCACTAGGAACCGAGTTATATACCCAGGATGAAAATGTTTTATCACCAATTACTTAACAGCCTTGTCTTTTGAAAATTTGGTGGCGATGATTCGATGGCTGGATCATCATCATCATCATACACGTTAGCTAGAGGTGGCGAACACCTCAGCTACTGTGCCGCAATACAGAGAAAAAAGGAGAGAAAAAAAGCAACCGGTCCAAGCTGGCTGAGCTAGCGGTAACGGATGGGCTGGATGGATGGATGGCTGGATTATAAACTACAGATCAGACTATGGAGTCCTACCGCTCGGAAGATGTTTTATACATACACACATTATCCATTACAGACAACTCAATTGGTGGGTCTGAGGGATGACCGGATGAACTACGTGAGAGAATCACTCCTGGGTGATTAACACAAAACCTCGATCTAGAAGCGCTATCACGCGCTCGTGTTTTCTCCTAGAAAACGGTTTCCCCCTCACTAGTTTCCTGGGCTGAAGGGTGGCGAGCATGTTAAGCAGCCCTACTTAGAATTCGGGGTTATAGAAAGTTTGAATCAACAGTGAGTTATGTTCATGCCATAAGTTATAACCTCAGCGGTGTTTTAGTTGTAACACATGGGCCTGTATACTATAGGTCTCTGTGAGTGGATTCCTGAATTTACAGAATGCAACAAGCGAGATGAAGATAAACAAACTATTGGAGAAACCAGTTGTCCATTCTGCCTTCATTTGTTGAGCATTTGCTTTTTAACCTTGTTAAACCCATTGCTCTTTTATTCCAATTGTCACAGAACGCGTTCGTAAAACAGATTGTTACTGCGCAATAGCTAACTAAAGCAGCCTAGCTCAGCTAGTTAGAAATCAGCGTTCCACCATCAAATGCAGTGATGTGGGTTAACTTTGTGATATTTGGTCCTGTTGGCGCATTGACTGCCTAAGTAAGAGTTGCTTCATTTACTGTCATTTGGCTTCATTGAGACTATCATGAAGTCTTCGTACATTGTGTCTCCAGTATACCAGTGCACTAATGACGAGACTATAATTTTCTCCATTAGGACATGCGAGCTATATTGCGGAGAGCACTGGGCGCTCAGCTTGGAGCGAAATGATTAAGCTGTTTCGACTCCTTTCAGATTGGCTTATTTCCTTGTAAAAAAAACAAAATACCAAGAAACCGGTCACCTGAGTGAACACTAATTTCACTGCACTAATTGCTGCTTATTAAACTTTTTCTTTTGCTTTAACATACAAGTTTGCAATGTCATCTTTCATTGCCGTAAACTGCAAGGTGCAAGCAACAGTTTATACAACCAGAACATTTCTTGATATGCACTCCGAAACCCAGTGAGGATAATTTGATAAGTTCAACAGAATGGTTTGTTGCAGAGATACGATAACACTGGTTATGTTAGTTGTACTTCAGTGTGACGATGTATCGGTGCCTGATTGGATGAACACTTATGAATGTTTTTCAACTCTAATCTATACCAGTTATGTTAATTTTCTTTAGGAGTTTGATTTCCTTATGTCACAATCTGTGAGACATGGCAATTTTGTCCCCTGATTTAGATAAACCGAAAACTTTGTTGGGATGCATTTTCCCCTTTCACAGACTATCCCGTCGCCCCACAAATCAGCATTTGGTTTGCACACTTGGGGTATATATCGAAATAGATGAATTTTCCTGTCAAGTTTTAGCGTGAAAGACATCCACGCAAATCAAAGCAGACCCTCAAAGAAGAATTGCTTACCTTCCACATCCAGTTTGCAGAACTTCCTGTACATTTGGACTGCAGCACCTTTATTCCTCCGATCTTATACGGAGAATTCATGCTCCCACCAGTAGGATTATGGGCATCCACTTACATGAATGAACGTTCTGTATAAGGTATCGTTTCCTTTGCACAAGAACAGATGAACCGTCCTGTTTTAACTTGGTCAAGCTGACCGCTCAACCATTTAGCTGGATTGCGTCACTCATGTGGAATTGCGCACGAGGTCGGCGCGTCCGTTATGTCCAGAAACATAAATCGCGGCAAAGATTAAATAAGGTACTAGGAACACAGTTAAGAAGCTGCATTCTCCCATTACGCTAAACAACTTGTCTCGGGTAACCGCAAGCTCATGCGACAAACTGCTTCATCAGAGAAACATTCAACTCAGTTCAGCTCCGTGTCTGAAGAAGCAAATCTGATTTTTGCCTTGTAACATCTAAGCAAACTGCACTCAGACCACCCAGCCGTACTTGTAAGACAAACACATCTCAGCCCGTTAAAAATGGTTTATTATTCGCTGTTTAATGAGGGAAAACTGTCTGTTGGTGATGGTATCACAAACATTTCTAGAGAGTTGGGTAGCTCAATTTAGTTGCCCAATATTCGTGGGCATGCACTGCACATCAAATGATGCCTTCCTAGTACGGCAGGTTTAATTTACCGCGCTTCAACAAAGTAACGATAAACGACTAGAACCACTAAAGGGGCTAACCATTTCATATGTAGTTTGCAGCTGCATATAGTACATGTTTTACCACTTTTGCCTAGAAACGCTTAAGATGAAGGATTTCATTATTGCTCTATCCCATCCATGCACCCATGACGCGGTTCGTTTTTGTTTGGACGAAAATCAAATCTAGATCGATATTTGATAGCAGTTGAATTGATATCGCGGATGTGTACACCACTCGGAGTGGACAACTTTTCATTTGGGATTCAATGGATTTTGATTGCGTTGGATGTATAATTAGCAAGCGGCAAATTCGACATCAAGACGCAGATCAGGCATTCTCCGAATCAACGAATACAACCCTTTAACTTACCAAATTTTGCGTTTGTTTCAACTGATATCACTCGTCGGATTCTGTAACCATCCTGTTCGAGAAGTAACTTATCATGAAGAGAAGCCTAGTATCGTTCACAACAGGTGTAATGCATCTTAGTTGGATGGATTTGTCTAGGCATCGTTATGGTAGGTCCCACCGCACATTGCATTTGTCTGAGTTATTCCGGTGAATTAACATATTCCCTCTGGGTATGTTCTTTATGTATCCAGGCTCAGCCAACACAGTAGATGTGCTGAGCATCTTGTTTGTTTAACTACACTTGTCGGTTCTCGGACACCATATTTTGTCAATAGTTCCCTTATATCCTCGCTCTCTAATGAGCAGTCCGGATTCTAGACGATTTTAATTGATACTGTCTCATTACGAAGTCGGGCAAGGCAAAGCCCCATTGTACAGCTTCGGTAGCGATATTGGCGCGTGAGCAAACTGATTGGGTTGCCACTAGCATTTCTATACCCATGTTGTTAAAGATTTTATCTCAAACTGATTCATACATCTTTCCTTGGCTTATTTAGTGTGTTAAGCAGTAAGAGGGTTGATGTTTTAACGCAAAACATGTACTCCATTCCACTCTACCAATGCCGTTGGGAATAAAATCGCGTTTAGAAATGCAGAGCTTCTATAGATTTCATCTGAGGGCCCTCTTCGCGTGAGGTGACGTTGCTCATTAATAAAACTGCTCACCTACCTTTGAACTTTATGCCGGGCTGCAATGTGCAACCACCCAGCTCCGAGCACTGCCAGACAGCATGAATACTAAATCACAGAGGATGACTATTTCCGTCTAAGTGTAACCGAAACCATCGGGAAAAGATGAAATGTCATGAGCGTTGGATATAAGTACGTTCAATCCAGCCATGCATCCACCGAATGCTCAATCAGACTAAGCGATAATGAAATGTTGCTTTTCATAATTTTGACAGTAAAGCAATCCGCACAAAATCGTCCAAATTGTTTAAAGGTGTATATGAAATAATAACTGTGGGTTGTGAAAACTTTATTTTACTTTTGAGTAGCAAGATTTAAATTGTAGGTAGCTAAACCGACAGTGGTATCTACCAACAGACAGGCGCTACTCAATATCTGCGCTCGGCAAAAGTTCATTCCGTTGGGCTTCAAATCAAACACCGTGTTAAACAGAGTTATTATTGTAATTAACGACACTGCTTTCTAATTGTTGTCTCAAACGATGCTTCGCCCATCTGGGCCATTTAAACTTGAAAATGGAATGACTGCTTAACGTTGGTGTTATGGGTTTTTATCCATGTAGAACAGTAAGTGAATCGAACGCTTCAAAGAGTAACATTAGCTTAGCGAAGAAGAAACCTTGGATGTTATGCATAAGACCTTTTGGCGAAAATGTGAGAATCACAAACTAGGACAAACAAGAAAATGGCTTGGCACTAGGATATATAAATGCAGACAAGGTTCTCACCGTCGCCATCTCCAATCCCTGATATCGGTGCCAGTGGTTGCCAAAAACTTTCAATTCCACCTGGATGACGTTAAAATCTTCTAAACAGCATAAAGCCAACAAGTAATTGAGTTCATCGAAGCCTGGTATTTAGAGCGGAACTCGACCCATAACACTGGTCAGTAGTGGTGTTGGTGTCAATGCTATTATGTGATTTCATGATTATTTCGTGTCACTGATTCTGAAACTGGTTTCAGTTTTGCTAAATTGGCTCTACTTTTGAGATTTGGTGCAGTCGCTAAACGGCACAATAAAATAGACAACAAGATAATGTGTAGCCATGGAATCGTATGGAAATTGTTTTTCGTTCTACAAATGCAGCGATACTAACTACCTACTAGCATAGTGTACACGATAACTGAATGAATAATCTACTCAACTGGTACATTCCATTAGAGTAACTCTCCGGAAAAACACCATGTGATTCATCTGGTAAGTCACATAACACGCGACAGCAGTAGTCCTCAGTCAAATGTCTGTCAAACGTGCCTTGGTACCTCTTTTCAATCACTTTAATATTTCGGTGTAAACTCACGCCTTGTTCTTCTCTGAAATCACTGAGATTTTCCCCGATTCTGTCTAATTTGCTAGAGTATATGTAACATTATACTACTGTTACGACCAAAAGTCTCGAAGATTATAGTAATTATTCACGGATTCTATATTAATGCTTGCTTTGTGATTACCCAGGAAATTCTGCACAACAGACACGAGGCCATCCCTAACAGATGCTGCAACACTGTTTGTACATTTTGGAAAAATTGCATTCGTTATTCAGTTATTGAATTTAAAGACCATCGAAGAAGCCAGCTTAAACATTCTCCATACTCAGTTCAAGGGATGATCTATGAATTTATTTAAGACAAGCAACACTTTTGTCCCACGCCTTAACAAATTGCCACATCAGCCCTAACATTATGAAAAGAGGTGGGTGCATAATATATTCTCTGTCATCCAAAGCGTTCCTAACGATTTCCACAGCTCCTACATTCATGCTTACCCTGTTTGGGCAAGTCACCTTGTTTAGCTATACCGTCCAATAAGCAAAGGAAGCGTGTTTAATTTGCGTATTCATTGCGTCCTCCAGGCAAAAGTTCAACATCTCTTAATACACGTAAATAATCCAGTCGGACAGTTAGAGCGCAATTTCACCGAAAGCTTTTTGATGTTTTCATATTCTTCTGTAATTTTAATTGAATGAGTAATTTGCATAGATTCATTGCAGTTACCGTCGTGTAGTAAGACACATTTCAAACCTCTACTGTGACTGTCCATAAAAGCTTCTAAAAGTTCTGTTGACATATCGGTAATACCATTACCAGAAGAAGTCCAACAATATTATTGCAATGGACATGGTCTTTAACTTTAGTTAATAATCGCAGAATTGCCTCTTGCATTTCCTTAATTTTCGGTTTCAAGTGGTTCTTTTCTTTAATCCTAAATGCTTACAGTTTAGATGATTGTTTTCACAAACGGAGCTCTCGTATGAGATCGTTTAAGTCTTCCTGTAAAAACCAACGCGATATTGATAAAATTTCTTCATATTCGTAGCCATTGCTCTCACCTGTAGTAC
>OX104063.1:144109620-144351661 GCA_944474145.2 Dicrocoelium dendriticum | reverse complement strand
AACTGTATGTTGAAATTTATGTCTAAACCTTGAGCATCACATATATCCTCTGCGTCGCGATTGGATGTCCCGCACATATGAAGCGTAGTTTACACTGTTTTACCTTCAAAGATGGTATCCGGTTCTATCAATTTCGTACCTTGAGTTAGTACGTAGGGCGGTTGTGTTCGTTGCCGATGAAAGCTTGTTTCGCTATCACTACGCCTCATAATTTCTCAGTGGAAGTAATCAGTGAAGAACATTTCGTGGTAAACATGTGATAGTGACACAGACGCTCCCACTAAGTCATAAAAATTGGGGCGCGGCGCTTTCCTTTCTAGTTACCACCGGACACAAAATTTTCAAGGATGGTTGGATAAACATCTACTAATTTTGCGTCCACTGTCAGAAATAGAGAACAAGAGTGCACTCGCCAAAATGTTAGTTCACTTAACAACCGAAACAACAAAGATACTGGCAAATATTTGTAGCCGCAATTCAACTTGTGACGACGATGCAGTTTTGATTTGAGCATTCACATTAATTCTTGTTATAGAATTTAAATACTCGCTGTTCCTAGCACCAATTTTGATGTTATTAGTCAACTATACTGAAGGCGATGTGCCCAAGCAAACTGTGGGTGACAGACAACAACTAAGACGTAACTGAATTGAGAGGATGTACACTCGTACGTGCTGGAACTCATCCGGTAAAACAGACGGGTTCTTAACTTGCCTCATTTGTGTTAAATCACGTGCCTACCATTTTGTTTAAAGCCAGTTCTAAAAGGACGTATGGCTCCAGGGACAAATACTGCCTGCCGTGTTGCAGCTGTTTTTATTATTATTAATGCAAACTGCGTCTGAGATGGCAAAATGGAAATCTTTCTGTCCTTGGTGTGAGCCATAGCAATTGAACACCATTACATCAGCAGGAACAATGCTCGGTTGCAGTCAGTTTTACCACAATGGATTTGAAGGTCTCACAAACTGGAAGTGACCCTGCATTTGAACTTGACATAGGCGTAGCAAGAGGATGCTGTTTTATTTGTCATATTTGGCTCTTGTCGTAGAGTTTACTTCTATCGCAACTTGCAGAAAGGTTCCATTACATTCCCCAAGGTTGTTGTTGTGGCTTGGTGGTGACGAATCATGTCGCCTACGGAAAACACGATGGTGAAACTATCACGGATTTATCCTGTTGCAGAAGAAACCCCATACGCTTGGGTTTAAAAGAAGAAACGGTAAGGAAACTAGTACCGGTTGATACTATTCAAAATTATCGCTTTTCCCAAAATGGTCTAGAACGAAGTACTGCTTGACTAAGCTTTAAAGGAAAGCCTGTAATCAATGCTTAGCGTGGGCCTGCTGTCACACTGCATTGCTCGGAAAAACATCAAACGTGGTTCGCGTAACAAAATAACTGCACATCTTCATTCGAACTTCATATTTTCGATCTGCTAGACAAACCTCTACCAGAAGATAAGTTACTATTAGTAAATAGCTGAAAAATCGTGGTTGTTCCTGTCACATATGTACTGAAGGTCAGGCCCTAATCCACTCGGATGAACAAAACACATGAATGCATGTGTGTACATACACACACACACACACAAATGTTATCGTATCCCACTTAATGCATGCCAGACGTTCTGTCAACAGTAAAGTACAGTGTCCTGTCCAGACTTGTTCTCGATACCGTGGGGTTTGAGCCCTCTTGAGCATACGCTGTCGTACATCTACTTATTGTGACCAACACGTATACGCACCAGGCTCCGATGGCTCGGCCACGTGCTATGCATGCCAGCTCAATGAATTCCGCGAGGTGCGTTGTTTGCGCGCCATGGGTGTGGATGGAAGAAAAGGAGGGGTGGCCAAGCGATGACTTGGTCGAGAGGAATGAAGGCCTTCACTTCGAAGCTGGCCTCGGTTGGAGCGTCTCGGCTCCGTGGTTGGGATCCGAAAATGAACACGTTTTGTTGGATACACTTGCTGATATGGCTAGGAGCCGACTTCAGTGCTTTCATGCCGTGAGTTTCTTTGTCCCACCCCATCACTCCTAGCCTCCTCCTCCATCCACAATCTCACTACTTAGCCTTATATAATTTTGCATAGTAATTTTTTTGCTACATAGTAGCCGGCTGGTAGCTTACCGGAACGATGCCCATCCGTTACCGGTAGCTCAGCTGGTTTGCACCTGTTGCATTTCCCACTTTTTTCTTTTATGTATTGCGGCACAGTAGCTGAGGTGTTTCCCACTAACTAACGTGTATAATGATGATGATGAGGACCAATACGTATCATTTGGTGACGGTTATTACCATGTCAATTTTGAATGCACCCAAGCTGTTCTGGTTATCTGCTACAGAAATACCATCTATGGCCAGTTAGCATAGATGGCGGAAAACCTCTGCTGACTACCTGGAATTACTTCCCAGCCAGAATCCACTAGTCACGCTTACAGAGATGCACAAGCCGAGTGTGATGTGCCGCAAGGCTCAGTTCTAGGTCCACGTTGGTTTTTGGTGTTTATTAATGATCTTACACACCGAATAACTTTGATCTTGCTAATATTTGCCGACCATATCAAGATCTGTCGCAGGATGCAGGTGAACGCCGACCAGCAACTGCTTCACGGTGACCTAGATACGGTGTATCAATGGTCAACATAAAACTTACTGCATTTCAAGGTCAGTAAATGCAAGGTATGTTCCATCCGACATCAGAGCAACTACTCATTCCGGCTCGGAACGCATATATACTACAACACTCAACTCTCGAACGTGACTTGGGTGTTCTGGTTCAAGATGACTTGGGTTGCTCCAGGCAATCCGAAAAGGCCTCGAAGACCAGGAACCAACACGTCGGGCTGTTGCGACGGGTGTGTGGACAAATAAACAGCTTTATATTTCGACAAATGCTCAGTGTTTATGTTCGCCCCCATGTCGAATACGCAATTCAAGCCTGGTATCAATGGCTGAAACATGACCTTAATGCAGTGGAGCAACCACAACATCGGGCATCTAAGAAAGTATTTGGAATGTGCAATCATTCCTACCAGGAGAGGCTGCAACGATTGGGATCGCAGACTAAGAGGTGACCTGATTATGGTATACTTGATGCTGCGAGATCAACATCATGTGTGCCGCCCTTTACTGCAACTCAGCACCAACACAACACTTTGGGGCCATTCATTAAATCTCGCAGAACACTGCAGCCATCTGAAATGCTTGAGAAATTTTGCCTCCATTCGCGTCTGTCACCCTTGGAATGCTCTCCCAGTATCGTTTGTCTCCGTACTGACACTAACAGAATTTAAAGGACGGTTAGATGAAGCACTCATTCACTTACCCTTTGTCACTTAGCACTAAGTCTGCATCCTACATCTGGAGTTTACCATGGAATTATTTGACGTTAACTGTGGGTGCTGTGTTTCTAAGCGGATTGCAAAACTACGGAGGAGCAAACAATAAGTCCTTATTTTCATATTTAAAATACTAACGGTTTTACTATCATTATTACCATTATTGTTACCTCGATATCCCCATCAACTATCCAACGGGAATTGTAAAGCAACGCTTCTTAACCCGTATAAATTCATTGTTCATTGTTCAAGCGCAAACTACTGCGACAGTTCTTGGGTGATGAAGGCCAACGATACTTCGATGATCTCCAGATTGACGACGTCCGTGTAACCGCAACCAGTGCCTTGGATACGTTCAGTACCCTGTGAGGTGTTAGATAAAGTGTGTTTACAGCCAGGTACTCATTTTCCAAACTTTGCCAGAACTCGGAAGAAAGTGTAAATAAGTTCATCGTTCGTATGCACCAGGCAACCCATGACTGCAGATCCAATGAAGTTGATTTGGTGAAATTGGAAGAAACAATGTTACCTCAATTTCTGATGGCTGGTGTATCAGGTCAGAATATCCGGGATAAACTCCTCTCTCAGGATGACATTTGGTTGTGTTCTTTGCAGCTTGCTGGTGCCATGACAGAGGCGGTATGATTGGGGTTAGGAAGGAGTACGAAAAGGATGAAACAGTTAGAGTCAACAATCGAAAGCAGATGAGTAATGCACCATCTTACTTAAAAGCCTGGGTAAAACATTTGGGACTATTTGTGAGCAGCAAGTTAAGGAGTTGCGAAAAGAAGAAATAGATTATCTTAAGGTAGCTTCAGTGGATCGTCAAACTCAAGTTGATTTAACAGAATAATATAGACAGTATTCACATCGTAGGGAGTTAAGGCCTAGCGTGGTGTATAGACATTCCTAGGTCTAATTATTAAATCGAACTAATCAAGTTGTGTTTTGGGTTGCCAGATAGTTGAGATGATGAATGAGGTCTGTTACATATCTTTCAGCCTTCACTTTTAGATGGATATTTATGATGTGCGTGAAAATGTACGGAAATAGTAGTGTTGAAAAGGGAGAAATAAACAGCAAAATAGACAAGGAAATAAACGCCTATTCACTGCAAAGTCAGGACTTATTCAGTGCATCGTGGTCTTGTATACGACACCAAAGACAGGTGATTAGGAAAGTGTGCTACAGCTAGCCAATTTTGGCGTAGTGGCAGAAAGGAAAGGCATCACAACTGAGGTCGAGGATATGCTCTAAGGACGAAGATAATGAGAAATATCGGTAAGTTGCTTGTTTTTGAATACACCGTCAACCTACCGTTTATACACGCGATTATCGGAGGTGATTGCAATCACTCCACAATAACATAGTCCAGTGGAACCTCACCTACGAAATTTTAATAAAATATCTCCTGTATTCAAATGAACAGCTGTAAACAACACGTCTCTCAACCTACCAGAGGTGAAAGTACTTGGAACCTCCTTTTTTCTTGGAACATGCGTGCTACTAATATTAACGTATTTAATGAATTTCTTTGCAGCGTTCTTCGGGTAGGTAAACTACTGCCCAATAACATGCATAGCCCATATACAAAATCCAAAACATCGTCGTTTGTTCAGTTCGGTCAAGTGGAACTCGTTTAAAAATTCGGTTCGTTCGATGAATACGGACAACTTCTTTCTCCCACTATATCATCAACAAGCAGCGGATGTGTGTTTTGCTATCAATGGCTTACGTATCGTTTCAGCAGGGCAGCTAAGATGTGCCCACCAAACTAAACACAGATTATATCGAATGGTGTTAAAGGCAATAGCAAGCTTCGTAACATTCGGCGAAAATGCAGGCTAAGTGCAAACGTAATGCTATTATTCCAGCAGTACCAGATCATCGAAGAGCTGAAGCATCAAAATGAGAGAACTATCATTCTGGAAGAATATAAAGCTTTGAAAAGCTCTTTCAAAACTATTGAACCAATTAAAAAATTCCATGCCCAGGGTACGCGTCGCAGCAGTTCTTTCAATATTATAACCATGTGGATGTAACCCATTTCAAGGCCCAGGTGATATTTGTTAATAGTTCAGTGCTAATCTTGCTAATTCGATAGTTACCTAATCACCAGACAAACTAGCTTTTATCCCACCGCACATCACTGAAAGTATATGTACAATGGATTTCACTGTTACGTAAATCCCTGGCTAAATCCCTAGCTTATGCTCCTCAACTTAGGCAGGCCTGATGGAATCCCCCAAACTTACTAGAAATCGGTGGTAGCCACTTGCCTGTAGTTTAGACCAAAATTTCGTACACACTTTGCAGTGGAATATGTCCTATTCAATGGAAGACTTTTGTTGTTATACCTCAAAGCAAAAATGGAGCCGCTCAGGGGGTTAAAATATTTCCCCTTATCAGGCACAGCCTATCTATCTATAATAATGGAAATAATTGTGAAACATGAACTACTTATCTTGAAAATAGTCAACACCATCATCAAGTCGCAGCACAGTTTTATGCATTTTCGACGCCGTGCAATATTCCAGACGGACTTTTTAAACCACACAATGGCTGCCATAGAAAACAGAACAGTTATATTGTCCTGTTATGGGCATGCAAAAAGCTTTTGTAAAGTGCATCATCGGTTATTCAACAAATAGAAGGACGTAGGCATTGAAGTGCCGATGTTTTGTTGGCTGTCTGCATATCTAGTGGGTAGGCAGCAGGCCGTGCACATCAATAACCATTTCTCTAAACGGAAAGCAGTCACCAGTGGAGTAATTCAATGGAATGTTCTCCATCCACGATGTTTTCCAGACAATAAGGCAGGGTGCTAATTTTTCATTTGCTGATGACATTAAAGTCTACTCACAAGAAGGTGCAAATAAAAAGATATCGGTAAATCTCGTTTAGGATAACCTATCTGCACTTGAGTCTTTGTGCCAACCGCGGCAGATCTCATTTGTTGTGGACAAGTGTAATATCTTGTGGTAAAAATGTCAGCTACCGACAGACCAGTTTGCAAGGCACATATCTCTTGAAATGTAGGGCTGTTCGTGACTTATGCGTGAGATTTTCTGTTAACATCAACTTTCTTAACATTGTGACCTTCAAGATTTGAAGGCCATGAAACCCATAAATTTTATCTCACGGAATCTCGCATCCGCCTTTACAAAGTATACGTAATACCACGTATGGAATACAGCACAGTAGTCCAATCGAAACTCCGAAAATCTGACCAGCATGCTCTTGGGAGAGTACAACGAGGTTTCACGGAAAAACCATTCGGCTATTCCTCAAAGATGACATATGGGGAGCGTTGTGATAAGTTTGCATTTAACCCAGTCTGGCTTCGACGAATTAAGCTGAACCCAAGTTTGTTCACGGAATTATAAACTGTCAAATTCACAGTTCTGATTCAATGGTCCAATGGTGTTCATTGGTGTATGATGATATAAAAAGCATAACTTTACAAGGCCCACAGGATGGATATGCAAAAGAAAATTAAAATCAAAATGCTCCAACGTGGAACGTAAAGTATCAATGGTTAAATGATTGCACTTTAGCAAAGTGTTGTGTATCGTTTATCACTAAAATGAAAATCTAAGAGTCTTTCGAATGTCGTCATGTCTGGTGCGTTCACCACATATCTTGATAATACATTCCATTGAGAAAAAATTCTAAGTGAGAAAAAATACCTTCTACAATTCAAACGAGTGTTGCGTCATTAGTTTCAGGTGGTTGCCTCGACTTTGTTTATAATGGGCTAGGCCAAACTGTGTTGTACATGAATGCTCGCTTTCAGTTAATATCCGGTGGGTGAGAATGGGATCTCCGCGAAGCCGTCGGTATTCTAATGTGAACACACCGAGTACACGAAGCGGCATTTCGTAACTTACACCGGATAGTCCACGCGTTGCCTCTGTGGCTCTTCTTTGGGGCTGTTCCAATAGGCGGATGTCTCGTTTTAACCATGGATACCAGGCATGAATTGCATATTCAACCTGAGGACGAATGCAAGAGTTAATCAACAATGATACTAGCTGTCGCTCAAAAGTCCCGAGAGCTCGCCTCAAAAGTCTCAAGTTCAAGTTCACCACACTTGCTGCTTTCGAACATTGGAGCGAATTTCCAAGACTCACTTGCACGATTATACCTAGGTCGCGTTCACTAGTCACGTGTTGCATGACGTGTTGCCCCAAAATGTATGTGATGACGAAGCTGTTGTGCACCGTCAGTAGGTGGCACTTTGCAGGGTTCAGTGGGAGCTGGTTCTTTTCTGCCCATTCGTTAATCCGGGTCAGATCTTCCTGGAGGTAGACACGGTCGGATGCTGAGCAAATAGCTCTCCATATTTTTGCATCTTCTGCAAATATTTGCATTGGAGATATAATGTCTGCTGAAAGGTACTTAATGTCGACTAAAACAGTAGCGGGCCGAGGACGGATCCTTGTGGTACACCACTGGAGACGTAAAGGCTTTCAGAATAGGTATCGGCTACTCTTACCTTGATTGCTCTGTCGTGTAAGTAGTCTGCTATCCAGGTGAGCAGGGAACCGTTGATACCGTAGGCAGCAAGATTTGGAGGAGAAAGAAGTGATTGACTTTGTCGAATGCTTTAGAAAAATCCAGGTATATCACATCTATGGGCACTCCTTCATCAGCCACCGTGGTCCATAAGTCCCGAGTAATCAGCAAATTGGTGAGACATGATCGTCTGCGTCGGAAACCATATTGGACATTAGAAATTATCTGTTGACTTTCAAAGTATCGCGTCAGTTCATCAGCGATTACCGATTCCATCACTTTTTATAAAAGAGGAAGGAGAGTAATAGGTCGGTAGTTAGCAGGATCCGAGCGCTTACCTCCTTTATATATTGGAGTGATAATTCCATTTTTCCACTCAGATGGGAGTTTATGGAATTTAAGCAGACCATGGGAAAAGGTTGCACGCGGTGCTGCTATGGTGGGAGCAAGAGATTTTAGTACTTTTGGGCAGATCATGTAGATTCCAGGGGCACTGTACTCCCGGAGAGACTGTAGTTTGCTTGCAAAAGCTGATGGAGTAAAGGTGACGCTGGATAAGTCAATGACATTGGTTGTGAGTTGATATGGCGAAGGTTCCATGACATTTGTATCTACCGAGCCAAACTGAAAGAGTAGAACGTTCGCGGCAACCACAGCAGTAGTTGTTAGGCCACTGGCCGCCTTGTGTGGTGGTATTTCCGGCTTAACATTTCTTTTGCCGTTCACAAATCTGTATAGCATTTTGATGTTACTCATAAATTTTAGTAACATATACTCCTGCCATTCGTACTTATCGACTCTAATGAGTGACGTGCAGTAGTTTCTGATGACTTTGTAAGCCTGCCATGTGATATCACATGAGCTTAGCTAATGTTGCCTCCAGATTTCATCTCTTCTGTTGATCCATTTACGTGTTCTGCTCCGGATCCACGTATTGGTCCGGCGCGATGCTCGTAATGGTACAACCTTCGATGCTGATTGTATGACCCAGTTAATTTTGTCTTTCAATTCATTCCACGCGTTATTCACTGTGCTGGGCGTCTGTAGATCCCAGTCAACGGTTGATGCTAAGCTGCACAGCTTATAATAGTCCGTAATAGTTCGTTGAGTCTCTCTTTCTTTATCAACAATACTGGCATAACATACATAACCAAATGTTAGGACTGAATGGTCGCTAAGGCCCAGTGGAGGATCGTATGTTACTGACTCAACCATCATCTATTCATTAGTCAGGATAAGGTCCAGAAGTGATGGCTTGTTTGAACCGCGATGTCTGATTGGTCGATGCACATGTTTATACAAAACTGCCATACCCATGAATTCGAGGAGTTTCGATTTAAATAAAGGCCCAATAGGGGACATTGATGCTACTGAAGGAACATTAAAGTCACCCATTATAAGATGGTGAGAGTACTTTTGTGAAACAGCATAGTGGAGGGCGTTTAACAGAATGTTATCGCAGTCTGATGATGAGTTCGGAGGTCTATAGATAATTGCTAAGAGGCAAGCATCACTCTTCTTCTGCGAACCAACATCTCGACCTGCTAGGTGCAGTCGGCAAAATATTGCGGCGGGAATAACAAGGAAATTTTCGGTAAGAGGCTCACATTTCAAATAATCTCAATAGTAGAGAGCAACACCGCCACCGCTAGATGGACGATCATTTCGAATGACTGCCATCTCACTGAGTTCAATCTTTGAAGCAAGTATGTCGTTTGAGAGCCACGTTTCAGTAACTGCTATGAGGTCCCAAGTTGTTGTTTCATGTCGATCGCGCAGCTCTGAGAGCCTAGAATACAACCCCTGAGTGTTGGTTTAGCAGCATTGTATTTGTTGACGCATCAGGAGCTCGGTTTGCTGTGAGTAACCGACACAAATAGTGCCGGTCTGCTGAAGTATTTTGAAACGGTTGTTTGCACAGTTGGCTGGTTTGAGATAGGTACAATTGAGGCCGGCTCATCTGTATCTGAGGTCTGTACTAATTGAAGGAATGGTCTTAACCGTAATTCTGGTGGCCCAAGTTTCCTGTTGTCATACCATGCTTGGATTGCCACTGATACCATTTCGGGCGCAGCCAAGGTAACTTTCAAAATTCATGGCCAGCTGCCTTGATAGTTTGTGGAGGCAACTAGACGGGTGACGTCGAAACCCACGTCATTTTGCATTTCGTAGAGCGCTCTGATGTACCTCCATTCTTCGATGTCGTGCTTCTGTCATTCACTGCTATCGTCATGCTTCAATTCTGGCACACCATGAACCAGTACCACATTCTTCATCTCCTTTTTACGTGCCGAACTAGGGTTGGATTTCCGCTTCTGTGTTTCTGCCCATGACCTGTCAGGAAAAATGCAGGCACTGACGGAAGAGTTCACTACCATGTGGCTTGCTAAGAGAACATCTTCCAGTTCGTGCGTGTTGCCAAATGTTACTCGCAGTCCCTGAGGTTCCCCTAAGTGTGGAGATGATGGATTTCGTGAAAGGCGTGTAAGACTAGTTGAGAGGACTTTCAGTCCGAGTGCGCAGGTTCTTTCAGCCCACCGGTTTTGCTCCTCGGCTTGTCTACCGTTTGGCGATTTACTAGTGGGTTCTGGAACGTTTGAACATATTACTGTCATCGTCTTTTGGTTGCGTAATAATTGTTTGTTCTGCAGTTCCTTGTGACCGTAGGTTTGTCGAGTGGGAGTGTCTGGCTTGTCTTCCTTGGACGATAGGCCAATGCTACAGCAAGAATATTTACGTGCAACGCCGTTAGTTGCACTATCTGTTGGGGTCAATTGTTGTTGCCCAGCTACCGACGGAGGTGATCGTGCAATTTGTGCGTAACTCTGCATGCTTTGGCGCATTACGTGAGACTTGGGTTACCGTGCAAGTGGCCTGTTTTCACTGCTGTTTTTCACTAACGGCATCTGCCTTTCGCTGGACTGGGTAGCATTGTTGCTAGAGAGCTTTTGCCTTTTAACAGGTCGGGGATTCGGGCTACATAATGCACTAATCTGCAACTCGAGTTCTGAGATTTTCCCTCCCAATGCCGCGATCAGTTCCTTTTGGTCTGCAGACGTAACAGTCAATGCTTCAAACCTTATCGTAAGTTTTTGAGCAATCTTACTTATCGGAATATCTGAACATATGTCCCAAAACCACAAGCTATCTGTCGATAGGCTGTTAGCTCCGTTAAATATAATGTTCACATTTGTCGCGTCATCTGAATTGGCACAGAACGAACACGTGAGTTTCGAGCGGATTTCAGTTCCCCGCTTGTCTGAGCTACGGTTGACTTTAGCTTTGTTGCTCACTGGATTCCCGTTTGACAAACTTCTCCGGCTCATGGATAAATGGTCGGTATGCACTTTTAGGTTGCGCTGGTCACGCCGTTTTGGCTGCCTCAGTTGTCTGCTCCGACCAGCGGGTTTGGTGGTGGTGCGTCTCTAGGCGCACGAGTAAGCAAAATCACACAGGCTTAGTGCAGTGCAATGCACGTAAAAATATGGTGGTAAGGTGAGACGACAAAAATGCTTGTACCTATGGTATACCCTGGTGCACAGTACTAAGTTATATATTGTCTGACAGCCTTAAAGACGATCTGTCGAATGGTATCCCAAAGGTACTGATGAAAATCAAATAAGCAGTTACTCAAGTTGGCCTTAGTGAATAGACTTCCGAAGCCTTTGTTTGTGGTGTACCAGCGTGTCATTGGACTTACTTCAAAAATATAGACCCCGTTGGATAGAGCTCAGTGATCCGAATCGATTGAGCGTACTTCCGAAGACATGGCACAAGAATGTGAAGGGATACGTCCAATTAAACACAGAGCACAGGATTGCACGATTAGCACGCACACGCTGACAAGGTCATCCGTGATTATGTTGATGATGATGGCGTTCACATGTTGTTATACAGCTGATACCCGATCCGTAACAAAGAGATTCTAAAATTTACTACGAGAATCAGCGGCGGTTGTTACTAGTCCAATACGCAGAGCTTTGGAACAAAATTTAATGAGATATCAGAACATGCGGTACACCGTATAATCTTAAGCTTGCGATTGGTGAGCAGTTACTCGTCCAAAACGTGGCTATTATGTTTTCAAAATCAAAATCCTTGGATAAATGTTTCGAGGACGGTATCAGTGATCCCTGAGTAAAATACGAAAAACGTGCATACACAGCTTATTAGACCATAGCTGCTTTCATTTTAGTTTATATTACTTGCTGACCCGAAAAGGTCGTGTGTTTATGAAGAACCAAGCTTCATTGAAAGGTTGAATACCCAACAAAACATTTCGGATCACCTTGTGTTAACCAATTTATAATTGGTGCTCATGTGTTTAAAAATTATCTATGTAATAACATGAAAATTATTTTACGTTTTTAGATGTTTCTTTTGTAGCAACTCCTAGTATTCTAGCGCCGTAAAAGGTAACTGCTATCTTTCATGTACAATTTAATTGTCGGCCGACTGTACATTACCCCTTCTTGTTTTAATCTTCCTTACACCCGGCTCTTCACTCGACAGCCTTGTAGGTTCCCGCGCTCGCGTGTCCGCTCTCGTCTCGCTTCATCCGTCCGCTTCTTATTGTAGCCCATCGAATACAGTCCGCTGTGTCCGACTCCGATTGCCTTCTGATATCCGCGCTTAATTACGCGCACCGTCTCGGACTAGTATTAACTAGTCCTACAGTATCCTCGGGGAATGCGCCATTCATTTATTCGTTTATTTAGTTGTTTAAAAACCGTGTTTTTAACCCCGATCTTTGTGCAACACTGCATCCGAACAATAAATAACGAATCCGAACCAGCGGCCGTTGCTGATGATGAGAGTTTCCGAACCATCCATAAACAGGGTTAACGATTTCGCAGGTGTACAACTTTACAATATATTTGCCATGTTCTAGGCGGTCGAGTGCTTAGATGATAGATGACATCGGTTCAGGTCCACTATCCGCTGTTTCGGTCCAACTACAAGGCGCAATCCGTAGACTGGTACTACAGGACCGGTGCAGAAACCATTTCTCATATGCTACAATGTAAAGTGCTTTCAAAATAACCAGTTAGTGCCTCAGTAATAATGCACTCCATTAAATGTAAGCACTGGAAGGCGAATCATTGGGCGATAATTGACGGGTTCTGAACAGATACCGCCATTAAAAATCGGGGATAATGGTGCCATGTTTCCACAAGATGGGGACCTACTGTATCTGCTTAGGAATTCCCATACAGTCCGCTTGACAACGTTTGGACGGAGTTTGTTGAAAGACTCGACGACATTCTCAACAGAACATCAGAGACCAAGCACTTCGTCTCACAAACTTGCCTTCAATTCTAAGGGGCAGGGGTGCCTACAAAATTAACCCCGACTCAGAGAATTTGGAAAATTTCCTGACCCATTGCGACCATTGCAATGATCTCGACCGTGAGAACGAAGTAACATACCAAGAGTGCCTAGCCAAAATATTCCTGGCAAACAGCAAACTGCTGTATAGGCATGTCAACAGTCTTTGAAAAGTGAAGTAGGGCATCCTTCCACTTTTTCCGACAGGCGGTAGATTACGAAGCGCCGAAGAAGCAGCTAATGCGCTGCGGCTACAGTACGCCCCAATTTTCGAAGTCGAAGCCTCTACCTGTCCCATATGGTCATGCACATTACTGACTCCATTGTCTAAATATGTAATTTTCAACCCAGTGTTTGTGCTAAGGAAGTTACTCTCACTGCAAGATCATAGCTCTCCGGGAGTAGACAACATCCGTCCGAAAGCACTGAAGGCTGCGGCCACCAAGCTAGCTGAACCACTGTCACAGTTCCTCCAAACTTCCCTCGACGATAAGCAAGTCGCCCCTATGAAGACGGGTGGCGTTATCACCCCAAATTTTTAAAGGCGCTAGCCATTCAGAGCCTGCAAACTATCGCCCCGTGATTCTACTCCCTGTGCTCGCGAAGGTGACGGAAGCGGTCGTCGCTGCGGTACTAATAGACTATCTGGAAAAATGGCACCGAAGCAGCGTGGCATCCGTTAGCGTCGGTCATGAACCACCAACCTGCTGATTGATGGCTGATGATGGAGTCTGGGTATATGACATCTATGTAGAATTCTCCAATGTTTTCGACCGCCTGGATCACTGAATCTTACTTCACAAGCTACCGAGCTGCGGCATCGGGCAGTGACGAATTGATTAATGTCAAACTTTGGAATTGCAGTATTTCTCTTGCTCGCCTCTTTGTTTGCAAAGAAGGAAGCGCTATGGCTTATCCAGTTTATGGCTATCACCAGGTTCGTCAGCTGGATGAGTAAAGTGTAGCGTCACCGCTGAATGTTCATGCCCCAACAACTGCAAGAAGAAAACGAAGATGAGCCTGGACCGAGTTGTATGTATGAAAACACTAATTTCTTATGCAGGGTACAAAAGTTTATGAAGCAAAGCTAGTAAAGCACGTTGGAGCCTACCAACATTATAGGAAATAACAATGAACAATGATTGATAACGGGTAAAAAAGCAGGTGCTTGACATGTCCCGTAGGGTGTTTATAGTGAGAAAGATAGAGCAATGGATAATGGAGTCATCAGCTTGGTCGATTACAGATTTAATTGCACTGCCCTATCAAGGGAGTTTGAAATGAGAATGTACGCACACAAACCAATAAGGGGAGTGGTTATTGATCACGTAATAGTCGGGCAAACATAGAAAGAGCAAGGACAGCGCTTACTCGTGCGCAACTATGTCGGGTCGACGGGATACAGAAATCCAGTTTCTATAGTAGTAGCGTTTATCAAAGTACGTACAAGGGGATTGGAGTGACTCATTCTCGAGTAGGGTTAAGGCACTATCCCCTGTCTGTTGTGTATTAGTGCCAGCATCTGGTGATCATGGGCTATAGCACGTAGTGTAAATGTGAGAGAGTTTCATCGAGGCATTTTTGAAAGGGGATAGGGTGGCTGCATTAATTACATGTTCCGGGAGGGTGTTCCAAGGCTGTGACACTCGAAGGGAGAAAACGTTTCGCAGAGATTCCAGTCGGCTGTACTGCGTGACCAACTAAACTGGTGACCTCTTAGCACGGAGGTCTCTGTGAGAAGAAATCCAAAGATTTATAGGCGAATAAAGCAGGAGAACACCATTTTTACGACCGCTCGGGAGAGTGAACTTATCAGCGGATAATAGGAGCACACGAGCAATGGCAAAAGAAAGAACCAATCAGGCAAGTTCCATTAAACCGTATTAGCGGAGATAAACCCTTGAGATAGCATCCATTATGAAGGAGTTAGGCCAAGCAATCAAAGCAGAGGAATGATGCGTTTAAACAGCTTTCAACTAACAAACGGTGATGAAACGAAAGCAGGCGATTAAGAATTGTAGCACACATTTTATGTCCATTGTGCATCCACTGACGTAATGCTATCCGAAGCGTTGTCAGTGCATAGTTTTATTAAAATGCTCATGTCATAATTATGCACTGTGGACTCAGCCTTGAGCCGGAGCTCGGAAATTAAGCCAGTGCCATCCGCACTGCAAAATTGTATGACCCTTGTTGATATCTGTCTGGATTTAACCACCACCCTTAAAATCCTCGGACCACGGCCTTTATAACTTGGTAATAAATATAGCCTCTTTGTGGACTGAGCTACGACGTTTTCAATGTATATGTTTTCATGAATGTAGCGCTATTGCTCCTAGTCGCTGGTGATCGTTTCGTGTTCATAACATCCTCCGGCATCCAGGAAACCGTGACCGAAAATGGCCCTGGCTACAGATTCCTTCCGGTATTCGTCCAAGCCGTGCTTCCACTGCTTATGTTTGCTCCACGGAATTTCCCGGAAGACGCAAAGGAACAAGACCGAATTCGGATACACACTGTCGGCGGTAGAGCTGCTTTGGATTAACCGGCGGAAGTCGGCACAACTTGGAGAAATCTCGGTTCCACACTAAGGAGAATTATCCGAGTAACACCAGAATCCTCCACCGACATAGAAAACGTTTTGTTCTCCACAAGCGCGCTAAAACATAGATCCTGTGGGATACGCATTTATCCTGATATCAATTGGAGCGCGCGACAATCAAAAAGAAGCACCGAAGAGGTAGACAACAAGCAAGACCGCCTAAACACTACCTTCGTACATAACGCGCCAGAACATCCTTCTAACGACGTTCAAGAGGACGGAAGGCAGGATTTATAACAGTGGCTGTTCATTTGTAAAACACCTTCCTTGGATAATACTATGGTGCTATCGCTCACCAAGATACCTCTTACCAAATTATGGAGGATGCAGTCGTAGAATCCTAAAACTTATAGTTTAGTCAGAGAAAAGAGCAACGGATGTTTTGGATCGATGGCGGAGAAATAGGAAATGTCTTCCTTCTGAACTACAGTTAATGGTCGCGGTAGCCTTGAAAATTTTAAACATAAAAGCACCTGAAGCAGCGAACGTACAGACGATGATACATGAGCTTAATTGATTGCTGTGTACTTGGCTCTGGCGTAGATCTAAAGGAAGATTGGGACGCACCTTGGCCGAAGCACGTTTCGGACGAGGTATCATTATCCCATAAAAAGTGCAACTGCCGGTTTCCCATCGGTCGACATTCTCCCGCACGTGACCACTTTAGCCGTCGGTGGGCTCCTAGAGACCGGTAAACTGGCCTGCTTTTACGCGAATGCTCAGCGTCCTTTTAATAAACTGGCCGGACTGTAAGATCACCAAGCTACCGAGCCATATGATGTCATTTGTATCATCGAGACGTGGAATGACGCACGCTGATGCTTCACTACCGGGCACCTCGCTGATCCGGAACGATAGGCTGACAACAGGAGGGGTAATCCTGTATTATCGAGTCCCTGGCGGATTCACACTCGCAGTTCCCTCACTCTCTTTGATGTCGATTGCAGCTGAAAGGCAGAGACGGTTGCCTTATTGGCTTGGTGTACCGCCCCCCCTAACTATACACCAAAACCGACTGCCACCTAGCGGCTGCTTTAAGATGCAGTTTACAGCGAAACTACGCTCATATACTTACCGTGGGTGATTTCAAGGTACATTTTGTAGAAACTCCTGCCACGATCGGGGAACAATTCAAAGCCGATCTACAAGATCTCGTAAGTACTGTTCCTCTTTACAATCAAATCTTTGTGCCGATTCGGTTGAGAACTGGTAACAGGCCATCTGTGCTGGATCTTGGGCTTACCAACGAGGAGCATAGGACTGATGTGTTGGTTGTAGACTGTCCGTAGGGTCGCAATGACCACACAGTCATCAATTACAACTTCGTATGCTATGCGGAATATGGTAATGAGAACGGTGAGACTGTGTGAACTATCACAAGCTACGATCGATTAGCCTAGCTTGTCAGCGCTATAACTTGGTCGTTCCTTGCCGAGGAACCCCCGGAAGTCGCCTGGCTGGAGTTCATCAAACAATTCAGTCAGCTGATTGCAGAAGCTTCAGAGCTAAAACTTTGCAATAAGTGTACATCCGTTGCTTTCGTTAGGAGCAGAACTGGAAAATGAATGGCAGTACGCAACGCAGCATGGCGAGTGTACAGAGAAGCTCCTGCACCAGAATCTTACGGCAACTACGTAGCCCAACATACAACTACATTCAACTGCTAAGAGAAGACAAAGCCGCATATCAGTAGAACATGGCAAAAACTTTCAGTGTTAAGCACAAACTGCTGAACAAGAAAGTTAATGAATTAAGAAAGGTGAGGCAAGGATTTCCTTCACTTTGGGCGGCCGATGTACCAACAAGAACGCCTGTGGAAGCAGCAAACGCGCTGCGGATGCAATATGCTCCCACGTTTCAGTAGGTCTTGCCACCAAGCGATCGTACAACATTTGTCGTGCCTCCTCCAGGATTAACATCACTTTCACCGCGAAGGCTGCATTGCAAAAGCTGATGTTTCTACGCAAGCACAGCTAGCTGGGTGTCGATACCATTCATGCAGAGGCACCGGAAGCAGCAGCAAGTCAACTGGCAGAACCTCTAGCTCAGTTTTCCAAGCCCTGCTTAGAGCAGAATTAAGTTCTCGCCATGTGGAAGCTTGGAATAATAACACCGATTTACAAAGCTGGAAGCAGAACTGAGCCCTCCAATTACCGCTCAGCATCCCTACTTAATATACTCTCCAAGGCCGTGAAATGCATCTTTGCCGATGCACTGGTATTTTCTCTGGGGAAACTCTAACAGCAGCACGGTTTCTGTCGACAGTGGTCATGCTCAACGAAATTACCAGTAGTTGGACCGAGCCAGCTGACATTGAAGAATTCGTTGATGTGATCTAGCTTGAGTTTTCGAAGGCTTTCGATCGTCTAGACCATCCGATACTACTATGCAAGCTGCAGCATTACGGGATGGGCGACCCTCTTTTAAGCTGGATTGACAACTTTCTACTTCAACGGTAATTAGTGGACAGAGTTCGGAGCTCTTTAGCGGACCCCATACAAGTCGAGTGTGATATACTGCAAGGCTCATTACTAGGTCGACGTTTGTTTTTGTATTTTATTAATGACCTTACACAGGGAATTACTTCAAACCTCCTAATGTCTGCTGACGATATGAAGCTTTGGAGCAGGAGCCAGGTGAACGCCGACCAGCATCCGCTTGAGAGTGACCTAGATACGGTATATCAATGGTGAAACAAAAACTTACTGCATTTCAACGTCAGTAAATGTAAAGTGCTTCCATCCGACATCAGAGCCGTTACTCATACCTGCTCGGAATGAATGATGACTTGGTCCTCGAAGACTAGGAACCAACCCGTCGGACAGTTGCGGCGGACGTTTGGACAAATAAACAGCTCCATATTTCGATAACTGCTTAGCGCGTATATTCGCCCCCTTGTCGAAGACGCATTATAAACCTGGCATTCATGGCTGAAAGATGATCTTAATGCACTGGAGCGGCCACAACATCGTGCATCTAAAAATGTAATTGGAATTCGCAATCCAGCATATCAGGAGAGGCAACAGCAATTGGGGGTATTCAGTAGAAGCTATCGCTGACTACGAGGCGACCTTATTATGCCATAATTGATTGCGCAAGACCCACCTCATGTGTGCCGCTACTTACTGAAACTCAGCACTAATATAAACATGAGAGGCCACTTATTGAAACGCGCAGAGCAGTGGAGGCGTCTGGAGTGTCGGAGGAATGTATTTTCCATTCGTGCCTGCCAACAGTGGAATTCTCTCGCAGAATCGGTCGTCCCTGCACCGATAATAATAGTATTTCAAAGACGGCTGAGTGACGCACTCATCCACTTAAACTTTTTCACTTAGCGCTTCGTCTCCTTCCTAAAGCTTGCGCTTACTGCAGATTTAGTTGATCTTAACTGGGAGCGCAGTGAATCTAAGGGGATTGCAGGACTACAGCAAAGCAAATAGTAAGTCCTTAGTTTCATATTTGAAATAATCATTGTTTTATTATTATTAATATTTTTATTAATATTATTATCTCGATGGTCCTACCAACTATCTAACGAGACTTTCAAAGCAATGCTTATTTATCCGTATAAATTCATTGTTTATCCAGTTTTGGTGACTTGAGAATTGCACCGGAATTACGTGCCTAGCTACAACACCAAAAAGGTCACATTGAAATTTTCTGACACACTTTGTCAATGAGGGATCTTTAAGTGGGTTACATTCATTTATGCGGATCACTGACGATACACTAGATAATCTCTAAAGGAGCGCTTGTGCACCTTGGAATAAAGTCGACTGCCAAGGTGGCCTGCGTCTATTCGTAGGAGGTTGTGCAGGTAGAGTGGGAGTAATTGAATACTTAACTTTCTGTTTGCCCTTGTTGGTAAGCTCGTGCCAACCAGCACTTGTCGCAACGCCATCCTGCGATTTGGAACAGTTTGGATACTGAGTGAAGCTATGGTTATAATTATTCTAAGCGATCTGTAGGTGATCGTTACCGGCGTAGTTGGGTATTTGGCAATATTTACACGCTGGCTAACTTTCAATAGTAAATTTGATGGTTTCTTAACAAGCTACCCAGTCGCTTTCGTCGGCGACGGAGAGAAGATCGTTTGGGAGGTATGGGGCCTATTCGCTGTCATGCCTTCTCTCGGTGAAATGATTTTGTGTTTTTAATTTACCTAATGGCTGGTTTTCATTTGTCTCCCCATATGTTGTTCTACAGCTCAAGGGTTGGAGAAAGGAGCGCTTGTTTCTGTGACAAGGATGTACAATTTGTGATGTGGATGAACGAAGTTATTTGCACGAGTTGGATCCAATAGATTGAGTGTACTCAATAAAGTGTGTTAAGCTCACTTGTATGAGTGCGGTTAGGAGTGTCTGAGTAAATTCAGGTGAAGTATGAGAGCGGGGTGCATGCGACCGCGCGGTGCTGACACTTTTGAACCGCCATTCGTTGGAAATATGTGCTCTATGCAGCTCCATCTATGTCATTGTATCACACTTCAACGAACATGTGATTGATAAAAATTTTAAAAACATGCTCACCATGACAAGTTAATGAAGGTTGATATTTGGATACCACATTTTCCGGCACTGAGCCTATAGCATGTGTGAAAGATAGTTTTTCCTTCAAACCAAACTCCCCTCACTCTCCATCTGACCGTCCACTAACAACGGTCGTGGGCATGCAGCTTGGTCTATGGCTTCATCAGTATGAGACCATACTTAATTTCATGTCATTCGTCGTTTATTGCGTGACTATAATTATGTGCTCGTTGATCACCAACGTACCACTGGAAGAGATTTTAGATATTATCGCCGTTCACGCTGACAAAGTGGGATTTCCCTCGCAGCACCTCAATTACCTAATGAGATTGTGCACAAGAGACATTCAGTTTTGGTTTAATGGAACAACATATCGTCAAATAGATGGTGTGGCAATGGGCAGCCCACTTGGTCCAGACCTGGCTGATATTTTCTTGGACCACTCAGAGAACACCGCACTACGTGATGGCATAGAAAATGTGCATCTGTACTGTAGCTACAGCGATTACACGTTTGTTGTGGTTGATTCTGCTCGGTAGGCAACACACCTACTCGATGTTCTAAATGCCTGCCACCTTGCAGTCAAATTCATGATAAAAAGTGAAACCGATAACACGTCCCAGTTTTTGGATCTTAAGCGAGAAAGGAATCCAGGCGGTGTGCGCACCCGATCCGTGGATCGCAAGCCCAGTGGGACAAGACAGTACCAGAATTTTAACAGTTTTTGTCTTATAAACCATAAACGAGTATCGGTTCGAACCATCTTTGCGAGAGACATTTGCTCTAAAGATACTATCAGCAGTGAACTGTACCCCGTATTCTCAGCAATAAATGAAAACGGATAACCTGAGTCATTTGTAGTACGATATATAACACTGCAAGCAAAGAAAAAAGGTCGACTGAAGTCCGCAAGGAAAAGCTGATTATTATACTACGGTTTAAAGGGGATCAAATGACAGAAGTTTCCGGCATCGTCTCCACCAGATGATAAATAAATGTTACTATGCGGCCGAACTTTTGCTACTGTACCAAGTAAGGAAGCTGCTATGTAAATAAAACCTTGACAGGCTAGACCCACTAGTTACCACCTCATGTGTTTACCTCTTTCAATGTACTTGTTGTGGCGACTACCTGGGCCGAACTGAGAGAAAGCTGCCAACCAGGATTTCAGAGCACATTCCAGGTAATGTGGTCGCGAACGGTCCCGAGCTGTCGGCAAGCTTCATTGCCCAGCACATCGTTGACTGATCCAAACAAGCAAATCCCCGCGAAACGTTCAGGATAATTAACCGACAGAGCAATCCTCGCCTGCTTCATTTGACTGAAGCTTCAGAAATTCGGTGGCTGAAACCTAATTTCTACAAACAGACTGAATTTACGACCAGCTTTACCCTGCCTTGGTAGTCTTTTTGATCTTATCAAATGTACAGCGGATGATCCTGAACGTTTTTCCTTTAAAACGCAACAGCATTTTTCCATGGATTGTATCCTTACAGCTGATGAGAATACCCGAAATAACTGAATTCTGAGTATCCGATTGAAATGTTGTTCCTGCTTGCTATCTTAAATCCATGATGATTAAAAATACCTGTAGCGTACAGAACAATTTATACTGGATCACAATCGTGCCGATTGCCCTGGTGCATTGATGCAGAAAATCAGTTACAAAACATCATTTGTCTTCCATGTTCAAGCGAAACCTGGCTGTGCTGTGTGGAGAATGCAACAAAGATGCAAGACCTCGACTAAGCTCGACATATGAAAGCTAAACCGAAAGTTGTAGGGTAGCAAGCCTTAATTGCTGGTGGTCAAGTCAGAAGAAACCAAAGACCAATTTCTGTGACCATGGATCTATAGTTCAAATTAAAACAAACGAGCAATCTATGAATAGGTTTGCAATCGTGATGAAAGGGACAGGCACAGTAGACTGTGTTGTGACATGCATACGGTTTACAGAGTAACCGTTTCCAATCGGCAGCGGACCAAATATGAAGCTCTTCGACCTTGTGGAGTCAAGGTATGCTCATTGTGTGAAGTGAAATCGTTAGATGTCTGGTAATGCAGATGATCAAAGCACATGTTTACATTTTGTTATTGGAGCTGTGGATGGATTGGGGAATAGTAGTCACATGTCCTCAACTAAAGCATCTAGTCTGATTGCGAAGACAAGGCTTTAGTTGGTCTTTATACAGAATGTGCTGCAAATTTTGTGCGACAACATGTTCACTGCGACTGCACTTTGATGCCTTGCCTCCCTGACAATACATAAAAATGGATAGCCAGTTATTTACAGATACATGATATGGTACCATTGTTGCACCAGTAGTTTCACAGTAAAAGTAATCTCTTCGTTCCCTCCACTGCGGAGAAATCAGTGCTGCTGACCCACTATTAAAGCGACTCCTATCACACAAAGAATTTGACTTCGAGTAGCGTGATCTATTTGTCACATGCGTTCTAGCTTGACTCTTTGAACGTACATGGCTGTTTCTTGATAACAGCAGCTGAATTCAAGCTTTTACCAAGGTAGTGAACCCTAGACATAATATTAAACGTTATAAGATATGAGGATCGTTCGGTCGAAGCCAAGAACAAAACAAACGACACCAATGGGAAGGAGTACTTGAGAAGATTTATGGTCTAGTCTACCACTTGATGGTGTATCATGACAGCTATTCAGAATCAGAAACCATTTACAAACGGATTACTTCATCGGGAGTATAGTAGTACAACGGAATAACAGACAAATGTACTAAGCTTTCACGTCGATGACTGGACTAGGCCGCCTGGTATAGTTTGCAGCAGTCCATTATCCAAGCTCTTCTTGTACCACTGTGCTCAGTGCTAGAAGTCGCTGCATGTTAGGTTACAAACAGTGAAGATTGGCTAAAAAAGCCAGTGGAAACACTAGGGAGGATTTCTTCTCTCTGTCCCCGGTGTCGAGGCGGTCGTCTGCAGGAGGTTGATGGTCATATCAAAAATCGCCGAAACTTTGATGATGCTTTTCTCTGTTTGGGTAATGTGCACTTTCATTTTACTCAGTTGTCACTTCTATTAATATTAAGTGGCTTACTGTTTTACGAGACTTCTTACATTGGAATTACACATCGCCTCTAAATAACGTTTACCATAGCGTAACTAAAAGCATTACACGACATACGGAACAAGCTAATAAAGGATTCCTTCAGCTATAATTTAAACCCACCACAATTAGCTAACTAAGTTGAAATACGCAAAGTTGTTGAACTAGTTTTTTGTTGTCTCCATTTACCCAGACCAAATTCTTTAGAGAAATGGGAGATGTAATGTTTTAACTGTGTTAAAAATAACCGAAACTGAAGATTTCCCTCGATTACGAGTCTAGAAACGTTGTCGTGGGTTCTCTACCAAATGCCAGAGACTAGTCGACCGCGTAAGCTAGTTAGAATGCGTGAAGTGGTGAACTGTTCTTGTGAAGAAGGAAGCTAAATTGTTTGTCCGTCGGATCGATGTTGTTAGAGTAACAGAAGGATAATTGATTTCTTTCCGTGACAGTTTCAACCTAACCTCAGTCGGTAAATTCACTCACACATTTGGTGCGCCTCTAATACCGCTCAAGGAAAAGCGCCTTCATTGTATATTCCATAATAAAATGCTTTTCATGTTTAAGTTGCGAAATTGTACCTACAGGCTAACTGCATCAGGCAAGCTTTCCTAATTTGACTGTGTAAATCGATCGGAGGGGTGGCTTTCAGTCCTAAAGCCGACAGAAAGTTCCAGCTAACTCCTATTAGGTAATACATGTGTAGCTCGCGTGTTGATTTGACATGTCATAGAAAAACTGGTGAACGTGAATGCAAGAATCCAAACGAAGTGGTTTCTTTAGCCAAACAAAGCGCAAAAATAGGCTTGTCGTGATAACTGTGACAGCAGTGAATCATAGTTCTGAAAGACAAATAATAACAGCTGGCGTACATTTAAAATTAAAGCCTACAATCGGAAAGGTTTCTTCAACCGAATTTTGGGAAACACACGCATCCTTGCTAACTTCAAACCAAAACTTTGAGTGGATTTAATTCAAGCCCCATAGCTGTGTTTCGGAGTGCATATTAAGAGGTTCATTAGTAGGGTGATCACTTAGCATCAAATTGAATTACCGCAAGCGAAGGCGGGGTTAACAATTGGTTTATTGAAGCAAAATACAGTTAACTAAGCAGTAAATAGCCATCTAACGCTAGCTTTTATCCTGGTCACTGGTATTTCACTTTAATGAGATACATTTTATCTAAACCAAGTCCAGTGGACTTAAGGTATGTGCCAGAACTTGTGCGCTTCGTTCTCTTCCTAACTCCAGTGAGGAACAGCATAATCTTGCATTTATGCCGTGATAATACTGAAAGTGAACGACATGCAAAGATTGTGAGGTGTTTTCAGGAAATATAGTTGGCCATGTATGTGTTTGCTAGCACTTGGGCAACAGATGAGTTAACATGTTTCGGAATCATCTGTTTCTTTTACACTCTTCTGCATTCTAACACAAAGGCCTGTTTAATCATTAATCGTTTGGTTACAATTTGGTTGAAGAACCGGAGTTCTACCATTTGTACCAAAGGTGAAATGCATGACAAAATTCGCGATTACTTTTCTTACTTATACCCTTCTAGTTACATGATCAAAATTAAAGCGTAATTAATATAAGCCATCTAACGAAATTCACAGACAGCAGCGTAGAACTACATCGATACAATTTTGTCGCTCTGATGTGGGAGGCAGGCAAAAATATGATTATTCGAGGTTCTCTTGCCGTCTGTGTGGTATTGATCCGGTTATCCCACATATTTACCGAAATTTTAGCTTGGTGCATCGCTGAACGAGAGCGAGAGACAGAGAGAAACGATACACTTATATCAACTCAGGCATAATGAAGTGCTAGTCTAACTTACTTATACGCCATAATAAAGTGAGCTGATCCAAGATTCTCACTTACCATACTAGTTATCGAATTTATCGAAGTAACGGTGACTTGTAAAGCGGATTAGGGGGTGTTGTTCGGTCTTGGACACACCGAAATTTGCTTTGGGTTTATTGAATGACACTATGATTCTCTACCTTGTTACTGTTAAATACATGGACCAGCATTGGATGCATTTTAGACGGTCCCAAATTGAGGCAAAGTTGTAATTTAGCACAGCTGCACTAAAAATGCATCAGACCTATAGCAATATCTTCTGTTTTATTTAGCTTTCATGCGTGTTTACTTCATGTACCTATTACATCGGCTTCGAAAAGTAAGTGAATGGGATCCACCGAAAATCCATTCCTTCCTAATAATGTACTTTGCAGAAACCGTAGCTCTATTTTAATATAACGGCAATAAGTAGCTGAGGGGTCTGTAGATAACATTTGGGTAGCGTAGGCATAAGCAAAAGCGTGCACAGATTTTGCAAATTAACATTCCGTTTGTGGATGGAAAACTATGGTGAGAGTCAGTGGTATCACCGATCATTTGAACATTGAAGTGAGAACGATGTTTTGTGACGGGACAAAAAGCATTGGTTGACAGGTCCCGTAGGATAACTGGAGTGGTGATTATAAAATGATTGCTAGAAATGACGGGAGAAAGGGTAACTTCTGGTTTGAGGTGACCCGCCGGGTTCTTCACCTGAACAAATGCTGGTTTGCTCACCGCTACGTACCAACGAGGGTCCGTGAGCACATTGTTTATTAATACGTCTTTTAATGGAAGCGAACAATGTCACGTAATGTAAATGAGATAGAATGTGGTCCAATCGCTTCTTAAAAAGCATTAATGTGAGGGCGAAAATAATGTGAGAAGGAAGAGCGTCCTAAGTTTTGGGTACTCGAAGGAAGAAACATTTTATCGACAGTCAAGTCGACTACTGAGTAAATAAATAAATAAATAAAGTGTATATTTACTCTGGCGAAGATACAAGAAGTCATCGAGTGCCTAAAAATGGGAAGACTACACTATCCAAAGGAATCACTGCGTAAACCTGGTACGCGAAGATTAAATACAGCACCAACAGAATCTAGCCGAGAAATTCCTTTCAAACCCAAAGTTCCTGTACAGACACGTTAACAAACTCCTCAAAATGTAGCGAGGAATTCCTGCTTTACACACATTGTGTGGACTTGCACAAAACGCAAGCGAAGCGGCCAACGCCCTAGGTCAAAATTCGCCCCGAACTTCCAGAGCACGACATCGTCGCATGCACTGTTCCCATCGTTTAACTACTATCAGAACTCAGCCGCACCACGTTTACGACTGCAGATGTCATGAAAAGGCTAGTTGCCCTGCGCAAGCATACCTCCCCGGTGTTGATAATATTCGTCCAAATGCGTTGAAATTAGCTTACATAAACCTGGAGGACCCCCTCTGCAAGTTCTTCCAACGACGCCTCAATGAGATGCGCGTGCCAACAATGTGGAAGCAAGACATCGTCACTCCCATCCATAAGGGGGGAAATCGTACAAATCCGGTTTCATCTCCCTTACCGATTGAGGCTGAAAACCCTCAGGGTCTACAGTGGACAATATCGATGCCTGCGTGGCGAGTTGATAATGACTTATATCATCCTGAGGAATCCAAACCATTCTTGTCCTCACCTGCCAAAGCTGAGTAGCAATACAACACTCAGAGGACACCAGCTAAAGCTGGACACACAATACAGCCGGTTGGAATGCCGCCGGAATTTCTTTTCCCTTCGTGTATGCGAACACTGGAACGCTCTTCCCACATACGCTGTTTCTTCCTCCACGCTAACGGTATTCAAAAGACGTCTGGATGATTCGCTTATCCACTTACATTACGCTATATAATCAGAGATGTCCACGTCAAACTAACGCGAAAAAACGGTGCTCATTCTCAGCTTTTGTGCATCACTATTTACACACTGCCGTTGTGGGATATAGTTTCGGATATATTATAACTGCATTCATCAATTTACCCCAGTCCAAGAAAGCGGCGAACGAGTAAGCGTTGGTTGTTTCTCTTGTTCTTAAGACATGCCTTCCCCATATTACTTCCCATATTACTCTACAGTAACAATTCAGTACACATTCTACAACGTTTCTATGAATAAGGGGCACTTGAATTCACTAGACGCTTAAACTGACGACTTACACTTATGTTTACTTTCACTTTAACCATCCTACGAGACTTGTAAAGCAATCGCTTTTTTACCTGTAATATATCATTGTTCATTGTTCTCTTCATGGATTATGCTGATCAAAGTGCCGTCATCCGTGGTAGCCCACAAACATGCAAAGCAGATTTGGATGGATCAGCTCTGGCTGTCGATCGTTTCGGGCCACAATTTGCACCAACAAAATGTACCTCCTTCTAAACGATTGATAGGCACCCGACCCTGTGCTGATCCTTAGTGTGAATCACCTAGCAATAGTTCATAAATTCCAGTATATATGCAGATACATTAGTGCCCATGGGACCAAAGATAGGAGTACTAACCATATAGAAGAGGCTCGAGGTGCTTCAGTTAATCTACGCTAAATGTGGAGCGGATGCCGTATAATCCACACACTGAAGGGTAGAGTTTACAAGGTAGACGTGTGGCAAACCCTACTGTACGTCTGTTAAACTTGGCCCATCAGGTAGACAGAAATAAAGAGGTTTGCCACTTTCGGTAATCGCCGTCTTCGCGGCTTAGAAGTTGTCTGGCGGCAACACCGAACGTCGTGTTTTTGTGCAGTAGAAGCGAGTGAATCGCTCAGCACCGTTATATCGCGCATCAGACTCCGATATGCAGGCCAATTGTTTCGCAGTCCGGCTCACCGACTCCCGCATGGTGGGTTGTTTCTGTGCCCGGGGGTGTGGATGGAAAAAAGATGAGAGGATGCTAAACGATGATAAATAAATAAATAAATTGTATATGGCTCGACGATGCGAGAAGCCGTTCCCAGAAGACACGGAACAAATAATGGTAAAGCAGTTTCATAATATGGTATAATAAATTTTTAAAAAATGTGAGCACAAAATGAAAATTTGTGGGGCGCGAAGCGGTCCAAAATATTTACATTCCTCTTGTTCTATCGTCTGACAAGTTTTTAGCAGTCACATGAGAGATGATCGCACACGAGAAAAAAAGAGAATAAAGTGCTGCGGGCCAACAAAATATAACCACTTGTGCACTTGACCACATGCATTTTCAGGCACCATTAACTCCGTTCTCAAAAGCGTTATCTAAGGACTGTGCTGTTCGAAACATTATTATCACGTTTTGAACGGTTAAATGATCTTTTATCGAAAGCTTAAACAAACGCAATGTGCAGCAAGTTCTGATAGCTCTTGGAAGTTTGTTCCAAAGCTTTGAGCAGTGTATTAAGAAGAAACGCTCCCTAATTCGCGAATTGAACTTTGGAATCATGACCGTTGTCTTCTTATTTCGTAGCTCGTATCTAGTGTTAACGGACATATGGACACAGGTAACATAATTGTGCATGTGATGGTGACTTGTTCTGTACAGGAAACACAAGTTCATCTTCATTATCCGTAGCCAAAGTGGGTCAAGTCCAGGTTTTTCACTGCGCTCTCTGTAGGTCATCTTGGAGGAATATCCGCACAGCTTCTTTGTAAAGCGTCGCTGTACCCTCTCAAGAGCATGCTGGTCAGATTTCCGCAGATTCGACTGTAGTAGTGAGCAGTATTCCATGCCAGGTAACACATATGTTTTGTAAAGCCAGATACGAGATTCTGTGAGTTGAAATTTATGACAGATATAGCCAATAGTCTTCATGGCTTTCGAAACTTGGAAGTCACAATATTCCGAAAAGTTGAAGGTAGTGGAAAACCGCACACCCAAGTCGCGAATCACTTTGCACTGTGAAATAAACATGCCTTGTAATAATACACTGCCTGGTCGAACTTCGCATATATACGACAGAATATTACACTTGTCCACGGAAAAGGACATCTGCCACAGTTTGCACCAGGATTCAAGCGCTGATAGATCTTTCTGAATGTGGCACAAGGCTGCGCGGGTATCTGCACGTTCTTGTGATTAGAGGATTTTAATGTCATCAGCAAACAGAAAAGTAGCACCATGTCTTATTCTATGAAATACATCGTTGACGTAGAGGTGAAAAAGAAGTGGACCAAGTACACTTCCCTGAATTACTCCACTGGTGACTGCTTTCGGTTTAGAGACACGGTCCCCAATACGCACCACCTGATGTCTGTCAGCTAGGTATGACGACAACCAAGAAAACATTGGTTCTCCAATACCTATTTCCTTCAGTTTGAGGAGTGGTCTTCGATGCGGCACTCTGTCGAATGCTTTTTGCATGTCTAAGAACAGGACAATAACACTGTTGCCTTTGTCTATGGCAGCCGTTGTGTGGTTTAAAAAGTCTGCCTGGCATGTCGCACAAGATCTGCCCTGCAAGAAACCGTGTTGTGAATTGTTGATGACGTTTTTCTTATTCAAGAAAATAAGTAATTCATCTTTCACTATGCTTTCCATAATTCTAGATATTACAGGTGTGTGATTGATGGGGCGATAGTTTTTAATTTCGTGAACGTTTCCATTCTTATTCCGCGGGATAAAAACGGTAGTCTTCCAGTGATTAGGATATACTGCACTGTTAAAAGAGAGCGTAAAAATGTTGAGCAATAGAAGAGCACATCGCCCCTCAGGTTAGTATTGTGGCCGACTTGCAACGGTTCGCGACAAACGTGATTGGTGTCAGACATTATTTGTTACACAGTAATAAAGTCCCCTCACAGCCGCCGGTATTTGACTCTGTACAAGCCTACTGTTTGCAATCTACGTTGGTAGGAGAGGTGAAACAGTCCTCTAAAGAATTTTGACGCCCTACGTTGCGAAGCTTCGAGTGCAGCAGCATGGTGTTTGCGCAAAGGTCGTTAGGCCTAGATCGCGTATTCCACGTGGGCCTCACGTAGGCATTTGTAGAAAGATTGATGACACGAACTGCCCGAACTCCTTTCGTAGGAGTCCAAGGTGTTGACTGGCTCTTCTCAATACATTTTGGCCTATTTCGAACATCCAATTTCGTCATGCGCGATTAACCCGAGGTAGCATTCCTGCGTACCATGTTGCAGCAGCTGCTCTTCAAGTCAATATTCTCACGTACACTGATAGTGTCTGCTCAGTACTTTGCATTTTGCCAAGTTTAAAGGCCAGTTTTTAGAGGACGATGTGTAGGCCCTGTCGAGATTTTCAGTGTTGTGTGGTCGTCCACTGTCTGGATGTCATGTCAGATCACGACGTCGTCTGCAAATAGCAAAATGTCTGACTGAACACCCTATCAAGATAGTTGATGAATACTAGAAACTTTTATATCCAACCTAACACTTGGCCAATTGTTCCACAGCTTCGAAGTTCGTGAAGGAGAATCCAGTGGTCCTAGCGAACAAGTGCTTTAGAGAAATGCAGGTATAGGACGTCTGCTCCGTGTCTGTCATCGGCTGATTTCGTCTAGCTGGTTCGGGCTAGTAAAATGTTTGTGATGTAGGATCAATTTCGTCGGAATCCATGCTGCTGCAACACTATGAGATTGATGCGCTCAAGGTGTTGCATGAGCGCTTCGGCGATTATCCCTTCCATAAATTTTGATAGCGCTAGGAGGAAGGTAACTGGAGGGTTACTGGACGGCTGCGTACAATTCTCACTCTAGAAAACAGGAGTAATTATGTCCTATTTCCACAAGGTAGCAATCAGCATTTCATCAAGTCTTGCTTGGAAGAACCTGGCCAATAGCAGGGTTCATGGCGCTTGTTTTAATGCCTTCACTCTGATATTGTCCACACCAGGGAGCTGTGCACGGACAGTGATAGTAGTCTTTTCAACATGTCTACAGCAGTAAAAAAGAACAGCGCATAATTCTGCGGGCGGAGTAAACTCTAGGAGTGGGGTGACAATTCACTTTGGAAACTGCAGGTAAACTGTTGTCGAAGCGCGTTCGCCTCATCATGCGTAGTGAGCGCCAGACTGTTTGCTGCCAACTGAATTGGGATCCTGCGCTGCATTCTCCGGAGCTTGTTCACGTGCCTGTAGAACATCTTAGGATTAGTAGCGAATATTGCCACTAAATCCTGTTGATGTGTGAGTTTGTTCGTGCGGACCAATTTGGCAATGTGATTTCACTGAGATATGTAAGCATACAAAGCCTGCAAGGCTGTACGGGTTTTATAAGCATGCCAAGCCAATTCCCTTAGAGCATTGTATTTTCGTGGTCGGCTCCTCAGGAAGGACTTCATTTGTTTCAAGCGAAAGATTTCAGCTTCAAACGAGTTTGCCACGAGCCTGGTGAACCGGGTGATAAATTCACTCCACACGAAGTCGGGGAACTGTTCAGCTAGAAAGGTCCAGTTTGTTTGTTGAAATAGGATTGCGAGTGCACAGTAATGGCTGACGATGTGAACCTCCTCGCTTTTTTCACAGATAAATTCCTTGTGGCAGAAGTAGCGAAAGAGCAGCGTCGCATGATCGCTACGGTCAAACGGTACGCTTATGTCTACTACATCTATCACTAGCCATTCGTTAGTGAACACGTTGTCCAAGACAGATGGTTCGTCAACAGTTCTGGATTTCATGGGAGCGGTTAAATGTTTGTATAGCGGTACGTTGATGATTACTACTTGCAAGTTCTCTTTGAACTGTTTGTAGAGGGAAGCTTGGAATTTGATTGAGTGCAGGTTAAATTCCCCCACCAAAAGGATATGACTGTATAAACGTGCTAGGATTCGTTTCATAGAAGCAGCCAGGCTATAGTCCATTTCCATGGTGGGTCATGGAAGGCGGTATATAATTGCAACTAAGCAAACATTACCACGTTCCGGTTACAGGTAACACCAGAGGGAATTGGCGAATTTCTTTTCTGGATTCTCGATGATATCGGAGTGCAGGTCAGATCGGTAGTACAAGAGCACTCGGTCTACATTGCTGAGTCGATCGTTTCGTAGGAGAGTTATACGTGGCAAGACTATCACGGAACCGGTGATATTAGTATTCATGCATGACGGTATCCAAAGGTGCGGAAGCGTGAAGAATACGCAGCTCATTTAACTCACTGATAAGACCTTGAGTGTTGGTATACAAGCAGTTGAGGGCTTAAACTTTCAGTAGTATATTCGTAGTTGTGGCTTCTGTGTGAGGGGTTATGCCGACACTTGTGAGGTCGGCTGTCGGTCGCTTTTTGTTGAATCGTATTCACTGGCCTCGTTGCAGTGTAGACGCTATAAAAAGATGCTAGTTTTCTGGAATTACTTCATCAAGAATATGCATCGCAGATTTTGCATGTGTTACTAGAACAGAAGGAAGATGATTGAAGTAACCTACGCAGTACTGTCTAGTCCAGATGCGTGAAAACATTCTTGCACTTACTTGTAACCATAAACTTGTGTAACAATCGACATGGGACTCGCCACGCAGGGTATATGCGTTCATTATACTTTTGGGGCAATTAATAACTGTCAAACCTAGAAAATATCACAGTAGTTCGTCACCTTAATCTAAGAAGACACACTAAAGGAAGAAAACAGGATTGCTGAGACTTCGCTCTCTCCATCCGATGGATTAAGGCGGCTGACAAATTCGTCATTCATAGCCGAATGTATTATAATGCTCAACAACAGTTTTGCTGCACGAAAAACGAACAACGGCTCTTACATAATTTGAGCATTCTGAATTCCAAACTGACATTTGATTTTCTCTGCAAGCTATAGATTTTCGTGTAATCGATATAGATTTCACTTTTCACACCTCTTTGTCACTTTTCGCTTCATTTCACATAAAACTACTTTTCGTTGCAAAGAAACTCACAGTAATTCTCAGATAATTTAAGAATGGTAAATTCAAACCCAACATTGGTTGTTCTCCGTAAGCTACAGATTTTTGGAAAATTGACTACCATGATTTCTGCAGAACATTAAGGTGTTCATAATGATGGCCGACGACCCAGTGTATATCTATGCCCCCAGGTTTACAGAGAATTGATGAAGATGACTAGGTAAGAAATGCAGCTTGACGCTCATGTTGCAATCAATTTCGCGAAGTACTAACAACATACCATTAAACTGTTCCTCACGCACTAAGTCATCCAATTCTTTTTGACTAAATTGCTTGGGGGTGGATGGAAGTTCAGCACCAGTTGCAGCGTCTTCATAAGTTGAAACCGATCCATGTAACTGCGCTCCATTTTCATTCCCACTGACTTCATCATCTGATGAAGCAAAACCCTTAAATTTTGGAACTGGTAGCTCCTCAGAGTGCGAAATGGGTCGAATTGCAGAGGAAATACTGTGATAAAGATCTTATGCCGAGTTTCCTTGCCAATACCTATGGTAACAGCCATGCGAAAACAGCAGTATGTTAGGTGGCTCCTAAGTACTCGTCAAACCATGGAAAATTTAAATTGCAGACCTTTGCGTTTGCCATTTGTCCAGTCGGGAAGCATTTTCTCAAAATAATGTCCCACAATATGTGGTGCCCATTCTCCGTCTTGGTCACCAAGGGGTGCTTCAAAGTATGTTTTTTGACACTTATTTCAAACGAAGTGATATTTATCTTTTGACGAACGGATGTATAACAGCCGCATATATAGTAAAATTCGTCCGGTTTATTAGTACATTTATGTCATTCTGTGAGCCATGGTCAAATCTAATCTGAAAGTGGATTGGTAATTACTTTAGTATTTATGCAAAAGCTCAACACGCATGAAAATTTGCGCATACAAAAGAAAGGTTTTCAAATGTAAACATGCATTAAAATTTATGTGGAATCAGTTTTAAAATCCTCTGAAACAGAAAGTTAAAAAAAGTTTGTTGTTCTGTGTTATCAGAGATAGTTACTGTTTTGGGTAACAAGAAACTTACTCTAGTATTCGGTAACGTACACGACTGATGCGCATCTTCAGTATACTGTCTGGATGCGTGTAACTTCCCAATTTTGCCAGCAACTAATTTTTGGCTCCTAAAAGTATAGATGCAGTCGGACTATTTCACGTACACATATGTAGCAGCTGTATGGAGATGGTATGAACGTATGGGAACAGAAGCGATGAATTCCTCGTTAACCAGTTCAATACATTCGACAGAAGGTGCACAGCTTCAGATTTTAATGTCGTACTGGTGATAAGTTGCAAAACGATTTCAAGGCTTCCACTATGCTGTGTTCTATGAATATGAGAGACCTCCAATTTATTCCTTCAGCTCACAATGAATTCCTCCTAATACACACTTTAATTACCACGATTAAAAGTCAACTGTTCGCGGACTTTATGTTTGGAACTGTGGGTCCATAAGTCGATGCGAATAAATAGTTTAAGTAGTAGAGATATTTGGCCCTATACTAAGCGAACTCGGAACACTTAGGTGATTCGGCACCATCGCTTGCATCCAACCTATTTGTATGCGGAAGTAAGAATATTAGTATAATTGACAGAGATGATCGGCAGATTTCTTTATCACGCTGGACTGGCACAAGCTGAAAGCGGCATAAAACAACCAAAAAGGTAAATCACAACGAAGAAAAAACCATGATAAGTGGCCACATTCGGTTTGGCAGTATGCGTTTGTTCTCCTGTACATCTCCAAGCCGCGTAGCGGGTTTCCAATTTTCATGATCTCTGAAGCGAAAATCGGAGCAGATTTTGCCGATGTTGCTACAGGTGGCCAATTTAGGGCAGTCCATGTGAATAAACCATGAGTTATAATACAAGGAGAGACGGACAAATAGACAGTAAAGGATTAGGATATTTAAGCTTTGTGTATCTAGTGTATCGTTGCATAATTTGTTATGTATAGTCTTTATGGAAGCAGTACTTCTTTACCAGGATCATTAACCACGTTCCAGAAATAGATGAACAAGCGTACGTAGGGTTCTTGTACTCCGGTTGACTAAAACTCGAGTTGAAACACCGCGTGGAACAAAACCATACTAAAATAGACAAAGTTTACATTTTGACTTCTCTGGCTCCATTAATCATGAGGATATTCTGTTTATTACTGCGGTTGTTATTCGTAAGCCTGGTCGATATTGTGCATGCCAACCGGTTCTGAATGGTCAGATGGTGCATCTATGAAGGACATTATCCATCAAAGATTGTTCAGAAAGTAGCTTCATTTTTTACTACTTTATTATAATTAGTATTTTTCACAACCAAATTCACGTCTTATTCGCATAGTCATTATACATTTTGATAGATGATATAGCAAGGCTTGCTATTGCAAAAGTTCGATTGATTCTATGCAGTAATTTTCGGTTGGTGCCCTTTCAAATATGAGAAATGAAAAGCAGCATTTTCGGCATTTTTTTATTTTTTATTATCGAAATGGCAAAATTGCTGTTCAAGCAAGGAAAAAATTATGGCATACGTCTGGAGAAGATGTAGTGGCATAAAGCCAGTACCAAAGTGGTTTGCAAAATTAATCAAATAGTTAGCTGCTTAATTGCCTTATTAACTTATTCATTAATTAACTGATTCAGACCGGCAAATAACAGCACGTGAGATCGCTGAGAAATTCCCTCTATCAAATTTGGGTTTCGTGATCATTTGCAACGCGTAGGTTTCATCTCAATGCTCGACATAAGGATTTCTCATAAAGAAATAAATAAATTTGTATATTTACCGCAGACGGTACACGGCCCCACAAGTGGCAGCGATCATTTGTATAGTGAATACGTTCCATAATATGAAAGAAAAGTTTGTTAATAGAATTTCGGATCATGATTTTTTTCCTTGGGTGCTAGACCCGTGCACCTCATATGTTCTTACGGATAGAAATTTGTGCTGTCTCGTTAACGTCCGTGATTTTCTACCCAAAGGTCTAGAAAATGATCAATTTTTGAAGCGCGTCATCACTGGGGATGAACAACGGGTTGTCAATTGCAAGAGATGGAGTAAAATAGATGAAGCGGCTCAAACCACTTCGAAAGCCGATATTCATCTACAAAGATGATGCTATCTGTTTGGTTGGATTTCAAAGGAATCGTTTGTTTTGAGCTTCCACCGGACAACACAACAATCAGTTCTGATATATACTGTCATCAACCGGACAAATTGAAAGATTCACTTTAACAGAAAAGACCACAACTAATCAAGAGGAAATGTGTAGTTTTCCACCAAGGTACTGCGAGACCTCAGCCAAGTTTGATAACTCACCAAAAGTTTCTACACCCACCATATTCACCAGATCTGGCATATTCCGATTATTATTTTTCCCCGTGGTTGCAACACTTTTAGACGGTGAAACTTGTACTATAATCGGGGGTATCCAAAATCAACTGGATCAAGTTTTGCCAACAAAGAGCAACACATTTATGAACATGGAATCATGCTACTGCCAGAAAGATGGCAAATGGTACTGGACCAGAATCGACCATATATAATTCAATGAAATATTTATTCTCTATCAGAAATCCGTTCTTCATTTTCATAGAAGAAACGAAACAACTTTCAGGACAATCTAATGGATAAAATTAATTCTAGTTCACCAGACCTTCGTGTCTGCTGTAGAAATACATGAGCATCAGAATAGTTGGTGTTCAAGTTGATTCCCTCACGAATAGATATAAATGGACATAAATGGCAATTATATGAAGTACAACATTGCAAGGCATCTGAAGTCGTCATTTTTAAGTAGATGCGGAATATTCAGCGGCTTTTCATTAGAGGCGGATTGTGTGTTCCATTTCGAATTCAGTGCCACGGTTACCGTAACTCTTAAGGCAGAGAAGATGCACATATATGTTAGGATGCCAACAGTTTCAACATAGATGCACAATGGTGTGAATCTTCACCACCTATGTAAACGGCTTATAGTAAGTCTACTTATATCCAACGCTATCAAACATCAAAAGGGCCTTTATTGTAGTCAACGCAAACCATACAAACATTGTCGAGTACAAGGTTTGAAAGCCACTGTAGATGAAGCATGATTCGCAGCGTTGAAAATATATGTTGGGATTCATTTGTGGACCGGCTGCATCCATCCAGGCTTTGTGTGAAGGTCGACTGTTGCTAGCAAGGCTGTCGCACCTCCGACAACTGCTACTGCTGTTACTATGCAGTGAAAACATTACTTGGATTGGCGGCGAAACGACTGCAAGATAAATACGCAGCTTAGAGAAAGAACCAGTATCGTAATAGAGCAAGTGTGACACTTAAGTAACAATTGTTTATCCCAAGCACACATTTTTACCTGAATTTGGAACCTTACTGAATTGGCACTGAATGTGCTTCAACAGTGGCAACTTTTCCTGAAAATGTTTAACGTTAGCGCCGCAGTTATACCGATCCGCATTTGAAAATCGGAATTACGGGCACAGATAATGAATGTGTCTTGCAATTCAGTGACTTAAATGATCCCACGCGGTAAACACTATAAAGAGTTGTGTAAAATGACCGGACTCGCAGCTGCCTGCAGCACATATAACCCTGAATACAATCGCACAGTCTGAATGATTTGCATTTACCGTCGTCCTAGCTAGGCTATATATTTCGGTTGAATGAACGCCTCATAAATCAAGATAGTCTGTTTATCCTCATAGAAAAATTAGATGGCAGATAGATGCAGATTTTCCCGTTGCAGTCACCGAGTAATTTGGCGAATTCATGTGAACCGAATTACTCTCCCAACCAGTATAAATAAGCACCATTTCATAAGTGGAATAATGCTTTCGGAGGAGAGAATTTTCAAATTTAGGAACCAGGTATAATGGTCTTAAAACGCTTTATTTGTAGGACTAGCTAATATGGTAAGTTGAGGTAATAAGTAAGATAAAAGCGTAGGCTTAACTGCCGGGCAGCATGTTGCCGATAATCGAGGGTTTTACCTGAACAATACCAAAATTCCACGAGACTCAATAACCTGCACTCTAATTTCATTGTAGGCGAAAGTAGTACATTCGCAGTAAGTCTAGTATCTGCTCCTTTGTCTCTTCGGAGTGGATCGTCTTTACGCGTATTTGTCCCAGTAGCATATGTTATCCAAAAGTGAAAACTGTCTGGAACGGGTCTTCCGCACTTAAATTAAAAAATTGTTTGGCCTAATTCACATTGTTTAGCGTTGAAAATAGCCTGCTTGGAGGTGTGAGCCAACTAGGTTTGTTTTCGATGAATCTGAATTGCTTCTTAGTTGCATCACCTATACATATTAATGTAAACTACCAACGCTTTGTTATTCACATTCTAATAGATTCAACTTATCGATTTACTTGCTGCAATGTGAGAATACTTTAAAATATTACAACTAACTTCCTACTACTTACGAGCAATATAAAATAAATAAGCTTTCCAAGTATATAAAGCCATGGATATAGCGTCTAGTGAGAGGACGTCATCACCTCGCAGCCTAGCTACTGTCAGTGATAGTGCAAGATAGGTGGTACTATATCCCAGTTAGTTTACAAATTATGTAGCCCAGCCAACGTCCTCCATGGATCAGTGGCTTAAGCTGTTGGCTAGTTGGCATCTGCCTCTGTCGGTCATGGGTTCGATCCCCAGGGAATGAGCACCACTGACGAGTCCCAATTGGCCGAAACACATCTAGGGCTTTCCTGAACTAGGCTGTGCTATGTGCTTAACAACCCACTGACTATATACCAGCTTTTCATATATTCAGATCCTTCGTAAACTGGAGACACTGTACACCATGAAGACAATGTCAACATATTCGACATACCACGGTTGATGTCTTAGTCACTTTTCCTCTTCACCGACATGCCAGAATTCGACACACTAACACTGCGAACTTGAGATAATGTGTCTCCTCGTAAATGGAACAACAGCCCCATTTCGGTTATTTCACTATTTTTGCTGCTTCCCCAAATGTCAGTGGTAAAGCCAGTTGAAAACTTTTCTCATCATCCTTTATGGTATGTTGACGACCGCATTCCTTTTTATTACCCCAAATAGGCGTGCCTCGCACTGTCGAAAATAACTCTACTTATTTGAGGAACCCAAATAGTACGTTTTGAAGTTTCTTGCTTTCACTGTTATGTACGCACTTGTAGTCATAAATATCATGTCAGTGTGACGCGCCTCGCTTCGTCGAGAAAAAAAACATTTTAATTATTTAGTTAGTTAACGTGAATGGAGTTACATACGATGGTAGGAAAGAACATGTCCATGATGGTATGTTTCCTCAAGAGCTAAACAAACTTTTGCATTTCGAAGTAAACACCTTGTAGAAAGACCACACTCTATAGTCATGTCAAGTTAAATCAAGGCAAACTAAGTTTTATTTATCCAGATGGGTACGTTTTCAGCACTTTACAATATCGACAACGGATGAGCTAAAATTACATTATCAACACTACATTTGTGGGAATGGATAAAAGGCACTGTGTAGGGGTGTCACATGATTAAACGGTCAGTGTAAAGGAGCAACAATTAAACAGTTCCGGACAAAATAATTTAAAGTAAGCGTTGCCATCTAAATTTTCAATCGGGACCGTCCATGCTCACTTGCATAGTATCTGGAATCTTTCTCAAAGGTTACGCCAAAGCAGGAGCTGTGCTCTTGGACAGAGCTTGACTAATACGAATGTGGGAATGTTCTGAAAATACCAAGGTAGCCATATTGACATATTCTGAGAAAACCAGTGTATTCATAGGTCTGTTGTAACAAGGATGTTCGGTGACAACGGTCCGGCCGATTTAAAGGCACACCAGTGTTTTACCCTGAAATACACCTTGGTCGGTTCCATCCTCTAAACAGCAGTAACAACTCCCATGCATACCAATGCACTCTACAAATGATTTACTCTTTTTGGGCGTCTCAGGTGTAATTTTCCGAGATACTGTTCGAACCAAAGACAGATTGCGTCGGAAAATCCCTCATGGTTGCACTATCGGGTCTGTAAGCCAGCGCTTCGTTACATTTACGAACCCGTTGCTGTGTTCGTGTGTTATCGAGTCCCCCATTTGAACCGACAAGAGTCCACTGTTAGGCGATTTTCAGCCTGGCCTTAGAAAGCACGGCGTACCCCTTTGAACAATGGATAATCGCAAGTAAACACACAGGACGCTGGGGGGTTAATCCAGGACAACTCAAGTTGGATAACCGAAAAACGACGAAAATGTTCGTAAAGATGTCTGGCTATAATCCGCAAATGAAATTCAGCTATAATACTTCACTTCTTGTCAGTCAACATGACCAGTTATCAAGCAATATGAGAGAACCACAGGGACCATTACTTTGGATGATATGGAAGCAGTAACAAGTCGACGTAGCATGACCCACTGACTACCAACTTGACAAGGATATTGTTAAAACCTCAGTTCATTTCATTTTCCGAATTTAGAACCATCACCAATGTGTGATGGATCAAGTTACTGTAACGCACGTCGCCAGCGTAATAACAACAATCAAAGTGGTGCTAAGGGTATTTATCCGGAAAAAACAGACAAGCATTCAACGCGTTTAGTGGACTTGTCAAATGGACAAACTGAGATGAATGAATGAATGCCCATTTACTTCGTAACTGAGCCATATGCAACAATGCTGAACCACTACTTTTGTTGTGGTAGTGCCGTACGGTCGTTTTGTTAGGGGAACAACACATGCTGAGGTTTGCAATAGATTACAACACTTATTTTTATTATCCGTCAAGAACAAAGGAAGGTTTGAAAATAGGGGTCACCAAAGAAGATATATTCACTAAACGATCGGCTCAAGGAGTACTGGCCCTCCATACTGCAACTTACCCTGAGGACGCAGTTGAGCGACCGCACCTTATCCACCAACTCATCTTCAATGAATATCTAACTTAAGGGTAATTCCCAAACACCGCTACATACGGGGTTCGAATAAATTAGCAGTTTCTAAGACCCTCGCTTGTTTGGCAACATCCGTTGATTGGCTGATTGTTCGCTGAGCTCGGCAGGTTGACTGCAAACGTTTCGTCACCACTCGAGGTGACATCATCAGTGCGAGTGTATTTAGCAGTGTGGCGCGTACGAAGCGTCGGTGAGTGTGAGTGATCGATCTCCTAGCCGCTACTCTGAGTTTGGATTGTTCGACGAGCACATGACCATAGAAATCGATCTCTGATTCTCACCTCGTAGTGTACGCGCGTGGGACTCTCCGCTTGTCGTCGTTTGATGCAGTAGTCTAGCGCTCTTTTCCGTTAGATTTCTTCTAGTAATTCGGTGATCTTTCATTCGTAATGCCGTATATATAGCATCTATTTCAACATGTCGGTTTATTGAACTGTCGGTAGAATACCATGCCTCCAAGAATTCTCTAGCTTGCCTCGAATTTCCACGGGCTAGGATCTTAACGTTCTCTAGATCGAAGTGGTGGCCTTCTTGGTCTTCATGCATGGAAACTAATGAATGCGGGTCGTGTCTCCGTATGGCCATTCTGTGTTCGTTGATCCGTGTTGATAGTTTCCTTCCAGTTTGTCCGATATAGTGTTTGTCACACTCTTTACAGTTAATTTTGTAGATGACATCATTCTGACTGCCTTGTTTAACTTTGTCCTTCGGTCTTGAAAGTAATCTTCGCAGAGTACCTGTTGGTTTGTGGGCTACCAAGATTCTATGTGGTCGTAGCAACCTTGACGTTAGTTCAGATACATTCTTGATGTAAGGAAGCGCTACACGTTTATCAATGTTTTCCTGCTGTTGTTGCCGCACCCTCTTCTTTAGGCTTCTTCTGATGAAGTTTCTTGGATACCCGTTGTTTTGCAATACCCGGTATAGGTGGTTCTCTTCCTTCTTCCTCAATTCTGTCGTGCTGCAGTGTGTTTCGGCCCTATTGAAAAGGCTTTGAATGCAGCTTTTCTTGTGGTTCAGGGGATGGTTGCTGTGGTAGTTTAATATTTTGTCGGTGTGAGTCTTCTTTCGATATACACATGTCTGAAGTGTTCCGTCAGAGTTTCTTTGGACCAGTACATCTAAGAATGGTAACTGGTTGTCTTTTTCGAGTTCAATTGTAAACTTGATATCCTGAAATGTGTTGTTGATTAACTCATGGGTATTCTGCATGGAATCTCGTTTGATGACGACAAACGTGTCGTCCACGTACCGGATCCATAATTTTGGTTTAATGAACGGTATTGTGATGTACTCCAGTCTTTGCATCACAGCTTCTGCAATAAGTCCTGAGATGGGCGATCCCATGGGCGTTCCTTTCAGTTGTTGGTATACTTGCCCATCAAAGTAAAAATAAGTAGTCATGCAGAGTTCCAAGAGTTCCCATATGCTTTCCGGTTTGAGGTTGCCTATTGTGTTCGATTGCTTTTGAAGCAATTCCATCATGGTTTCTTTTGCAAGTTCGTGACTGATCGATGTGAAGAGCGCGGTGACATCAAACGACAGCATGATTTCATCTTCCTCTATTATAACACACTTCAGTTTGTTGATGAACTTTTCAGCATTGATGATGCTTTGTTCAGAGCCGGCAATTAGATGTTTTAATTTCTTCCACATGCATTTTGCCAATTTGTACGATGGGGTTCCTGGCAACGAGACGATTGGACGCAATGGGACTCCGTCTTTGTGTACCTTTGGTAGTCCATAGAACCTTGCAATGTTTGTGTCCTCAGCTTTCATCTTCCATCGCTCCAGCTTGGTAATCTCACTCGTTGCTTGTAGTTTCTTCAATGCTGTGTTGATTTGAGTACTCAGTTTTGTACTAGGGTCCTGATCTATGGGACGATAGGTGGTCGTGTCGGACAGGAGTTGTTTGGCTTTTGCTACGTAATCTGGTTTATCCATTATTACTGCCATGCGTCCCTTGTCAGCTGGTAGGATTACAATATTGTCTTCTTTTTGTAGCCTTCTGAGTCCTTCCCGTTCTTCTTTTGCAAGCGTATGTGTGAATTTGTTGCGAGTTATTGCAGGGACAACTGTTTGTCTAATTTGTTGCCGCGACTCTTCTGATAATCCGTTTGTGTTCAAAACTTGTTCCAGATTCGCCAAGTAATCCTTATATGATGCATCTTTTGCGTTAAAGTTTAGTCCTTTGATTATTATGTTCTCCTCCGTTGTGCTGAGTTGACGGCTAGACAAGTTTTTGATCCATCCTTCACCGTTGGGGTGATCAGACTTTCTTGTAAGTTTATTCAACATCCGTTTCCAAATTCGCTTGTCACTTTTACCACCATGGAACAGGTAACCTGCGCTTGTGAATATAGTCCTCTCACGAAAGCATCATAAAACATAAGGAAGGAACCAATGGCTTAGAGGTACAAACCTAAAATATCCCAGAGGCTCAAACTCAAGCGCTGCAAGCTGATAACAATTTGGTGAGCATGCACCATCTTCCCGAGATGACCTGGAGCAAGCGAATGAACGTGAGGTCCCCTCAAACTTCAAAAACTATTCAATTTCATTGGAACAACATTATTTACCTAATTTACGTCATAATGAATAAAACCTCGTTCCATTGCAGTTTAACCGGTACCCAGAAATCATTGTCATGTCAATCAAAATTAAGTGTTGACTCTTAAGAATAACCAAATCCGGTTTACAGTGCACTGAACCCAAAGGAATGCTAGGCTCAATACAAGTGCGAAATCCTCGCAACCGCACAGGTCAACTGAGTCCATTCATAGTCCGGTTGTGCGAAAGCTTCCTGTGCAATAGGACAGTTCTGAAGCATGCAATCCAAAGATTCGCTATACGCATAGGCACATCCGTAATCTGTTCAACGTATATTTTAAACAAACATGTCATCCAGTATATGCATATAAAATAAGTCAAGGCACGAATAGATAAGTGGAGGCCGAATGGACGCATACCCAAATAGCACCCACCCTGTAGTCTGGATATCATCAGCACCCACGTGCAGGAGAGACTTGCTGGCGTCCAACTTCGGTTTTGTTAAAAGGCACACAGCACAAATTTGAAATAGAATAAGATGCCTCCATCCCAATATCTTCCATGATCGGGGGGGCGGCCACGAAAAAGCATGTAGTTCAAAGAGATGTTCAACCGAAAAGCAAGCATAGGAACAGTCGTCTTTGAATTGCAGTGAGAGACGCAGTATATATATATAGGTTAAGGGGCCAAAGCACGAAAAGTTAAGCGAAGATCACGCTCCGTACACATCCAGATCGGCTTCCGCATTATTCACTCAGTGCTGTCACTAGAAGTAAGTGAAAGTGTACCTGAACCAGCTGTCGAAAACGTACATTTACTAACATTTCCAAAAACCAACGGCCAGGTACCTAATCCAAACTGGGACACTGCTCGCATTTTATCCACTCGCTAAACAAGAATGTCTGCATCCTACAGATCCTACAAGGGAACGAGACCTTGAAAATCCCAGCCAACCCTATCGTTACTCTCAGTGACCTTTACCGACAAATGACCGGTGGAGATGATTGTTCTGCTATTTAAGTAAAATTGGTCCAGAGCTCCGAAACAGTGTTTCATGAAATCGAGAACTGGTGGTATTTCCGCCTGGTTCTACAACAGTAGCCCGCACTTGGTGATGCAAAACATACACCAATGCTTACGACGCAACGCGTCAACATGTTCAACAACTATGTAACAAATGCCAAGCCTACTCCAAAGGAAAGTTATGCCATAGGCGAATGCACGCTACGTATAAATGCAATAGGCACCGGGCCACAGAAAAAGAATGGAACAGTGAGCAAGCAACTTACCAATACAATTCTGTCGCAGTGTAGCTCAGAACGGAAACAATGCAAAAACACACCGGAAGGAGGACAGGATGGTCACCCATAGATGTGATATACCTGGATTTTTCTAAAGCATTCGACAGGGTCAATCACTTCTTTCTCCTCCAAAAGCTTGCTGCCTACGGTATCAACTGTTCCCTGCTCACCTGGTTGGAAGACTATTTACACGACAGAGCAATCAAGGTAAGAGTAGCCGATACCTATTCTGAAAGCCTTTACGTCTCCAGTGGTGTACCACAAGGATCCGTCCTCGGCCCGCTACTGTTTTAGTCTACATTAAGGACCTTCCAGCAGACATTCTATCTCCAATGCAAATATTTGCAGACGATGCTAAAATATGGAGAGCTATTCGCTCAGCATCCGACCGTGTCTACCTCCAGGAAGATCTGACCAAGATTAACGAATGGGCAGAAAAGAACCAGCTCCCACTGAACCCTGCAAAGTGCCACCTACTGACGGTGCACAACAGCTTCGTCAACACATACCTTTTGGGGCAACACGTCATGCAACACGTGACTAGTGAACGCGACCTAGGTATAATCGTGCAAGTGAGTCTTGGAAATTCGCTCCAATGTTCGAAAGCAGCAAGTGTGGTGAACTTGAACTTGAGACTTTTGAGGCGAGCTCTCGGGACTTTTGAGCGACAGCTAGTACCATTGTTGATTAACTCCTACATTCGTCCTCAGATTGAATATGCAATTCAGGCCTGGTGTCCATGGTTAAAACGAGACATCCGCCTATTGGAACAGCCCCAAAGAAGAGCCACAAAGGCAACGCGTGGACTATCCGGTATAAGTTACGAACTGCTGCTTCGTGTACTCGGTGTGTTCTCATTAGAATACCGACGGCTTCGCGGAGATCTTACTCTCACATACCGGATACTAACCGAAAGCGAGCAGCCATGTACATCGCTGTTGACTCTAGCCCCATACAAATAAAAACCGAGGGAACCACCTGAAACTAATGACGCAACACTCTCGTTTGAATTGTAGAAAGTATTTTTTCTCACTTAGAATCTGTTCTCACTGGAATGCATTACCAAACTATGTGGTGAACGCATCAGACATGACGACATTCGAAAGACTCTTAGATTTTCATCTTAGTGATAAACGATACACAACACTTTGTTAAAGTGCAATGATTTAACCACTGATACTTTACGTTCCACGTTGGAACATTTTGCTTTTAATCTTCTTTTGCATATCCATCCTGTGGGTCTTGTAAAGTTATGCTTTTTATCCCATCATACACCATTGAACCATTGAACCCTCTTGTTGGCGATGAGAGCTCTATACAACAACCTGCGTCATCAGTCCTACAAAAAGACTACTGACAGCCGACCAAGCATGGGTCGGCATAGACCCTGATCAGAAAACAGCATTCACACACACGCTTCTGACCACCGATACCCTCACCTGCTTGTATACCAATGTACAAGGTCTTCTCAGCAAACTAACCGTACTTCGTATGCGTCAGGACTCCACGCCTTGGGACCTATTTATGGTCAATGAAACATGGCTGAACACGAAGATCACGGATGTTGAGATTGTATTACTCAGCATGAATTCCATACGAAACGATCGACCTAGAAATAAAGGGGGAGTGCTCCTGTATTATCGATCCGACCAGCATTTTGATGTCATTGAGGACCCAGAAGCGCAAGTCGTAGAAGATCATTGGTGTCCTATGCACGTAAGACGTGGTGATGTGTGTTAACTAGCAGTAGTTTACCACCCTCGAATCTCCGCCTTCGAACTGGATCATGCCTTGCTTCCGCGATGCAACGAGTCCTGGCACAAACATACAGTCACGTCGTTCTGTGGAGGATTTCAACCTGCACGCAATCGAAATTCCAGCAGCGCACTGCGAACAATTCAAGGCGGATTTGAAAGAGGTGATCGCCGATGTACCTCTGTACAACCATGTCCCTCTCCAACGCGATTCCGAACGGTTGACACACCTTCTGTTTTGGACCATGTGCTCTCCATAGAGGAACTAATGGTCCACACCGTGACCATAGATGCACCACTTGGCCGTAGCGATCACGCTATTTTGCTCTTTCGTAACAGCTGTGCGAACAACGTGGAAACCTATGTCGTTACACATTATGATAAACTGTGCAACTTCGTTCAAGAAGCCGACTGGTTCTTCCTGGCCGAGAAGCAGCCCAAAGTCGCCTGGATCTTGTTCGTCACCCAATTCACGGAGCTAGTGACAAATGCGTCAGAATGCAAAATCCTTTGCCCGAAGCAAGTGAGTTCGTTCCTGAGGAGCTATACTAGAATATGCATGGCTTTAAGGGATTCAGCCTGGCGCGCTTACAAAACCTGTCCAAGTAACCTGACCTGGAATGCTTACATAACTCAACGAAACCACTGCGACAACGTGATCCTCGATGACAAACTCCAGCACCAACAGAACTTAGCGTCAAAATTCAGTACAAATCCCAAGTTGCTGAATAGACTCGTCAACAATCTCCGTAGTGCAGCGCGCGATCCCGTTTTTACGTGCAACAGATAGTCTTGCGAAGACCTCACAAGTTGCTGCCAACGTGCTTCGCCAACACTTCATTCATACTTTCCGGAGTGAATCATCATTTTATCCGCTTTTTACACAGCTTCCATCGCCAACAGGGTTAAACAACGTAGCGTTCACGACAGCCAAAGTGATGAAAACGCTAATGTCATTGCGCGTGCACAGCTCACCTATCGTGGAAGACATCAAACAGAAGGTCTTGAAGTCAGCGGCCGTGAACCTTGACGAACCATTAGCTCGGTTCTTTCAACGTTGTCGCGACGAAGTGCGGGTTCCGACAACGTGGGAACATGGACTAGTCACTCCTATGTACAAAAGTGGTAATCGTTCAGAACACTCGAACTACCGTCCAAGCACTCTCCTCCCAGTCTTATCCAAAATAATGGAACGTATAATTGCAGAAGCGCTCATGGGATATCTTGAGAGCAACAACCTCCTAGTGTCACAGCAACACGGATTCTGCCGAAATCGATCATGCACTACAAACTTGCTGCTAGCCCGAGCAAGCTGGACAGAGTCAGCCGATGCCAGAGTGGGAGTCGACGTTGTCTACCTGGACTTCTCGAAAGCGTTCGATCGTTTGGACCACCGCATTCTCCTGCACAAGCTTCGAAGCTATGGAATCGGTGACCCTATACTCGGTTGGATCGGCAACTTCCTCGCTCAACGTCAGCTGAATGTGAGAGTCCGCAGCTTCATTTCCGACCCAATTGACGTCCAGTGTGGCGTGCCTCAAGGATCGGTACTGGGGCCACGTTTATTCCTCACATTCATTAACGATCTTGGCAGTGTACTGCAGTCGAATTTCTTACTATTTGCAGATGATATCAAAATTTGGCATGATATCAGGACATCGGATGATCACATGGCATTGCAGAGCGATCTCGACAGGGCTTGTGCGTGGTCATCCGACAACCGGCTCCAGTTCAAGGTGACCAAGTGCAAAGTCGTAAGCATACGCCATCAGCTTATCTATGAATATCGACTTGGGGACCAGCAGTTACAACGTGCTTCCCAAGAAAACGACCTCGGGGGATCGTGCAGGACGACCTTGGTTGCTCGAGACAGGCTGAAAAGCATCAAAAAGAGCCAGTCAACATCTTGAACTCTTACGGAGGGCTTTCGGAAATTTTGAGCCATCAATCTTTCCGCAAATGCTGAACACCTACGTGAGGCCTCACGTGGAACATGCGATCCAGGCCTGGCGTCCCTGGCGCAGGCGCGACGTCGATGCACTTGAAGCTCCGCAATGTAGAGCGACCAAACTCGTTAGAGGATTGTTTCATCACTCCTATCAACACAGACTGCAGTCCCTGAGATTGTACAGTGGTGAATATCGACGTCAGCGAGGAGACCTAATCCTGGTTTACTTAATATTGACGAACCCAACTCACCCATGTCGCAATCTGTTGCAGCTGAGCCGAAATACCAACCTGAGAAGTCATCAGCTCAAACTGGCTACGCAATACAGTCGACTTGATTGTCGACGAAACGTTTTCTCCCTCCGTGTGTCCCGTGCCTGGAATGCCCTTCCGGCTCACGTTATCCTTGCCCCTACATTAACGATTTTCAAAAAACGCCTTGATGAAACGCTTTCAAACTTGCATTACTTGATATAGTCCGTTCCACTTGGAGGACGAAACAACGCAAACCTAACCATGTGCTTAACGGCCCTCTCCGCAACGTGGCGGTGAGGATACATGTAGTAGTGTCCATGTGATTAGCCTAGATGTAGCTAAACTGGATTAACCTATCACATCTGTCAAATGAAGAAACAAACGAGTGAGCGTTATCGTTTCCTATTTTATTTCTCACGCACTTGCTGAACTTTAACAGCTCTCTAGATTATTTTGCGTGTGCACATCCCATTCCCACTTAAAACTATCGTTATGCAGTAATGCTTTTAACTCGGTGGACGCTAAAAATAACCATTTACTTATTCGATGATCCCTCAAAGTTTAATTTTTACTCCATCCATCCTGTGGGACTTGTCAAGCACATGCTTTTTACGCGTGATAAATCATTGTTTATTGTTCATTGACAGCCGCTTACCTAGTATAACTTCAACCCAAGTAGAATTTGAATTAGTCAATAACTGGCCACTAATGAGCAAATAATCGTACAAGCAGTGCTTTTTATGAACGCAGCGTGTAGTAATTCCGAACAAGCAAAACGACTTTTACGATTGATATATGGCTGTTTCAAATGAACTCTCATACCACAGCGATGGTTGATTTGCGTTCAAGAGAAATACTCCTTTTATGCGATGATGAACAATGACCAGTGATTTATAACGGGTAAAAAAGCAGTTGCTTGACATGTCCCGTAGGGTGGTTAGCGTGAGCAGAGATAGATCAAGGGATAATGAAATTTTCGGTTCGGACGATTACGGATGTAATTGCACTGCCGTATAAAAGGTTTGAAATTAGAATGTGCGCACACAAAGCATTAAGGGGAATGGTCACTGATCACGTAATAAGCGAGAAACAAGCATAAAATAGCAAGGACAAGGCTTATTTGTGTGCAGCTATCTCGGGTCGACGGGATACAGGAATCCAGTTTCTACAGAAGTAGCGTTTATCAAATTGAGTGCAAGGGGTTTGGAGTAACTCATTCTCAAGTTGGGTTATGTCACTGTCCACTGTCTGTTGTGCATTAGTGCCATCATCTGGTGGTCGTGCGAACTATGCTATTAAACTTACGAGTGTTAAATAAGTTAGACCTCAAAGGGTCAAGCGAAACACTACATATTTGGTAAAGAACCTAACTGCAGAGCAAACTGATATTTAAATAAATAAATAAATTTGTATATTTACCGACGGACGGTACACGGCCTCATAAGTGGGAGCGATCAAGTTTAACGGACAACTCGGAGATGATGCAGCTACAAGGGCCAGAAGACAAAAGTTGGAAATGAAAATGGAAGTTATTGATTCTTTCAGAAGAGTAACGTGCATAACGTATGTACTAATGCTATTATTTGTATTAATTTCAGTTAAGAAAAACTTACTTCCCCTGTTTGGCTTATCCAGGTGTTTAAGCTCCCCGTCACGTTCTAAAGTTAAACCGTCGACACAGCGTTAGCAGGTAAAGGAAAATAATGGGAAAGTATTTTAAGCATAAGTGTTCGTCAGCAACCACATGAACCCAGTTATCTTTCATATGTCCTCAATGGTCTCAGTTTCCTTAGGAAATTCCTCTAACGTTGCAAATGTCCAGACCAATATATGAGAGAAAACCGTAGTCATCGAACATATTACATTCAGTCACAGTTGACACCAATCAGACCCAGCAGTAGGGTTTCAAAACCGATCTACACGATCTAGTAACTACTGTTCCTCTTTACGATCACATCAATTTGCCCACTCTGTTCAGAACTGGTAACAGGCCATCTGTGCTGGATCTTGTGCTTACCAACGAGGAGCATATGACTGATGGGTTGGTTTTAGACTGCCCGTTGGGTCACAGTGATCACGTTGTGATCAGTTTCAACTTCGTCTGCTATGCAGAATATCTGCATGAGAACGATGAGACTGTGCGAACTATCACAAACTACGATCGATTAGCCCAGCTCGTTAGCGCCATAACTTGGTCCTTCCTCGAAGAAGAATCCCCGGAGGTAGCCTGCCTCAAGTTCATCAAAAATTCAGTCAGCTGATTGCAGAAGCTTCAGAGATAAAAGCTTGCAATAAGTGTAAATCAGTTTCTTTCGTTAGGAGCAGAATTCGAAATGGATGGCAGTACGCAACGCAGCATGGCCAGTGTACAGAGAAGCTCCTGCACCAGGATCTCGGGACAGCTACGTAGCCCAAAATAGCAACTACATTCAACTACTAAGAGAAGACAAAGCCGCCTATCAGCAGAACATGGTAACAACCTTCAGTGCTAACCACAAACTGCTGTACAAGCACGTCAAACCCTAAGAAAGGTGAGACAAGGATTTTTCCACTCAGGACGACTAATAGTCCAACAATAACGGCTATGGAAGCAGCAAACGCGCTGCGGATGCAATACGCCCCCACGTTTCAAAAGGTCTTGGCACCAAGCGATCTAACAACCTTTGTCTTCTCCTCTCCAGGACTAATCCACATCACTTTTACCGCGAAGGCTGTATTGCAAAAGCTGATGTCTCAACGCAAACATAGCTCGCCGAGTGTCGACACCATTCGTCCAGAGGCATTGGAAGCAGCAGCAAGCCAACTGGCAGGACCTTAGCTCAGTTTTCTCACCGCTGCTTAGACCAGAACCAAGTTCCCGCCATGTGGATGCTTAGAATACTAACCCCGATACACAAAGGTGGAAGCAGAACTGATCCCTCCAACTACCGCCCAGTATTCATTCTTCCTATACTCTCCAAGTTCATGGAATCCGTAGTTGTCGATGCACTGGTGTGCTATCTGGAAAACTGCAACATCATCACACCTGGGCAGCACGGTTTCCGTCGACAGCGGTCATGTACAACAAATTTACTAATCGCACGCAGTAGTTGGACAGAGGCAGCTGACGCTGGATAGGGTGTTGACGTGACCTAAATGGATTTTTCCAAGGCTTTCGATCGTCTAGACCATCAGATACTACTACCCAAGCTGCAGCATTACGAGATCGGCGACCCTCATTTAAGCTGGATCGCCAACTTTCTACTTCAACGGCAATTAGTGGTCAGCGTTCGGAGCTGTTGTCGGACCCCATACAAGTGGAGTGTGGTGTGCCGCAAGGCTCATTTCTAGGTCCACGTTGGTTTTTGATGTTTATTAATGATCTTACACAGCGAATCGCTTCAAACTTCCTAATGTTTGCCGACGATATCAAGATCTGGCGCAGGATCCAGGCGAACGCCGACCAACATGTGCTGCAGAGTGATTTAGATGCAGTGCATCAATGGTCGTCCCAAAACTTATTACATTTCAACGTCAGTAAATGCAAGGTGCTTCCCATCCGACATCAGAGCAGCTAATCATTCCGGCTCGGAACACACATATACTACAACAATCAACTCTCGAACGTGACTTGGGTGTCCTGCTTTAAGATGACTTGCCTTGCTCCAGGCAATCCGAAAAGGCTTGGAAGACCGGGAACCAACACCTCGGGCTGTTGCGACGGGCGTTTGGACAAATAAACAGTCCATATTTCGACAAATGCTCAGTGCGTATGTTCGCCCCCATGTCCAATACGCAATTCAAGCCTGGTATCAATGGCTGAAACATGGCTGACCTTAATGCACTGGAGCAACCAAAACATCGGGCATCTAAGAACGTAATTGGAATGCGCAATCTTTCCTACCAGGAGAGGCTGCAACGATTGGGGGTATTCAGTGGAAGTTATCGCAGACTACGAGGTGATCTGATTGTGATATACTTGATTCTGCGAGACCGACAGCACGCGTGCCGTCCTTTACTGCAACTAAGCAGCAATATAAAACTGAGGGGACACTCGTTAAATCTCGCAGAACAATACAGTCGTCTGGAGTGCCGCAAAATGTCTATTCCATTCGTGTCTGTCACCCTTGAAATGCTCTCCCAGTATCGTTTGTCTCTGCACCGACACTAACAGAATTTAAAGGACGGTTGGATGATGCACTCATTCATTTACACTTTGTCACTTAGCATTAAATCTGCATCCTACACCTGGAGTTCACCATGGAATTATTTGTTGTTAACTGTGGGTGCTGTGGATCTAAGCGGATTGCAAAACTACGGAGGAGCAAACAATAAGTCCTTATTTTCATATTTAAAGTACTAACTGTTTTACTATCATTATTATCATTATTATTATGTTGATATCCCCACCAACTATCCAACGGGACTTGTAAAACAACGCTTCTTAACCAGTATAAATTCATTGTTCATTGTACTAAATAGCAGTGAAGTCACTTGATGGTACCCCACATTGCAATTGTGCCTTCACAGGTTTGTGAGGTCACTCTGCATTCGAAAATGCCACCAACTTTTTCTATATGAGCCTCAAACCTGGAGTTTCCTGCTTCAATAATGTTTAAACCAGATCCTCTTAGACTATACAAATTGACGACGATGGGTAAACATATATCTGGTAAATCGAGCGGAAATGCGAACGGTGTGATCCATGCTTAGAAAATTGGATTCCTACGCAGAACCTTGTAGGAGAGAATGCTGTTCCTCGCGGTAAAGTTTACAGCCAGTTTATTGAGTAAATCGCACAACATGGTTAACATCACAACAGGTATGCGCCATTCCCCAGTTCAGATCCATCTGCGAAGTTTAAAATGTTAGGCTGTGGACAATGTATACCCAGAGTTGTATTATTTTCGAAAGCGGAATCTTTAAAGAATTACTTCCTACAGTCATACCAGGTGAAACATTACACTTAGACCGAAGTATTCGCTTATCAACATTGTAGCAATTACTGTATGAGTTAGGTCTAAGAAATGCGGTTTCGTTTCCTCGGATGCCATTTGACCGAATGTCCCCTTCTTTCAATTACCGACAACATTATGACACCAACCACTGTCCTGTCATGAAAAAATACAATATAACACTCCAAAATTGTAATATGTTGAGCAAATTGCGTAAATTGCATCCGAGTGCTTGCGGTGCCGCAGGGTTACGCACAGGTTTGTTTTGATGTGCTAAGGTAACAACCTAGCCATACAATTAGGCACTGAAACCAGAACATCCAATGCTTGATACAATAACCAACTTGGTTGCCTATGTCATTCTGAAACCGAACTGGTCGGTGGATTGGTCACATAATTTGCTAAGCGGTCCCATGTTCACTATTCCCACTTGCATCTTCGTTAGTTGTGTTCAAAAATCTTTACATCGGCAAGCCAACGAGTGTGGTTGAGAATACTTGCTACGGACTCCAAAGTTACCAGCAATAGTGATGAGCACTTCCTTCGAAACGAGGATATCCAATACCGAAGCTTTGTTTGTGCGTCGTAGCTGCCTTATTGAGGAACAAGTAACAGATTTATGCGCAAGTTTTTACGGCCATCTTGCAGATTATCCTCAAGAGGAGTACAGGTCAAGCTTTCTATCAACCGAAGAGGTTTTTCTATATCTACATTCATTCAAGACAGTGGTAGATGTTAAAGTGTAAGTCTAACCGGTTCACACCTGAAAAGCCTACCACACCTCTGGCATTTCTTCCTATAGTAATGACCAAGAGCATTCCGTTTTTAGCAATACTTGCATTTAATAAGACAAATCTGTTGGTCTCGAGTATCTCTGTGTTGTGAAAGTTAAGCATTAAAATCCGTATTATTCGTAGCACCAGAACGGTCGCCCCGACTAACCACATCGCAAAGCGTGGAACAGTTTTACTTGAACAGATAAACAACACTCCGTCGGTCACCATATAATGGCACAAATAGCTGAGTACTTAAGGGGCACTTTAAGACCACACGCGCAGACTCGTGTTGATGTACCGGATCTCAGTATCTGAACGAAAATGAAAGTGACAACAAACCATGGAGCGTATTCCCAACTAAAAGAAGCAGTATGAACAAGCGTGCAGGATAAACAGCGATGCATGTATGTATGTATCAGTATGTATGTATGGATCAGTTCAAATGGAAAAGTTGGTAGAACGGCAGTCGGTGCCAGTTAACATTTTGAAGATCTACCACAACTCGGTTTTACGAAATACCAACTGTTAGACAGGTTGAGGAAATGTTTCAATAGTGCGCACGATGCTGGTTTATACTCTCTCACTACTGCGGTGTGGTGAGCTGCTGTGTCATCCATTAACTTAGAAGATTTAAAGGAAATTCCTGGGCAATACTGTTTCTGTTCCCCGGAAAGTGATCAGAGGGGCAGTGCTTAATGTTAGTGACCGCATGCATCTGCGACTCTAAGTAAGTCCCACGTTAACCCCATAGTAGTGTGTGGTTCAAAAAATTGATGCGCTTAATAAACTTGCCTGCAACACCCACCTGGCCAGTGGGTTCCGTTTCCGAACGAAGTTCCTAAGGAACGGTTGAAAAGGCCTTGCCTCGTTTTGGGAATGCACTAAATGTACAGCCTTCTCTCCTTTAATTCGGGCGAAAATCAGGATGCGAAATCGATCAATCTCAAGAAGATCAGCCGCAACGGAATATTTCCAATCATCATCTGGTCGGCCAGCGAGATCCATTTTTCAGAGATATGGCGAACAAAAGGAAAAAGGGCCACCGACGACTGCGATTTATGCTGCAAACTGTCGGTTCATGGGCAGAAACATTTCGTATGCATTACCACTTTCGCATTCGTAAATAAGCCATTTTGCAATGCAATTTTAACTCCGTCAGAGCAAGTTACTGGCCCAGCAGGTGATCACAAGCACAGCTCATTTTATTACGAACTTTCATGAATGTCCCCGGTTGCTTTGTTAGAACAAATCATAGATCAAATTGTGATGGACACATTTATTGTACATCATTGATCATAATCGCTTTGTAGTGCCTCGCGTTAACTCAAGGATAGGCCTTATCCAATCTTAAGATAGACCAGTTTCACGCCAATCAGCTTCCAGTAGAACGGCATAGGAGATGTCCATTTTCCAATGTCACTACATTAAACCACTTAATTCTCGAGATGCGTTGAACTGAGAAGCAAAACCTTTCGTACACGAGCACCTAAGATCTCACCAATGAGATGGCTGTACTGAAGGTGCAAAGTTCCTAAGCTATGTATTTTCAAGGGTTCTATTGTGATGTGGCTGTACAATGAGATAGCGTATACCAAAGTTCCACTCCTGGGCACGTCACCCGTCCGAAATAATGGGGTAATTCCGTATTACCAGAGGGAATTAATTTACAATGTCACGGTGGATGCCAATACTTCTATCTTTAACTAGATGAGGTGCAATCGACAACAAAGATTTTTAATGTTTTGCCCTCCACAATCTACATGAGAAACGGACAATCACCTACCGATTGTGCTGGGGCTTGGTCTAAACGGGGAACACACTCTATTCTTATATTTAGTGATCTCAATCCTCATTCATTAGCAGCCAATTTCAAGATAAGTATGTAATTCCAGGCCAAACAGCCCCATAAGTTCCGTACAGGTAACAGGTATGCGTTGTTAGACTTTGCGTTCAAGAACGAGGTGTTAAAAGCCGACGCATTAACGACAGTCTGTTCGTTCGACCCCACTCACCATAGGTCATCCGTTGCAGCTTCAGCTACTATGGGGAAATTACCCATAAGAAGGATGAGAAGATGAGGACCTCTTAGTTTAACTTGTCTATACCGCCAACTAATCCTTCTTTGCTGAGTATTCACTGTTGGTCACCTGGATGAAATCCGACAGCAATTTAAATAGATTGGTTTAAGATTCCTTGGAAACGAGCTTTTAGTATTGATCTAAAACAGTTTCTTTCATACGTGTCAGAAGCTTTCAAATGTGCATGTTTCCAAAAACGCCAGTCTTTGGGATGTGAGCTGCTGCAACCATTGCACTTAAATTCGCTGATAAAAGTGGTTCAGTAACAGATTATAGTGATGAGCTTTAGCAGTAATCTCATAAAACTATATAAATAAGTCAGTGGCAGTCTAAATGCTAGATACCGAATTCTTCCGTTCCGCACACTTGCTTGTCCATCAAGAACGGCCGCAGATGCGACCAATGGTCTGCAGATGCAATGGTCTCTGATATTGTAACGGGCTTTGAGGTCCCTTGGTCATTTTAACATTGTTATCATCGCAGTAATGCTTTTGCCAATTCTTTCACCGCTAGATGAACTTGCATAGCGTTCATAGCAGCGTCCGTATCAGAACCATATTCTTCCTAATATGCAAAGGTAATAACAGGGCTGAACTTCAAGCCGTTGCCTAATCACTTCTTTTGGCGCTGGCCAAGGTTAAGGAGCCCGTCTTAACCGATGAGTCGCTAGCCTACTGGAAAAGTGCAGCTTTCCTGCTTCCGAACAACACAGTATGCATCGACAATGATTGAGTGCTACGAATGTGCGAACAGCGCTAACTACTTAAACTGAGTCCGCTGATACTGTAGAAGACCCTGACATGATCTAGTTGGATTTTTGAAAAAGTTTTACTGCTCCTTAAAGAGTTAAAGTATGACCGAATCGATGAGCTTCCAGTGGTGGTTGGAGCCCAGTGCTCTCCATATGAGTCCGTACAAGCCGAATGTTAACTGCGTCATGGTTTGGTGTCATATCCACCTTATCGTAGTTGTTAAGAGTTATGGCAAAATAATCGCATCAAATTTCTTACTTGTTGCAGGATATGACGAAATTTCCGATGTGTGTCGAATTATCAGCTGTTCTTATGGGAACTATATTGGGTCTATTATTATGCAGTCTGAACGCTACTGCAATTGAACACGAACGAGGGTAAGTTGCTTCCCATGTGACACCCCTGCACCTACTCCTAAATTTTCAGCACACATCATCAATAGTATTGTTCTTTCGAGCTTGACCCAGAGCTGCTTGTTCAGGTTGAGGTAACTTATTCCAAACCTTGCGAGAAGGCGTCGAATGGTGACCATGATCATGGTGACCATGGATGTTTGTTAACGCTGTTCGGACATATTGGCATCACTAGTTTGCGTCAACTTCGCTGATTTTGCCTAACTTCCATTCGAATACTCAATAGAGTCATGACAACTATGGTTAAAACATGATCGACTTGTCTTGGATGACCCCAAAGTGCGGTTGCCAACTACCTTGTTGGAGTGCACCATCTTTACAAAAGCAAATGCTAGAATGTTTTTCAGTGTACAGCAAACAGTATACTCGACTGCAGAGCGAGCTACGTGTGGTCTACGTGGTCCTGGATAATGAGATTTCAGTTGCCGCTTTTTCCTATAGCTCATTCCCATTTCAAACTCTCCTTATGCAGCAGTGCAGTTACATTTATAGAATCTTAAATTGACGATTTACTTATTATCTGATCACATTAATTTTAATTTTACTTCATCCGTCCTACGGGACGTGTCAAGCAAATGCACACTTACCGGGGATAAATCATTATTCATTTGATACACTAATTGCGCTCACAATGCGGTGTACATCATACCACGAAGGATTGGTCGTATGAGAAAGTAACGATGGCTGGGCATATAGCTACGCGGAAAATCAGCCGTAATTTTATCAATGTGATAACTAACCAGCACATCCTTCCTTTAATGCTTACTACTGTATCCAGGGGATTGGGTTTTCTATTATTTAGTGTTCCTACTCAGTGTGATTTAATTCTACTTGAACACCTTCTATGTATCAATGTACACAACAATATCCCTTAGAGAATGCTGGCTAATCTATTAATTGCAACTTACACTTAACTGAGCCAAATGAAGATATTTACATCCACTCAGTTTGGTGATTAGCATAATGTAGATTACCACGTTATGCGCTACGTGAAAATTTCTCCTGTTCAGTGACGAACTAGACACAAGCCAACGAGGTCCCTATGGGAACACGTATTGTCTTCGATGGACAGATTAAAGGATTACTTAGATCACGCGAAATGCACGTGTAAAGTCACTAGAAACCGAGTAATATACCCAGGTTAAAAATGCTTTATCACCAATTGCTTATCAGCTTTGCCTTTTGCAAATCTGGTGGCGATGATCCGATGGCTGGATTATAAACTACAGATCAGACAGTTGAGTCCTACCGTTCGGAAGATGTTTTATCCAGACATTACAGAAAACTCAATTGGTGGGTCTGAGGGACGACCGGATGAACTACGTGAGAGAAACACTTCTGGGTGATTAACTCAAAACCTCGACCTAGAAGTGCCATCATGTGCTCGTGTATTCTCCTACAAACGGTTTCCCCCCTTATTAGTTTCCTGGGCTGAAATGTGGCGAGCATGTGAAACAGCCCTACTTAGAATTCGGGGTTATATAAAGCTTGAATCAACAGTGAGTTATGTTCACGCCATAAGTTATAAACTCAGCGGTGTTTTGGTTGCAGCTCATGGGCCTGCATACTATAGGTCTCTGTGAGTGAATTCCTAAATTCAAAGAATGCAACAAGCGAGATGAAGATAAACAAACTATTGTAGAAACAAGTTGTCCTTTCTGCCTTCATTTGTTGAGCATTTGATTTTTAACCTTGTTAAACCTATTGCTCTATTATTCTCATTGTCACAGAACGTGTTCGTAAAACAAATTGTTATCTCACAATAACTAACTAAAGCAGCCTAGCTCAGCTAGTTAGAAACCAGAGTTCTACTATCAAATGCAGAGATGTGGGATAACTTGGTAATATTTGGTCCCGTTAGCGCATTGACTGCCCAAGTAACAGTTGCTTCATTTACCGTCATTTGGCTTCATTGAGACTATCGTGACGTCTTCGTACATTGTGTGCTTCGAGTATACCTGTGCCCTAATGAAGAGACTATAATGTCCCGCTTTAGGACGTGCGAGCTATATTGGGGAGAGCACTGGGCGTCCAGCTTGGAGCGAAATCATTAAGCTGTCTCGACTCCATTCAGATTAGCTTACTTCCTTGTAAAAAAGGAAAATACCAACAAACCAGTCGCCTGGGTGAATACTAATTCCACTGCAGTGAATTCTGTTTATTATACTTTTAATTTTGCCTTAACCTACCAGTTGGCAAAGTCATGTTTGGTTGCCTTAAAGTGCAAGGTGAAAGCAACAGTTTATCCAACCAGAACATTTCTTGATATGCACTCCGAAACCCAGTGAGGATAATTTGATAAGTTCACAGAATGGTTTGTTGCAGAGATACGATAACACTGGTTATGTTAGTTGTACGTGAATGTGACGATGTATCTGTGCCTGATTGGATGAACAATTATGACTGTTTTTCAACTCTAATTGTTAATGTTAATTGTTTTTCAGACGTATGATTTCCTTCTGTCACAATCTGTGAGACATGGCAATTTTGTCAACTGATTTAGATAAACCGACCACTTTGTTGGGATACTTTCTTCCCCTTTCACAGACTATCCCCGGCGCCCCACAAATCAGCATGTGGTTTACACACTTGGATATGTATCAAAATAGATGATTTTTCCTATCAGTTTTTAGTGTGAAAGACGTCCACACAAATCAAAAATACCCCCCCAAAATAGGATTGCTTACCTTCTACATCAAGTTATCAGAACTTTCTGCACACTTGGACTGAAGCACCTCCATTCCTACGATCTTATACGGAGAATTCAAGCTCCAACCTGTAGAATTATGGGCACCCACTTATATGAAGGAATGTTCTGTATAAGGTATTGCTTCCTTTGCAGAAGAACAGATGAACTGTCCTGTTCTACTTTGGTCAAGCTGACCGCTCAACAGTTTATCTGGATTGCTTCACTCATGTGGAATTGCGCACGAGGTAGGCGCATCCGTTATGTCCAGAAACATAAATCGCGGCAAACATTTATTAGGGTACTAATAACACAGTTAAGAAGCTGCATTCCCCCATTACGCTAAACAACTTGTCTCGGGTAACCGCAGGCTCATGCGACAAACTGCTTCATCAGAGAAACATTCAACTCAGTGCAGCTGCGTGTCTCTCGTAACATCTAAGCAAACTCCACTCAGACCACCCAGCTGTAATTGTAAGCCACACACTTCTCGGCCAGTAAAAAATAATAGATTATTGCTAGCTGTTTAATGAGGGAAAACTGTCTGCTAATCATGGCATCACAAACATCCCTAGAGAGTTTGGTAGCTCAATTTTGTTGCCCAATATTCATGGGCATGCGCTGCGCATCAAATGATGCCTTCCTAGTACGGCAGGTTTAATTTACCGCGCTTCCACAAAGCAACGATAAACTACTAGAGAACCACTAAAGGGGCTAACCATTTTCATATGTAGTTTACAGCTGCATATAGTACCTGTTTTACCACTTTTGCCTAGAAACGCTTAAGATGAAGGATTTCATTATTGCTCTATCCCATCCATGCACCCATGACGCGGTTCGTTTTTGTTTGGACGAAAATAAACTCTAGATCGATGAATTGATACCACGGACGTGTACACCACTGGGAGTGGACAACTTTTCATTTGGGATTCAATGGATTTTGATTGCGTTGGATGTATAATTAGCAAGCGGCAAATTCAACATCAAGACGCAGATCAGGCATTCTCCGAATCAACGAATACAACCGTTTAACTTACCAAATTTTGCGTTTGTTTCAACTGATGGCATGCGTCGGATTCTGTAACCATCCTGTTCGAGAAGTAACTTATCATGAAGAGACGCCTAGTATCGTTCACAACAGGTGTAATGCATCTTAGTTGGATAGATTTGTCTAGGCATCGTTATGGTAGGTCCCACCGCACATTGCATTTGTCTGAGTTATTCCGGTGAATTAACATATTCCCTCTGGGTATGTTCTTTATGTATCCAAGCTAAGCCAACAAAGTAGATGTGCTGAGCATCTTGTTTGTTTAACTACACTTATCGGTTCTCGGACACCATATTTTGTCAGTAATTCCCTTATATCCTCGCACTCTAATGAGCAGTCGGATTCTAAGAAGATTTAATTTGGAATGTCTCATTACGAGTCGGGCAGGCAAAGCCCCATTGTACAGTTCGGTAAAGATATTTTTACATGCGCAAATTATTGGGTCCACTAGCGTTTCTATAAATGTTATTAAAGCTTTTCATCTTAACTGGTCATAAATCGTTCCTTGGCTTATTTAGTGTGTCAAGCAGTAAGATGGTTGATGTTTTAACGCAAAACATGTACTCCATTCCACTCTACCAATGCCGTTTGGAATAAAATCGCGTTTAAAAATGCAGAGCTTCTATAGATTTCATCTGAGGACACTTTTCGCGTGAGGTGACGTTACTCATGAATAAAACTGCTCACCTACCTTTGAACTTTATGCCGGGCTGCAATGTGCAACCACCCAGCTCCGAGCACTGCCAGACAGCATGAGTACTAAGTCACAGAGGATGACTAGTTCCGTCTAAGTATAACCAAAAATATCGGGAAAAGACGTAATGTCATGAGCATTGGATATATGTACCTTCGTTCCAGCCATGCATCCACCGAATGCCCAATCTGACTGAGCGATGACGAAATGTTGCTTTTTCATAATTTCTGACAGTAAAGCAAGCCGCACAAAATCGTCCAAATTGTTTAAAGGTGTATACGAAATAATAACTGTGGACCGTGAAACATTCTTTTGAGTGGCAAAACTTTAAATTGTAGGTAGCTAAACCGACAATGATATCTACCAGCAGACAGGCGCTACTCAATATCTGCGCTCGGCAAAATTACATTCCGTTGGGCTTCAAATTAAACACCGTGTTAAACAGAGCTATTGCTGTAATTAAAGACACTGCTACCTAACTGTTGTCTCAAACGATGCTTCGCCTATCTGGGCCATTTAAACTTGAAAATGGAATGATTGCTTAACGTTGGTGTTATGGGTTGTTATCCATGTAGAATAGTAAGCGAATCCAAAGCTTCAAGGAGTAAATTTAGCTTAGCCAAGAAGAAGAAACCTTGGATGTTATGCATAAGCTCTTTTGCCGAAAATGTGATAATTACAAACTAGGACAAACAAGAAAATGGCTTGGCACTAGGCTATATAAATGCAAGCTAGTTACTCACCGTCGCCATCTCCAATCCCTGGTATCGGTGCCAGTGTTTGCCCAAAACTTTCAATTCCACCCGGAGGACGTTAAAATCTTCTAAACAGCATAAAGCTAAAAAGTACTTGAGTTTGTCGAAGCCTGGTATTTAGAGCGGAACTCGACCCATAACACTAGTCAGTAGTGGTGTTGGTGTCAATTCTATTATGTGATTTCATGATTATTTCGTGTCTCTGATTCCGAAACTAGTTTCAGTTTTGCTAAATTGGCTCTACTTTTGAGATATGGTGCACTCGCTAAACGACATAATAAAATGGACAGCAAGATAATGTGTAGTCATGGAATCGTATGGAAATTGTTTTTCGTTCTACAAATGCAGCAACACTAGCTACCCAGTAGTGTAGTGTACACGATAACTGAATGAATAATCTACTCAACTGGTACATTCCATTAGAGTGACTCTCCGGAAAAACACCATGTGGTTCATTTGGTAAGTCACATAACATGCGACAGCAGTAGTCCGCAGTCAAATGTCTGTCATACCTGCCTTGATACCTCTCTTCAATCACTTTAATGTCCTGGTGTAAACTCACGCCTTATTCCTCTCTGAAGTCACTGAGATTTTCCCCGAATCTGTCTAATTTGCTATAGAGAATATTTCATTGTATACTCCTATTACTATCAAAAGTCTCGAAGATTATAGTCATTATTCACGAATTCTTCATTAATGCTTGCTTTGTGGTTACCCAGGAAATTCTGCACAACAGACAAGAGGCCATCCCTAGCAGATGTTGCAACAGTGTTTGTACATTTTGGAAAATTTGCATTCGTTATAGATTTATTGAATTTGAGGATCATCGAAGAAGCCAGCTTACACTTCCTCCATACTCAGTTCAAGGGATGATCTATAAATTTACTTAAGACATGCAACATTTCTGTCCGATGCTTTAACAAATTGCCACATCAGCCATAAAATTATGAAAAAGGGTGGGAGTATAAGGTTTTCTCTGTCAACCAAAGCGCTCTTGATGATATTCCCTGCTCCTACATTCATGTTTACCCTATTTGGGCAAGTCACCTCGTTTAGCCATACCGTCCATTAAGCACATGAAGCGGGTTTAATTTACGTATCCATTGTGTCCTCCAGGCAAAAGTGCAGTATCTCTTAATACACGTAATTAATCCAGTCGGACAGTTATAGCGTAATTTTACCGAAAGCTTTTTGATATTTTCATATTCATCTGTAATTTTAATGGAATGAGTAATTGGCATAGATTCATTGCAGTTATCGTCGTGTAGTAAGACACATCTCAGACCTCTGCCGTAACTGTCTATAAAAGCCTCTAAATTTTCTGTTGACATATCGGTAATACCATTACCAGAAGAAGCCCAACAATATTATTGTAATGGACATGGTCTTTATCTTTAGTAAATAATCGCAGAATTGCCTCTAGTATTTGTCTTAGTTTCCGGTTTCAAGCGGTTCTTTTCTGTAATCCTAGATGCTTACAGTTTAGATGATTGTTTTCACAAACGGAGGTCTCGTATGAGATCGTTTAGTTCTTCTTGTTAAAATTACTGCGGTATTGATAAACTTTCGTCATACTCGCCGCCATTGCTCTCACCTGTATTGCAGCAAGCATTTGTGTCATACAATTCTTGATTTTGGAAAACTAAAGTTCAAAAAATTTAGCAAACGCTAGCGTGAAAACTTCTGCGCTGTACGACACAGTTCCCATACCACATTCCGGATTGCCCATTTACGTTTCACGGGTCGATCGAAATCTTTCATATTGACAGCATAGCAATAACAGGCATCGTCATTGCATGTCGCTTCACTCTACACCGCAGGCACACTACCACTCAAACTCTTCTTTCCACCACTTGTCCACTTGTGGAGACCTTCCACACAGGCTTTGCAAACCTTAGGAGGAGCCCAAGACCTTTCCTGCCCTCCAAGTTTTGCCCTGAAGAAAGCACAAATTGTTTAACTCGCAAAATGAGTGATAGTTTTCCCTTCTATGCCACTGTTTATTCGCCACAAGTGTAACGGAATTCATCTGAATTGTTTAAGCGGCTACTTTTAGAGTAACTTCCATATCTGGTGTTGTTCGCCAAACACTACAGGAGTTGTCTAAGTTTGTCACAAGGTCATTGCGCATGAAATCAACTGAGGAATACCTGCCTCATATCATCATGCGAGTAGAAGGTTAGTTGCGTGGATGAGGTGAGGTGAGGTTTAATGTAACTTAACTGGTCCATCTACCGAAATGAGTTCCGTGCTAGCAATGTACAATGCAAACCACTACTAGTTAAAAGGTTTATTAGACGACGCGATCATAAATTTGGCACATCTTAAATGGCGCTTAATAGAGTAAGATTTGATTGTGTAAACTGGAAGAGTGGTGCTTCGCTGTGCGAAATCATTAGCTAGGAGTTTGTTGCACTCAGGTAGCTTTTAATCCATGACGAGGTAATTGTTTGCATGAGAGTATTGCACAGCATACGTAGTATGGTTGCATAGCCGTGTGTTATACGTGAGGAGGGCGAAGAAGGCAGTCACGTGTGTCGGGTTGCGTACGATGCGTTCTAAGATCTGTCTTAGCTGGGCAATTAATATGGGTATTATGCGTGCCGAACGCACACACTAAACATGACGATGAAACAATGTTTGCAATAGCACATTTCCTGTGTGCATGCGCACAATTTTCCATGCCAACAGCTAGTATGTTAGGACACATCTTCGGCATACATTTCTACGGCGACTGCATCCTTTCAGTAAGCAGCATTTTGCCGCACTAGATGTGCTTCATGCTCTATATCGGGATGCAGCAACTTTAAGGTGTAAATGTTTGTCAGTAAGCGGAACTTTCTTCACAGATTCGTAATGTTACGTTTCCATTTTTTATTGTTTACGGATAAAATGCTCCTCTTTACTTACACCAATTTTTCAACTGCTACCTGAGAACAGACTTTCCGCAGAACAGGCTCTGATTTTTGACATTTTCAAAGCACACTACTCATAGTATTTGCAGGTCCTTGCGGGTAATCATGATGGACCACCCTGTTAAAACAACCGAGTTCCTCAATTTTATCAAGTTATAAGAATCGAACGCAGGGATTCTAAGCAACCAAATGAGGTGGATATTTTCCTGACCTAGAGGGATTACCATCTATTGTGCCCACATTAGGAGGTTCAGAAATCCTTTCTACCTATAACTTTGTTCTTACAAGATATTTTAGATTCTCTATGGAGTTTAGAGTTGTTCTAGATGGCTGAAAATCAAAGATGGTACACGTCACGTACATATAAACTATCGACTTATCAGCCATACCTGTACCCTGCATAAGAGAATAGAAAGGGTGTTGAACGCCAAAGTCCTCGAATTCTAATCTTCATGAAAGTTTCTCAACATTTCACAGCCCGTATTTCTGAAAACACAAACGTGTATAACCTTTCAGGTGCAATAACTAAAGTGTGCTAAACATTCGCTTGACCGTGGTAAACGTAAGGTCATCATATTCCTTTACGTGTGTAAAGCATTCAGCTGAGTATTATATAAAATAGATTTCTTCAGTGTACATGGTAGTTTACGTGCTTGGGCTTCCTCCTACCCTTATGATGGGCAGCCATCAATAAAACTACTAAGCAATGCTTCCACAATGAGACAAATCACAAGTGTTGTGATGCCAGAGGGTGTACTAGGTTTTCTTTATTTTTGATCTACACCGACCTTCCCCATGTCATCGAATACGATACACCACATGTGTTTAGCAGTGACATCATAATAGCCTGCAAGTTCAATTCGACTTACCTGCCTTGTCTGACATACAAGTGTATTTGCATAGGTTACACAATTGGTGCAACAAGGGGATAATCAAAATCTGAACTGAGGAATGAATATTTATACGTTACCAATGCAGTATTGTACCCAAGATCTTGAATCTAGACTGTGTTACTCCAATTCATTCAATTTCGTTAAGTAAGTGCAAAAAGGCGCTTGAAAATTAGCAGCGAAGACTTATACAAAAAAGTCAACTTTAACTCGCATTGCTCGCTAGTACAGCATAACTTGAGAAAATGTGACAGGAATGCAATAGAAAACGTAGGGCACTCCATTACAAAAGGTCATAGGAGAAACTCGGTAAATAACTGAACGTTTTATTCCTGGACAGTGCGAGGTACACACCTACTGAGCGGTCTGATCAACTTCTACGTGATCGCATAATATAGTTAATTTTACGCGTTTTGTACAATTCTTCCCATATTGTTTTTTTGAAGTGATTAGCAGTTTGAAAGTGGTAGAGAGATTAAGAAACTGGGAACGATAACAAATGTAGATTTAACCAAAAGTTTAAGTAAAGTAATGCGGTCATACATGGAACTGTCCCCAGGGGACTTGCCTCCATGCAGGGTATTCCCACGATGGGTTGCACCCGCACTTCCATGCTCCAATTCCTTCTGTGCCGGTGTGGCAAAATAGTAAATAGTCCATCAGAATGGGTATTAGATATTTTCTAAGGGCTGTTTTATGCATACACTATGGGCGATGAAGCCTCAACCCGTTCCGTCATGCGGATCAATCAAGCATGGCACTTTTTGTTTTAAGTCAGCGAGTCAGTAGCAGTATGATTTGCTGGGGTATAATTAATTCTTTTAGTCTGTAAGCTCTAATCCGTCACCTCAAGAGATCAGTCCAGCCATGGCCAACAAGGTAACAAGGAAGAATATAAAGTGTGAGGAATTAAAAAACATAATATTGAATACAATCGCTTGTCGATAGGCCAATAACAATTTGATGGAAAATCTTGGCAAGTGATGAAGATGGTACAGAGACTTCAGCTTAAAAGGCGAGGTGCATCTTCCAACTAATGTATCAAAGGAGAAAACAAAATTGGTTAGATGGAGTGATAGGAGTAAGATCGTTTATAGATACATACTCAAGAATTCAACTATATGTAGGTAAAATTATATTATTGAGACCATTAGGAGATATGGTGACTTTCGAGTGTATCCAGGACCTTTCTCATGCAAATCATCTAGATTCATGTTTTGGTTTAATTTTGACCAGATCTTTGAAACAGTCAGGTGAATATTAATCATACGTGTGAATTGCGGATAGGTAGTGCAGTTTCCAATACTCGATGGCATTTTGTTCCATATTAACGCCTATTTTACGGAGAAATCTTTTGAGCTGAGATTGGTATGTGGAGATTGGTATTTGCAATGTGCGCTCGCTGTTTCTTAGTTCGTATCACATAAGAGCCTGAAACTCGAGTTGTGGCCGAGCAGTGAAGCCTAATCCGAATCGTAAGCGGTATGGAAAGCACAGATTAACTTTGAGTCTGCGCAATCATAGCGGCTCCAGTTTTAGAGCCTGGCAACGCCCACGGTATGTCACAGTTATACGCACGTTCAAAAACCTATTTGTAAATGATCGTTGAATGTTTTCTAGTGCTATGGTGTTCACTTATCTCAGATTACCTTGCACTGTCGTACAGCAATCAAGCTTCGGCCTAACGCATATTTTATAGGCTTGAAACCTAGAATCGCTCAAGATAAGCTTTCGAATTTTGTAGGCGAGCACCTTCCTGGCAAAATTCTGCAAGGATATAACATGCTTTAAACAATTAACTGAGGCAGAGTAACTTAGAACAAGGTCTTGGATTGCGCCACACAAAGGAACACGGGTGTCGTTTAAGGTTAGAATGTTCGGAGAAGGGCCACAATCGTGGTACAATAGATTATATTGTCAGTGGCAAATTGCAACTACCAGGACTTACTCCAGTGCTACAGTGCGGACAAGTCAGACTGAACTACAGGCTGAATTAAGACTACGTTGCCCAGATGCTGAACAATACACCATTTTAACATCAGCAGCGAATGTGAATGGCTTCCCGTACAAGATTTCATCAAGGAGATCGTTGAAATAGATTAAGAATAAAAGTAGGCCTCACACGCTAACTTGAATCACTCCACTAGAGATTGTAGTGGCTTCAGATTTATAGTTACCGATTTTGACTACTTGCTTTCTACCCCCGAGATAGGAAGACAACCAATCTAGAAGCAAATTTGTGATACCATAAGACATAAACATCGCCAATAATAAGTTGTGTGGGACACGGTCGAAAGCTATTTCGATATCAAAAACCATTACAACGATGGCACTTCCGGTGTCTCTTGCTCTAGTCACATAATCAAGATAATCTAACTGACAGGTAGTGCATGATCTACCTTTCAAAAAAGCGTAAGAGCGTTTTTTGAGAAGACTCATAGAACTCAAATATTCTATTATGCATTCTTTAACTAATATCTCCATGATTCTGGAAATAATAGATTTATATTGGATTGGGCGGTAATTTTTTTACATCTTGCATAGATCCGCTTTTGTGTCATGATATTATATTTGGTCGTTTCTAGTGTATAGGGTACTCCTCATTGAGCATGGAAAGTGAAAATACATTAAGCAAAAACAGGGGGATGTCTGGACCTCCGTGCTTGACCAGAGTTGGCGGGATGTTGTCAGGGCCTGGTGAGCATGATGGCCGAACCAAGCTGAGTTAGCGACATATTTTACTAAGTGTAAATTCAACAGTTTGGAGTGCATTACTGCCTTCGTGTATCAGCTTGAGTTGAGGATCCTCTGTGGCATTAGTGCTATAAGTAGACGTAAAGTAGTCATCGAAGATCGAACATATGATTGCACGATCGGATTTGGCAGTTGCATTAGTGTTTACGATCGAGTGAATATAACTTGATTTTCTATTCTGCCTACGGTCCAAAAGTTTTGAAATGCAGCCTACCACGTTGGCGTCCTTCAGTACCATTGCCTCCTAAGAGCACTGCATTTTGAGGTGATCTGAGTATAACGCTGTTAACATTCTAGTGTGCAGCATCAGAAGAGTAAAGTAGTTTGTTTTCCTTAAATTTTCCCTTATTTTATGAGCTTTAGTGGCTACCTTGTTCGAGGTGCCGGCAGGTGCAACAGTCCTTTGCAACATCTTAGTAGGTTCGGGAGCCACAATTCAACACAAATCTGAATGCGGTAGTAGAACTCATCACAAGCAATTTGTACATTCCGTACTAAGAAAAATGGATCCCAATTTGAAGAGCTTATAAGATCCCAGAAAATTGACCAACTCACAGAAAAGAATGGACGGTGTCTGATCACTGATTCCATCGGTTTAGAAAGGATTTGAAAAGAACAACCAACGATGTTATGATCACTAACCGGCAACTTGTCGCTGATGTTTGTGGACACATGTGAACATCCCATGGTAAATATTAGATCAAGTGTGTTACCAAGCCGTGTAGATTGTTCGACGTGCTGTACCCATTCCAGTCGACCAAGAGTTAACAAAAAGGTATTGTGTTTTTGTGATTCATTGTTAAGTGACCATGGGATTTCGGGCATATTAAAATCCTCATCGATTATTTTATTAGTGTATGAGAGGTCAGCAATATAAGAAATAGTGTCCATCAAATCATCGGTTACGGTGAGTGCAGTCGATGGGGGTTTGTAAATTCAACCTACTACAACATTTGATGGATTAATAGAAATTTTAATCCACACCGAATCAGGAAGTTTCCGTAGGAGTGTTTCATTCAGAGGAAGAACCAAGTATTTGTCTTTAGCGTAGATTATGCAGCCCCCACCTCTTACATAAACGCGGTCATTACGAAAGTTGTTATAACCTAGTATCCCGAACAATGTGTCAGGCATCTCCGCTGAACACCATGTTTCTGTTATTAGTTCTATATCAGGAGAAGAAAGGTGAAGAATATCTCGCAGGAAGTGCATATGGGTTAAGAATGAACGAGAATTAAGTAACAGTAAGTGCAGTGTCTTGTTATCCGTTGAGTTGTCTACAGGAATCCAGGTACAGGACCCCAACTAGGTGATATTTGGAGAGAGTGGAATGGGAGTGGTGGACACGGAGGACATATAATTTGCGGAATTGTTACCAATTGGGGGTGTAGTGGGTAAACGCCACTGGACCCCCAAAAAGGCCGGAAGGGCGAAATAATGGGAAAATTTGGACCAACTGTGAGACTACAGTTTGCTGACTGTTGCATATAACCTACCTGCCTGTTGTTATTTACATGTTGAGGAAGTTTGTAACAATTTTGCTTGTGCCAATTTCTCTCAGCTACGTGCATTGCACTGGCAAGTGGCTCACAGGTTATGGAACGCACAGGTTACACTTTCAAATGCTACATGGTTGGTATTATGGTGATTGTTTGCAAGTGTTCAGTGGTGAAAGCTTTTGGTGGAACGTTTAAAAATAGCTGTTTTTATTGTGCTTAGGAGCACCTGTATAGATGCCACGTGAGGTTTTGCTACCAGTGTTCGTTACAACAAGGCTGTTCCGGAGTTTTAGAAGTACACAGCTTTTTGGAGAGGATGTTTTCAGTTTCGTACCAGAGCGCCTATGCACTTGGTTGGTGAACGACATAGTGAGTAGAAATAGTCGTTTGCGCAATGGAACTTCTTGTGTGTTCGGGGACGAGTTGCTAAGTAATGGTGGGCTAAGGCGACACTGAGTGAAGTCAGAAGCGATATATTTTATGGCAGTTGTTATTTAATTGCAAGAGTTGATTCATTTATGATCATCGTTTCATCTAGGTTAGCCTGGTGGGAAAATTCCCGAGTTTCCGTGGGTAGCGGAAAAATTGATCGCAAGTTGTGTGTCGGAAATTGAATTTTTTACTCTCTTTGCAGAACTGCGAAATCTGTTCAGTGTCATTGATTTGTAAGCAATATTAAGGGATAATATGCCCCCACTACAAATGTATTTTTCAGCTTGTGTTTCGTTTGAAAGTTAAAAATTATTGGACAGACCTGTTCGAAGACCACTTTCGCAGCCTCACGCAAGAAAACTGCAGTCTTTCAATATGACAATCGTTGGCCACTGCAGTGGAGATGGCCTCAAGGGATAACTTTCCTGGTAAATTAAACGCTATCACAATTGTGCAGCATTTAATGTGCTCATAAACCTCGAATGCAACATGTTGTGTAAAATTCCCGAAGGATCGAAGATGCTCCATTTTTGGTGTATCTGGAGTGTTAACAAGTTAATCGATTTAAATTTCTCTAGGACTTGGTTAAGAGATTCAAACCTTTCCTTCAATTCCTTCAGTTGTAGTTCAAGCGCAACATTCGTTTGAATCAATTTGGAAGGCGAGTATACATTAAATACGCTATGCTCTATCAGAGAAATCTTATGAGAACCATCATTAGATTCCTCTTTTAATCTTACGCGCGATTTCGGCTTTTAACTTAGATGAGGAACCTTTCATTTTTTCCGTGCTAACGATCGGGTTATAAGCAAGATGTTTTGCCAGCTTTTCAGTGGCTTCCTGTCTCCGAGTTACTTGTTTTAACTGAGATAACGAGCATTTTTACTGAGTAGTCACTCGGTTTTAGGGTTTGTAAAACCTATTTTATGTGAATAAGAATTAGACAAGAAAACAAAGTTCACTGTTTCACTTACAGTGATCGAGATAAACTGTTATCGGTAAACCGCCGAGGATACAGACTAGGATTTTAGGGTTTATAGACCTAACTAAAGTGCACGAGAACTACACGGTACAAAATGGCCAGTTTCAGATGCAACGATCCATACAAACCAACCGGATGTAAGAACGCTGAATTGCCCAGATTCCGCCAAAGATAGATTGTCCTTCAGTAATCGACCGCTCTGTGCACAGGTAGCCCTGAGGTCAACTCCGTGGTGTGCTGCGTCATGTTACGCCACAAGTTCCAATAGGCGCACACGCACAAATCCGGCCGAACAGACATTCGCGTGCGTTCGATAGAACACGATTCGCAATGCGGCGTGAGAGCTCTTGGTCAGCAAAGGCAGTGTATAAAGATCTACTTGCTTCTAGCCGCCTTAAGCAGCTACCGATAGGGTCCGTTTAGGTCTCTTGAAGTAGACCTTGCATAAGCTTTCCGATAACTCCAAGAACTTTGATGAATTTATGAAAGTGATGCACTCGTAAGCGAACGACTGCGCTGAAACACTGCCAAATTGAAAACCGGGCGTTAGACGTTGATCCGTTAATAGTACACTGGAGAAAGATTCCGCAATGGGAAAGCCTGATTGAGCCCGATAGAATGAGTGTACCCAGGCCGACCTGCGAAAATTTTTGAATCCGAAAACTTGAAAAGTGAGGAGTAACGAAAATATTCCAACCAACACGGCACGGCACTAAGTGATTTTGAAATAATTAGTTCCCTTGAGCATTTTAAACAAGGCTGTGTGAAGACGAAAGCTGGCAGGTGTTAACATTTCGTATTGTCGCGTCAGTGCTGATACGATAAGAGGAAGATATATATATCTACAGCTATGGTGTGACCGGATAAAATAGAGGCAGGTTGGGGTACAGATATGCCACTGCTATGTCCATGGGAGCCTTAAGCTTACAAACAACTGTTTTTGCACACAGTGTGCCGGTTTGATCCTGCTGCTCGCGACAGCCTCGGCGAAATGTAGGATGCGGGTATTAGCACGTCGCAACAAGATTGTGAACTGTGTGGCAAGGTCGAATGGATGACAAGTAGACAATAAGTGTCTACCTATGGATGAGACAGGTAGCGTTCGTGAACAGGTGGTAGACGAAGCGGAAGACTGAATAATTTCACGCTGCATCCATTTAGGTACATGTTCTCTTACTCTGGAATTCAACATTCTCTCGGTACGGCCTATGTAGCGTGACTCGCAGCTACAAGTGAGTTGGTAAATACAATGTGAAATGGCGCCTAAAGTTTGTCTTTCCTTCGTTGGGGGAACAGGCACTTTGTTTATTCGGTTAATAAGGACAGCTTCGGCGGCGTAATAAGTCTTGTAAACAGCGGAAAGTAATCGCTTGGTTGTCCTCATGGTGGCAAGATCACCTTTAAACGGTAGTTCTATAAAGATCTTCTATTTGGCCAAAGCGGGGGACCTTCTCTCTCGCCACTCTCGTCTGGCTATGTTTTACGATAAACCGGCGAGGATAACCGTTTTTCAAGAGCGCATTAGTCAACAGCTCCTGTTCCTTTTTCAGGCAATCGGGGATGCATATTCTTCTTGCGCGATTGAACAAGGTCTTGACTAGTGTCCGCTTGTAACGCGTTGGAGTGAAGCTGGTAAAATGCAGGTACTGTCCAGACCATGTCGGTTTTCGGTAAACAGATCGCTTGATGAGACCATTTTCTCTACGACTAATCAGTACGTCCAAAAATGGGAGACAGTTGTTACATACTACTTCGCTGGTTACACTCAAATTTGTATATACACTATTAAAATGTTCGACGAGACGTGCAATCTCTGTTGTTGATGACGAGAACACTAAGATATCGTCCACGTAGCGTTTGTAGTAGGAAAGGCGGGAAATTTCTGCACTCATCTTTGTCTCCACCATGGACATGAAGAAATCCGCTAATACTGGACCCAATGGACTCCCCATTGCTACACCATCTATCTGGCGGTATGGGGTGTTTCGAAAGTGGAAACTGATATTTTCAGTGCAAAGTAACAGGGTGTCTTTCAACAGCTCTCTCTGTGTGCAAAAACAGTTGTTTGTAAGCTTACGGCTCCCATGGATGTAGCAGTGGCATATCTGTACACCACCCTGCCTCCATTTTATCCGGTCAAACCCTAGCTGTAGGTATGTATCATTTCCTGTTATTTTACCAGCATTAACTCATTTATTTATTTATTTAGACTGTGATATATTGTCATCAGTGGTATAAACCAACCTTTTCAGAGAGCACAACAAATTTCTGTTGCTAAGCAAGAAGACGGCACTGATTTTAAAACCACTTGAATGCATGGAAATTGGGTGTGACCCGCCCGAAAACACTGCACAATCAGTGTCACACCCAATTTCCATCTGCTTTGACTACGGTCCCAGTGATCGCAGTGACTAAGGTTCACTTCAATGTGAGCCGCGGTCCACTTTGAGATTGCGCGTCGCAATCCAATCACACAACGTGTATTCCAAAATTGACCCTCCACTTGAATGCATGTTTGCACTGAAAACCGTGGTTGCCGAGAATTGCCGAGGAACAATTTACTTAGCACTTAAGTATCAACAATATTGTCCATAACAGTATGCAAATATATTTCATTCCATTCGATGTCTAAAGGTACAGGAATGTATAGTATCTAACTAACAACTTTTAATTCTCATGGACACAGTCGCTTGTTGAAGCGAGTATTAGTAGTTTTATTTGATTACACCTCAAGCCCTCACGATAAATAAATAAATAAATGATACGTTCCTCAGCCAGGCGAGGCACAATCTACCTAAGCGGTCTGATCAACTTGTACGACAAGCTCGCACAAATCATATAATTGTTATTGGTTCATAAAATGGATCCCAAACGGATAAATAAAGAAATTTGCAATCTGAAGGTATTAGGGAAATTAAAACCTGGGAACAATAACAAGACGTACTTTACCAAATTTTCAAGTAAGTTAATATGGTTATCAATGGAATCGTGTCCTGGGGACCTGCTTCCAGGCAGGATATCCGCTCGAAAGGTTCACCATATTTTCCGGCTCCACTTGGCTGCGTGCCAGTGTGGCAAAAGAGGGATCAGACCACCCAACCCGTTTTATCATCCACTTATTTTGAGGATGGCTTCCTTTTATGTATTTCAAACATGACAGTGCACTGTAGTTCATAACACAGTGTAAAAAGAATTGTGTTCCTTGGCTCTAAGTGTCATATTTCTAATATTCATGACTGAAACATATATTCATCGAAACTTTGACTTCCTGACCGCAGCCTACAGAAGTTTAGCACTAAACGAGTCAAAGTAAGCAAATTTGCACATTGATTTTTTGTTCCAGCTTTCAGAAAACTGTTCGTTACGACATAGGTAAACACGAAGAAAGACAAAATAACAAAAAATACATAAATTGTATATTCCTCGATGACGCGAGAAGCTGTTCCCTAAAATGAACAGATCAAGTAATGGTACAACCTTTACAGGACATTGCATTAATAAATTTTCAGAAATAAACATAAGCGCAATTGCAAATTAGGTAACACAGAATAATCAGAATCGTTCTGCTATATTTTTCCTGCCATTGAACCAGGATTCTTCACAATCACAATCACAATCGCCTCCAGCATGACTTAGAGCGACTGTCAACGTGGTCCACTGAAATGCAACTCCCTCTTAACGCAAGTAACTCGGAGTTCATCAGTATCACCAGACGTCCAGCCACTCGATCATACACCTTGGACGGCCAGTTGCTCCATCCCAACACATCTGTCAGAGACTTAGGAGTTCTCTCACGACATGATATGAGATCACTAGAAAATACAGAGAAATGGTACCGTGCGGGACTTCGTATGCTCTGAGCATTAAGACGCAGTTTCTCCACATGATCCGAAGAAACCGTCCCTCGTCTATTCACCTCGCTCATTAGCCCAATCTTTGAATGCGGTGCCCCAGCTTACCATCCGATAACCCAATGGGAAACTGAAAAGCTGGAGAAAATACAGCATATCGCAACTAGAATGATACCAAGTCTACGAAAGCTTCCGTATGAAAAACGTTGTGAAATGCTCGGACTCTACACACTATCCTATCGCCGAGTAAGAATTGACCTTATTATGACCCATCGAGTACTACACTTAAATCACTTCCCCATACTATGGCCAAAATTTCACCTGCGGGAACCCTGTAACACCCGAGGACACCGTTACAAACTCAGGGACTCCAGCATGAACAAAGCATCATATCAGCTTTGTATCGAACGAAGAATCGTAAAATTATGGAATACTTTACCAGAAGCATTAATAGAGGCCGATTCTGTGAAGTGTTTTAAAACCCGTATCGACGATTATTTCGGAAACCTGTGCTTTTTTGAAACGATGCACATACAATGCCAGAAGAAGACATTGTATGCCCGGAAATAATGACACTAGTACAAATTCCTAACCGAACAAGGATAAACGATTAACGGACCAGGCACAACTGCTGATGATTCACAACTAAATATCTCTGATTTTTCCTAATTCGATAGAGCTGTATAGAAACCTTTCTACTAAATCTTAAATACAGTCTCACAGTCTCCCAGTGTCAGATGTTTGGGTTGAGAAAAATGTAACGGAAGGGGCTGTTGTCCGAAATGTTTTGTGTACGTGTTTCGAAAATGTATTCAGGCACCATGGATATCGCTTTCGAATGCGTTATCTAGGGACTGTGATGTCCCGAACATATTAATCACGTTTTGGACGGTTAAATGCTTACTAATCGCGAGCTTAAAATTGAAAAGTGTATGGCATGTTCTGATATCACTTGGAAGTTTGTTTCAAATCATCGAGTATTGTGTTAGAAAGAAACCTTCTCTGATACTCGTAATAAATTTTGGAATCATGACATTTACCTCTTGGTTACGTAGTGGATATCTGCTGTGTAAACATATGTGAACACCGTTATCAGGACTGTGAATTTGACAATTTATGATTCTGTAAAGAAAAGATAGGTTCAGCTTCATTATCCGAAGCCAAACTGCGTCAAATCCAAGTTTATCACTTCGCTCTCTGTATGTCAACTTTGAGGAATATGCACATAGCTTTTTCGTGAAGCGACTCTGGACACTCTCAAGAGCATGCTGGTCAGATTTCCGCAGATTAGACTGTACCATTGAACCATATTCCATACACGGCAATACATATGTTTTGCAAAGCGATATGCGAGATTCCGTGAGGTAAAAATGATGGCTGATGTAACCGATGGTCTTCATGACTTTCGAAATGGAAAGTCACCATGTTCAGAAAAGTTAAACGTGAGTGAATAACGCGTGCTAATTCGCGCACTGCCCTGCATTTCGAGATATACGCACCTTGTAGTAATAAACTGTCTGGCGGTACTTGGCATTTGCAATACAAAATATTATACTTGTCCACGGCAAATGACATCTGCCACAGTTGGCACCAGGAGTCAAGGGCAGATAGGTCATACTGAATGAGGCGTACGGCTTCCTGAGTATTTGCACGTGGTTGTGAGTGGACAACTTTAATGTCATCAGCAAAGATAAATGCAACATCATTTCTTATTCTCTGAAATATATCGTTAATATAAATTAGGAAAAGAAGTGGACCAAGAACACTCACTTGAACCACTCCACTAGTGATTGCTTTCGATTTAGATAAATGGTCGCCTATGCGCACCAACTGCTGTCTAACAATTAGATATGAAGACAGCCAAGAAAACGTCGGTTATCCAATGATTATAGCCTTCAGTTTGTTCAGTAACCTTCTGTGAGGCAATCTGTCAAAGGCTAAAAATGTAATGCGTTACGTGCGTCCCATAATTTTCCAGTTTGAAAATCAACTTATTGCTAAAATTTCATTCAGAAGCGCAATCTCAATGTGGTTCATTCGACTTTCAAAAGTCTGAAAATTATGGAGGATAAAACCCCGTTACGACGAGAGATAAGGAGGAGAACATGCGAGGTAAACCAGAATACCGAACAGCTATATGGCGCCCCGCATCCAGTTGATATTGCTCCACTTAGTGGCCATTCCAACTTTGAGCATAATACTCCGCTTGCTGCAAATAGGTACGAAGCGGTGAATGATAGTGGTTTTTGAAATTAACAAGGAATCACATGAATAGGCGGGCCACTCTATTGCATTAGATGCTGTGTCCGGTAGATCAACTAATTCTCGCACTTCGGAGCTAAGATCAACGTCATATGCAAAATTGGTTACTGGAGGACTTCCACTAGGCCGCAGGTTCACGGATAAGCATGATAAACCGACCAAGACCAAGACGACTACAATCCACAAAACTAGTGATTCGCATTATCCATTCTCTTGGATAACCAGTTTTGGCAGCCATATACGGTTACCTATTGCTGTTTCCTGCATGCGAAGTGAAAACAATGTGGATTGGCGAATAACAACTGTTGCGAAAAGTACTCTTTTCGATAAATCTCCTCAGGCATTTACAATTATAAAATGGAAAGGCACAAAGCAAATGGCTGATGAAGCCAAGTGGTGGGAATCGTGGAATCACGACATACAGAAACTCAAAACTAATGATCAATAAAATCCATTAACAACACATGTGACAAAGCACGTGTTAGTTGATCGGTGGAATGCCAAGTGCATCGTCCGACCACCATAGGCGCCCGGAGTGTTAAAAATTAGTGAGCTAACTAGGGCCAGGGTAGAAGTCTTTGCAGCAAAGCCTTCTGTTTGCATAATTCCGGTTGAAATATCCTAATCGCAATCGCTTCGGCCGTCCGTAAAATTTGCTTTCTAAGACATTTAGTGTAACGTGGTTTTACTACATAAAGTACTTGGAAGGCATCAGCGGTCCTAATTCGGTGTCCGCTTTCCACCAGATGTTCCAGGATGGAACTGTTGGGGCGACTGACGATGCCTTTCCGCAAAGCCACTGGGCAGTGCTCCGCAATGCGTTTAGACAGACGTCTGGTTGTGTGTCCTACGTACCTCGCACCACAGGCGCAAGTAAACTGATATAAGATGTAAGATTTGGACTGAACCGGAAGTCTATCTTGGATGCGTTGGGCTATAAAGGGAGCTGTTTCCGCAAGGACGTGTGGGCATGCGGCTGGGACGGTTCTAGCCACTGCAGTGGAAATCCTTCTGGTTAACAGATCAAAGGCAACATCGCCTTTAAAGGGAACTGACAGAAACACGTCTTTCTTAGGGACAGTAGTAATCACTTCAGGGCTATCGCGAATCACTGCATACTTTTTGATGAATGGGGTCGGATAACCGTTATCTTGCAGCGTTTTGAGAATACGGATCTTTTCGGCCTCTAGCGTCTCTTGGCTGCAAATTTTCGTAGCACGAAAATACAAGCATCGAACAAGAATACGTTTGTACCTCAAGGGTACAAAGCTCAGAAAATGTGCATATTGGCCTACCCAAGTGGCCTTCCGGAATACACTTCTTTCCAATGAACCATCCTTTCTTCGGCTTAGCAACATGTCCAAGAAGGCTAGCTTGCCATCTCTTTCGGTTTCGATAGGAAACTTTAACGATGGATGAACACCGTTTAACTGGTTTAACAGGTTGGAAACATTGGTGTTTGAATCGCAGATTATAAATGTATCATCCATATAACGACAATAGAAATCAAACGAGGCGATAATGGGTCGTATAGCTTCACGCTGATTCATAGCGAGGAAAATATCATCAAAGCACGTGCTTTGTCACATGTGTTGTTAATGGATTTTATTGATCATTAGTTTTGAGTTTCTGTATGTCGTGATTCCACGATTCCCACCACTTGGCTTCATCAGCCATTTGCTTTGTGTCTTTCCATTTTATAATTGTAAATGCCTGAGGAGATTTATCGAAAAGAGTACTCTTCGCAACATTGTGTTCTTGCATTTCCATGGGTATAATTTACGAATTGAAAATGAGCAAGGAACCCAAGGCGTTCAGTGACTTCAACAAATGTCTGTAGTTTAACGCCAGGCTTGCTGATGCGAGGACAGATATTAAATTCATACGAGAATATTTACATCGCAACCACTATCCTAAGGCTTATTGGTGAGCACTTAAACGGTGTCATGTATCGTCTACCACTAAATCACTTAAGCGGCATGCATACAACATACTGGAAAGTGTTCAGTCACGACTCCCAGAGCTGGAACGACTATGTTCACGTTACGACTCAAGCGTAGAAGAGCTCAATGCAGTCCAGCGTGATGCTTTCAGGCAATATGTCCAAGAAGTGTGTGCTAAGGTAGAAGAGAAAATGTACGCGAAACTGCTTAAAGGTTTAGCATCAACTCCACCAGAACGTAAGTTACCACCACATCCAGAAAAATATGTCCACAATCTATCCAGCCTGAAGCTGAGTCAGCTGCAACTTGAGGCACTAGCACTTGGACCAAGATTTTGTTTCTCTCAGCCTCAGTATGGACAAATTCATTTGGAGACCCAGTTTGAAAACTTGATGCGACAACTAAACGAGCTGACACCTACGTCGTCACTTGCTAAAGATACTTTCAGAACCACTTTGGTTCATCTTTCGCAGCAGTATATGAGTTACAAAACCAAATCTTCTAACGTCCTGACTAAGAAACACAGAGAAGCCATCAAGGAATTAAGATCAAATCCTGATCTAATTATCTCTAGACCCGACAAAGGCTCCGGATGGGTACTGATGGATAGATGCGACTATCTTTCCAAAAAGTAATCCATTTTGCAAGATAAGAGTAAGTTCTTTTGTGAAACGGTACAGAAGGATAAAACCGCCAGGATGAGTTTAAAATCACTCAAGTGTTGAAGGAGCTGAAGCGTATGAACCAAATAGATGGTGTGCTACTGGAACAGCTAAAGCCAGTGGGTTCCCATCCTCCACGTCTCTATGGACTACCTAAAGTACATAAACCACAAGTCCCTCTGCGTCCGATAATCGACATGTCAGCCTCAGCTACTCACTCGGTTGCGAAATGGTTTGCGGGTTTGCTCGAACCAGTACGCAAGGAGTTATGCACATACACCGTGAAAGACACATTTGAATTTGTGAAACGAGTAGAATGCATGAAAGTAAATGACAAATTGATGCTCCCTCTGGACGTTGAGTCACTTTTTACGAATGTTCCATTGATGGAAACTGTCAAATTTATGTGTGATTACATGAATGAAAATAACATAGATGTGGGTATTCCGGCGCAGAAACTGAAGAAATTAATTTTATGGTGTACCTTCAACAGACAGTTTTTATTTAATGGAGTCTACTACAGACAGATTGACGGTGTTGCGATGGGGTCCCCCCTACATCCACTCCTTGCTGATATTTTCCTCGCTTTGATTGAGCGTGAAACTATACGACCCATTATCGCCTCGTTTGATTTCTGTTGTCGTTATATGGATGATACGTTTATAATCTGCGATTCAAACACCAATGTTTCCAACCTGTTAAACCAGTTAAACAATGTTCATCCATCGTTGAAGTTTCCTATCGAAACCGAAAGAGATGGCAAGCTAGCCTTCTTGGACGTGATGCTAAGCCGAAGAAATGATGGTTCATTGGAAAGAAGTGTATTCCGGAAGACCACTTGGGTAGGCCAATACGCACATTTTCTGAGCTTTGTACCCTTGACGTACAAACGTATTCTTGCTCGATGCTTGTATTTTCGTGCTACGAAAATTTGTAGCCAAGAGACGCTAGAGGCCGAAAAGATCCGTATTCTCAAAACGCTGCAAGATAACGGTTATCCGACCCCATTCATCAAAAAGTATGCAGTGATTCGCGATAGCCCTGAAGTGATTAATACAGTCCCTAAGAAAGACGTGTTTCTGTCAGTTCCCTTTAAGGGCGATGTTGCCTTTGATCTGTTAACCAGAAGGATTTCCACTGTAGTGGCTAAAACCGTCCCATCTGCATGCCCACACGTCCTTGCGGAAACAGCTCCCTTTATAGCCCAACGTATCCAAGACAGACTTCCGGTTCAGTCCAAATCTTACATCTTATATCAGTTTACTTGCGCCTGTGGTGCGAGGTAGGTAGGACACACAACCAGACGTCTGTCTAAACGCATTGCGGAGCACTGCCCAGTGGCTTTGCGGAAAGGTATCGTCAGTCACCCTAACAGTTCCATCCTGGAACATCTGGTGGAAAGCGGACACCGAATTAGGACCGCTGATGCCTTCCAAGTACTTTAAGTAGTAAAGCCACGTTACACTAAATGTCTCAGAAAGCAAATTTTACGGACGGCCGAAGCGATTGCGATTAGGATATTTCAACCGGAATTATACAAACAGAAGGCCTTGCTGCAAGGACTTCTACCCTGGCCCTAGTTAGCTCACTAATTTGTAACACTCCGGGCGCCTATGGTGGTCGGACGATGCACTTGGCATTCCACCGATCAACTAACACGTGCTTTGTCACATGTGTTGTTAATGGACTTTATTGATCATTAGTTTTGATTTTCTGTATGTCGTGGTTCCACGATTCCCACCACTTGGCTTCATCAGCTATTTGCTTTGTGCCTTTCCATTTTATAATTGTAAATGCCTGAGGAAATTTATCGAAGAGTACTTTTCGCAACAGTTGTTATTCGCCAATCCACATTGTTTTCACTTCGCATGCAGGAAACAGCAATAGGTAACCGTATATGGCTGCCAAAACTGGTTATCCAAGAGAATGGATAATGCGAATCACTAGTTTTGTGGATTGTAGTCGTCTTGGTCTTGGTCGGTTTATCATGCTTATCCGTGAGACCGCGGCCTAGTGGAAGTCCTCCAGTAACCAATTTTGCATATGACGTTGATCTTAGCTCCGAAGTGCGAGAATTAGTTGATCTACCGGACACAGCATCTAATGCAATAGAGTGGCCCGCCTATTCATGTGATTCCTTGTTAATTTCAACAACCACTATCATTCACCGCTTCGTACCTATTTGCAGCAAGCGGAGTATTATGCTCAAAGTTGGAATGGCCACTAAGTGGAGCAATATCAACTGGATGCGGGGCGCCATATAGCTGTTCGGTATTCTGGTTTACCTCGCATGTTCTCCTCCTTATCTCTCGTCGTAACGGGGTTTTATCCTCCATAATTCTCAGACTTTTGAAACTCGAATTAACCACATTGAGATTGCGCTTCTGAATGAAATTTTAGCAATAAGTTGATTTTCAAACTGGAAAATTATGGGACGCGCGTGTCGCATTATATTTTTGCGTAATCTGATGCAGCTGGGCCAACATGATTGCATCCCGCATGCAGTGAGAAGCACTTTCTGAACAGTTTTGAATCGGAAGTTTTCTGGTACATTAAAAACTACCGCATTGCGTGAACAGCGTACTCGATTGTGTAGTTCGGTCGTAATGGAGTCTATCAGTACATTGCACTTCATGAGGTTCATTTTATCAATATTTGGGTGCGATTCATATTTGACAGCTAGGCTCTGCAAGGGTTGCAATATCGATGTGAGCATGTCGACTTTTAATGCAAGTTCAACGTACGCAATTTCAGCTACGATGGACATGTTTCAGTTGTCTTTCTCAGGTCATCATGTAGTCCAAGGGAATTTCCCACAGCGCCTACACTGCTTTGGGCACTTTCTTTACTACTGCTTCCAGCCTTTGTGCGAAGTACCTTAGTTTGTTGTCTCAGCTTTTGAACAAAATCGGAAGCATCATGGCCTATAGTACTTTTTTTCCTCATCGAGCGTGTCCTTATTGTAGACATGATAATGAAACCGAGGTAAGATACACTGAAGCAAAATCAGAGGAGCTAAGGCAATGGGTGTTAGCTTCTGATCTTTAACTGAAAATCCACGCCTTATATAATGCTGGTAAAAATGGCAGCTCCCGGAAACAGAGCGATTTACTTAGGAACAAAAAGAACGCACCGCATTGAACTATTTGAATATCCGCCTCCGAGTTGCACACACCGTTGCTTTGAAAACGCGATCTCTCCACCAATTCCCAAGTTTTTGTTGTCTCACCTTTACAATGACACACCGGTTACCAGTCGGGTCAGCACAGGCGTTCCTCGTGGCAGGTCACAAGCTGTTGCAGGTGAATCCAGACAGGCCTCGGAACGAAGCACAGGCTATCGATCTAGTCAGAGCGTTTCTTGGTGTGGCATTAGTGGTGTGTGGCCGGTGGGTTGATTTTAAGTGGCATCCTCAGTGACTGCGACACAATCGAAAGATTAGCGGTAGATCCCTTATATTGCTGAGTGTATCTGCCTTACGCAGCTATCGATAAAAGCAGTCGTGTAGTTGTTAAAGAGCCCTTATGATGGGCTCCCAAAAGAGGTCACAACTTGTGGTGTAGGATGCAAAGCGAAAGAAATTCCTCGTGTATACCTCCACAAAGAAAACGGAAAATGTAAAAATCGACGGGAGATAGTCGTCTGTAATGCGTGGATTCGAAATACACTGCGCGTTGGAAAGAGCACGTCGAGCCGGTTCGAATGAGCATACAGTGACAACGCTGCGAGCAGATGGAGATAGGATAGAGAGGAATAATCCAAATGACCCGAGAGCACTCAGGTCGCGCGTATATGAATGGTTCTCCTGTTCAGAAATGAGCAGATTTTCTGGATTTATCGCCATAGTGTAAATCCGTTTCTCAAGGAACACCGCAACTATAGTCCTCCTCATAATTGCATTCCACTGTCCTTGGCAACGAAGTTCAAATTCCTGGTGAAAACGTCCATCTTACTCCGCTGAGTAAGCTCCCTTGTTCTCCTCGAAGTTCTCGAAATGTGAACCACAAATATAGATTTTACAAAACGTTCTGCATCCCATTTTTGTACGGTTCTTTATGAGAGCATTAAATAGGTGTTCATAATTTTAAGCCTTACGATTGCCCAGGAAGCTGTGAACTACTGCAGAGAAACTGTTCCAAGCGGATTTCTCTGCCCTGTGTAGTTTCTCTCCGGATTAGACACCTTTATCTGTGATCCAACGAAGTGACCAGCTTTGACCTTTGACTCTAATAGCTGTACAAAAGAACTTGAAAGTACTTGAAATTTGTCGACTAAGTGTCTGATGAGGCCAGAATTGATGTGCGATAGTGGTATCAGAAACTTCCAAGAGCCTACCAGCGGCTTCCATTCCAATTGGATTTTTCCCGCGGTAAATTCGCCTCCCTGTGACCAATCTGTCCGGTGATATTGCGCTTTGGTGTCCAGGCTGTCCCACAAGCAAACAAAGCAAGAAAACTTGCTGAGAGCACTTCGGGTCCCATAAGGAAAGATCATCTTGTAGTCTGCAGTGATCTCCAATGACCACCGCAATCGTCAAACTTCAAGGCACTCAGCAACAGTGTAACACTTATACATTACTCCTCTATATGCACAGAATGAGATAATGTTAGAGACGGATCCGTGATCACATTAAGACGCAACACAGCTCTAAGCTTCCTGGATGAACTGTCTTTTGGGTTACAGATTATTCCTATACTCTTGAATAGATCAGCAACATGTTTACAGAAGCACAGCCAATTTCGCTTGATGAATAAGTTGGAGAAACGTGGTTGACGCCTTCTCTAACCCGTGGGTTGCAAACTTTCATCCAACGTGTTCCACTCCTTGAGCCTACACGTCAGAAGCTCAGCAATGGAATTAGTAAGAATAAGGCATCTCCTATGTGTCAGCCTGTAAGCACAACATAGATTGCACATTAAAATATGTAGAAGCTTTTAACACAGCGCATCTTATTAATATGGTATCACGTATTCTTCTTTTGCTCTAAAGTTCTGAAACTTTGCCAAAATGCAACCCTCTTAAACTACATTAAATATTTTGTTTCATTAAATAAAACATTGCCAACCATAAAAGCGGCAATTGTTAACTTTACCTTCAGGGGTTTTCTTGCAAAATTTGCCTGGGAAATAATATCTTCTTGACTTGTATTGTTTACTGAGAGGAATTTCAAAGTGCGCGTTACAGACCTCTCATAATTTGATGGATGTTTCCTTAAATTTTCTTTTCGCCCTCATCATAATAAAATGTTCAAGATGCAACCGAATACATCTGCTGGGTGCAAATAACCTCTGGATGGCGGTTGGCGGCATCCGGTTTCGGTTTTGTCTGTCACTGTGGCCAGCCACAGGACGCCTGCGCCTACAGAGGGACTATGGATGGCATGCGCTGTACCACGCACAGCTCCAACCACACACCCCATATCCAGTGTAACCCCGAAGGAATAAGACCGGGAGGCATGTGGATGTGAGCCACGTTTCATCAACGGAGCCGGCCCACACTCCTTCACAGGCAAACACAGGCACTCTGTATTTGGGGAATCAAGCGCACACAATGCGGTGACTGGACCGTAGTCCGCTCCACACTGAGTGCATGGAACCACTCTTCGAGCCTAGCATGTCCCCAAGGACCGTGCACCCCGTCCCCTCCAGTAACGACCAACTGTCTCCTGGAGCCAGTATGAAGGAGGTAGTGGGTAATAGACAGGTAGACACCTTGTCAACATGCACATCAAGCACAGACACACCGGGGATATCAAGCAACTGCCATTCACTTTAAACTACAAGCTGACATAAAATAAATCCACTAATGCATACGATACGTTGGCATAACTCTTCCCTAATTTACCATATGAAGTAAGTTGGTTAGCAACGAATCCGCGATAAGTAAGAAATGTCCACAAGCTGCTTAAAATGCTACAAACGCAACAAAATTACCGAAGATAAGCGCAATTAGCGTAAGCAACGTGGCCAGTTAATAGAACATTATTCAGGTAGGCAGAACAAACCAAATAAAGTGGAGTGAAATTTATCCAGCTTAAAAGGACCTAGTTTAATTGTAAGTTGGTTTAGCCCAACTGCGGTGAAGAAGCATCAAGAATGCAACATCAGCCTCTGGATACCATATTAAATAAATATATTGGTGTTGACCCACTCTTACTTAGCCACAACATAAACCGAAATGCTGCATTTATGGCACTTCTTTAGTTTTATGATTACTACTAGATATTGCCTGAACGATCCGTTAAGTTCTAAAAGCTTTCGTACACTGGTATGTAATTATGGACGGTTCCCTTGAGCCTTCGTAAAGTTCTTACACATACATACTGTTTTATTAAGTAGTTAATGAGAATGGGGAGGGAAAACATAGTAAAAAACAATCATTTCAACTGATCACTGTTCTTGCTAAAATGACAGGTTTTCTGAAACAAAGGTTAGCTTCTATTTATTTGATGCTCAAACAACTGGGTAACACACTTGGACCCAGAAAATAAAATAATGGTAAGTTGTAAGGTAATGTAATCCATCGAGCCAAATTGTCGGTAGCATTGTATTATTCAATGCGGGAAGAACTGTAAAGCTCAGGCAGGAACTTGTATTAAACAACAAGTAACCACTATGGAGAATAAATAGCAGTATAACCAAAATGGAAAGAACGTTGTGGTTAACAATCTTCTCCGTGTTCTTGTTCTACTTCTGCGATAGCACAGCAGCGCGGCTCTAAAATGGAAGCAGGGGCTGCGGTTATGACGACTAAACTAACACATCGGTAGTCTATTACACCACATCCCCTCTAATCTGGCAACATCCCAGGTGCCTGGTCATAACCCCCTTGTGCAAGCACTTCTAGTTCAGTGACTACGTCGAGTGGGTCGGTCTTTTCGCCCTCGACTTGGCTGATCTCCATTCAAAATATTTTGAGACGGTTAAAGTGTACCGTTATGGTCTGGCTGGTTGGATTATCGACGCAGTTTACGATACACGTAGTATCGGACAGTACTAGCTCCACTACGTAGACATCCATCCACTCGAGATGGAACTTCGTAATTACTCCTTGAGTCTAGGTTTGATGTCACCAAGCAGTCACTAACTCCGAGAGAAGTCGAAAATCATTATATCATAATACCACTTTTGATGGCGATGAGCGTTTTCCAGGTGTGACCTAGTAGACTGATGTGATTGTCCAATCGAATCCAGAAGTCTACTAAACTATTCCATTACTGATGGCTGCAGCTGATGAGTTAAAGGGAGGCATAAATCAGAAGGCAAGCGCGTCTCTTCCCATCCACATAAAAATGGTGTTTGTCCATTTGAGAAAGTTACCGTAATTTGGTAGGCAAGCAGACACATGGGTGACATGATGTCCCACTCATTAATGTTCTGATCCACAAACGCTTTCAGTAATGCTTCGAGGGAGCGATTAGTTCGCTCAACTTGTCCGTTACCTTTAGGGTGATAGGCTGTCGTCCTAGTCCTGTCTATAACAAGAACTGAAATTTTTCCATTACCAACGAGATCTCAAAGCTAGAGCCTCTGTCTGAATGCAGCTGCCCTTGTGCTCCCCACTGACAAATCCAACGATTGATTATCGTGGTCGCTACTTTAAGCGTGTCCGTTTGTGCAATCGGCACAGCCTCGCACCATTTGGTGAAATAATCCACCATGACCAAGATGAAACGGTGTGCACGCGATGTCACGGGCAATGGTCCTATGATGTCGACACCAACCATCTCGTTAGGATATCCTGCCTTTATAGGTTGAAATTGTGCGGTTGGGGAGTAGAGGATGTTTAAGAGAACCACAGTTCTCGCTTGACTGGCAGAAGTTGATTACCTCTGTACGCTGCTGTGGCCACCAGAAGCTGCGCCGTGCTGCTATGTCCATTTTATTAATCCTTGGTTGTCCCAGTTCTTTGTGAAGATCGCTTAGCACCACTTTAACCGTTAACTGTGGGACTACCATTCTTCTACTATAGGTCGGGCCGGCGTCGAATAATGATACATCTTCTTCATTAGCTAGCATGTCCCACATATCCCATAAACAACGTGCCTCGTAGCTTTTTCTTTTCATCTCCTTACTCGATGGCCTAGCACCGCCGCGAAGACATATTTAGTAAAGTAATGCAATATCAGGGTCATTTGCTTGTGCCATCTGCCAACGTCCATACTCTGTACTCTGAAGCTTAACTATGGCTACGTGTTGTATGCTGTACGAAGAGCAATCCTCGTGATTGGAAGGAGGAATTCGAGATAATGCGTCTTAATTCGCGTGTTGTTTACTTGGTCTGTGTCGGCACGCGAAATCTCACTCCTGCAATGATTCGCTCAAGCGCGCGATTTGTCCCTCAGGATCCTTAAAGTTTTGCAGCTAACTAAGGGACTAATGATCGGTCCATACCACAAATCACCGTCCAAGCAGATAGTGTCGGTTCTGCTTTATGAAGAACATTAGGGCTAACATTCTTTATCTGGTAGTATAACAATTCTTTTCTCTTGAGCTGAGGTTTCTGCTACTGTAGGTTTCGACTCTATCGTATCTGATCCCTTCTGTGACAATACAGCTCCAGTCGCGTGGTCAATCGCATCTGTATGTAAAATAACTTCTCCAGCAGACGGTGATCAATCAGGGTACACTAGTATAGGTGCTGTGCAAAGAGACTCCCAGAGCCGGTTAAATGCTTCCTTACATTCTGTGAACCATTCGATGACTCGATCCTTTTGCCGCAATGTATTCTATGACGCGACAAATTCCTGATGATTCGTCGGTAATGTGATGCCAGCCCAAGAAAACTGCGCTACTCCTCAGTGTTGGTAGGGAACGGCCAGGACTTAGCTTCTTCCGTCTTGAGAGAATATGTTCAAATCCCTTACCTCATAACCATATGTCCTAGGTATACACATTTTCCCATAGGAAATGTCACTTTGCTGGTTTAAGTTTCAGGCCTACATCAATCAGGCTTTTCAACACATCAGCCAAGTTGTTCAAATGTTATTGTTTCATTTTCTTATGAACAAGAACATCTCCAAGCAGACAAGATGGTTTTATGGTATTAGTCCATGCAATATCTACTGCATCAAGTGTTGAAAAGTAGCAGGTGTGTTTGCGAAGCCAAGGGGCATGGACTGGGATTCATAAAATACTGATGGCACTGCAAACGCAGTATTGTCCTATCAGTTTCTTTAACTTCCACTCGCCATTACCGTGGCGAAAGATCCACCGATTCAGCACGTCAAATAAGTCGTCCATTCTAGCAACAGGAAACGCATCTTTCCGGGTAACCCCATTTAATCGTCAGTAGTCAACACATAGTTGGAAGCCACCTTCCTTCTTCCTCTTGACTAGAACAACCGGGGCTGCCCAAGGCAAAGTAGAGGGCCCTGTTACCTTCATTTTCAGCATTTTATCTATGAGTTTTTGTAACTCAGCCTGCCAATGTACTGGCATACATCTTGGGGAAATTTTAAATGGGATTTCAGCCTCGGTGTCGATCTGGTGTTTCACTAGATTAGTCTGATCCAGTTCGGCAATTCGCCATACGAATGCGTCTGTGTGGTTCCGCAAACTGTCTTTGAACTCCTTCAGTGTCTGCTCCTTAGTGATTGGGCCTAGTGAGTGAACAATGGCGTTTATGTATTTTTCGTTCTCCGGGGTGTCCTCACAGATTGTAAAATCCTCCAAACTATCACTTTCGCACGTTCCTAACAGTAGTGTACATTTATCTGATCAGTTAGCACCTGTCTAGATCCAGTCGGCACTTCAAACGGTGAAACAGATCAATCCCAACAATAACAGCAAGCTTAAATTTGTCCGCAACAATAGACTCCTGGGTGAAGCTCTGGTTCAAAATGTCAACGCATGCGGTTAGTGATTCTCCAACGGATAACAATTCCCCATTGGCAGCGGTTTGACGGTGGCGACAAGAAACGTATATATGTTCTACTAGCTGATTAGTCAAGTTTATCTGATTAGACTTTTACATGCACCTGTGTCGATGAGACCTATTAACCGAACCCCTACGATCCGTAATTCTACTGTTAGTGCTGACGCTGTACTTGACGCAAAATCACGGCGGGTGTGAAACATTTTGTACGTGATCGCACTTGCCTAAAAGTGCTCTACCATCCCGAATCGGTCTGGGACGTCCGCGGGTGAAAGGTTGATGTCGGGGCTCCCGGCGGCCGGTGGAACCTATGATCGTTGAACTGGCCATCTGACTTGGTACTCTGGTCTTTGACCCTGGGGCATGCACCACTTTCTTCCATTGGTTGGTCTCCATGTTGTCAAATGACATGAAGGTTGTCATCGCGTGTTTGGCTTCGGAGTCGGCATGCATGTACTTGCATCGCTGTGTGCCTTTGCGATTGAGCAGCTGGCTGCAGCCGGATATGTAAAAGTAGTGCCCAACGCTGCGTCCACGCACTCTAACAGTTTGCTCACCTGAAGAGCTTCATCAAGTTTCCCAGGGTGCGTAGCAGAAATTCCTTCTTGACAGAAAGCATCTGAACACCCATGAGGAGATGTTCTAATACCCTCTGTTCGCACTGCACCACTGTTTCCTTTACGTATGCAACACGCAAAAGTTGGTGTAATTTCCAGACGTAGCTATCAACGGGTTCCCACAAATGCCGATAACGAGCATGGAATTGCCGGCGAAACTATGTCAGAAAGTTTGGACGATTCAAAAGGCAACGAAGAGCTGCAAACGTTTCTAGGGTAATTTCATTCTCCAGGATATTATTATTCATGACAATATCGAACGCTCCGCCAAAGACCAATCCCGCAATTACGCTTCCGTGTTGATTTGCCAGGTAATGACGGATGTACATTTGCACTTGTTTCTCCCAGCGATCATACGGCATTCCTAGAACCAAAAGTTCCCTGTAGGTATGCGTTGTACCTTGGCAGCAGCTGTCGACATTGTTGATAATTTTTCCAAAACCTGAGACAGATAATCCAGAGATAAGAAAACTTTGTCCTTAGAGTCAATAGCCTCGGAGTTATTCACATCACCGGTGTGTTTTACAGGTTTTGGCATTGTATAGTTCTGTTCCCATGCACGGTCGCCAAATTGTAGTGTTCAAAGCGGGAAGAACTCTAAAGATCAGGCAGGAACTTGTGCTAGAGAATAAATATCAGTATAACGAAAAGGGGAAGAACGTTACGGTTAACAATCTTTTCCGTCTTCTTGTTATCCTTCTGCAATAGCACAGCAGCGCGGCGCTGAACTGGAAGCGGGGCATGCGGTTATCACAACTCAAGTAATAAGCCGATCGATTATTTGATTGGAAGCTTCAAGAGAACAGCCTAATCGCAGCCAACAATGGAATTTAGAAGATTATAAAATATGAGGAAATATAAACAATACTAACAAGTACATTTCTTTGCATTTGGATTGAACATTTGGATTGAACATCCTGGTAAATAACGATGATGGTACGGAGGTTGCGAGAGAGAAAAATCTTCACTCTCGCCAAGGTTTGTAGGGAGTAAAGAGCAAGCAAAATAAACAAAACGCAGTTTTGAACATCTTTGCAGTTATCGTTGCTTTATCGCCAACTGCGACAGGTTAAAGCCTTTAGAACGCGAAGAGGTTTATTTCTGTAATTCTAATCAATTGTTTAAAAAAAGTGCATTTTCGTTTGCTCTGCGGTGACAAGAAACCGAAATGTAATCAGTGAATGAGTGTAGCAAGGGAACGGAGAGTAGTTTTTAGTGATAATAGAAATACAAAGCAGAGATAGATTAATTATTCGGGCGTAATATAAATCAAGCGCTAGACAACCTAAAGTTGTTTACAAGCGATGCAAAATGAGCTTGCAACTTACAGATACAGGACTCCTGTTGGGCGGAGCCTGGAATACTAGTCGGTAAGCAATGACACGTAAGACGTGTCAAATACGACAGTATAGAAGTCGGAGGCGACTGAACCCAACGTAAATTGTACAGGCTACAAGAATAGGAAACGAATCAGGCAGAGCGAGAAACGTGCAGCAAGGTACTCACCAAAACGGTTTGTGTCAACGGACGTGCAGTCAGTAAAACAAATGGACGTTTCGAAGGTTAAAACAACCGTAAAATCCAATGATCCAAGATACTGAAAGAGCATATTTTCCGGCACATTACAATGGCCTCCCTCTAGTAGGCTGAAGAAAGGAAACCTTCGACGGAGCTGTTAGTGGGGGGAACGGAAGGGGAGGGTGGATGCGAATGTTTGCAGGGGCTTGAGAAGGGCTTCCAAAGTGGTGTGTAGCAGGTTTCGCTGAGTCCAGGCTTTTGTTAGTTTTATTTATGACTGTCGTGTGGACCAGAGTGCATCATCGGTGGGCCGTCGGGGCGGGGCTGGTCGGACTGCAAAAAGAACTGGCTAGTCCCGAATAAAGGCCGACAGGACCTTCCCTTTGCTGCAGACCCGACGGTGCAATCGGGAGGTGTCACTCCCCCCACTGCACTTTAGTCCACGGTCCTCGTCCCACGAAGAAATCAAGGCGTCCTCGTCCCACGAAGGTATGCGGGCGTCCTCCACCCACGAAGGAATCCGGCGTCCTCGTCGGCAATGCCTGGGCGGCGTTTTGGACCAATCCGTTCGTGGGTGTCTGCGGCCGAGGGCGACTGTCTGTTCCTTGGATGAGTAAGGGGGCTTTGGGACGGCTGGCGAGTCACTCCAGGGTTGCGTTGTGCCGGTTGGCGAGTCACTCGAAGGTTGCCTGGGCAGTTCCGGCGGTTTAGTTTCTGGAAAGTAAAACTCAGTGGGGGTTGGAAAGGGTCGGGGAAGTGGCTTGACGCCGGAAAGGAAACATGGCATGTATGATAATAGCAAATACGCTCTTTAGGTTTTCAAAATGTTTTGGGTTTTTTTGTCAATTTTGCAAAACGTTTGTGGGTGAGACGCAGGATAACCATTAAAGATGAAAAAGGCGTGTTAATGGAAATAGCAAACGCTTACAAAATCGGAAAAACGGACTGGACGTTTGACCTGTCTACCGCGTCGGTCGGTTGCTTGGAGTTGCGGTGGGATAGGTTGCGGGTCAAGGGGTACGGAGGGTTCCGGGTTATCCAGTGCTCGGGAAGTCACCACAGGTGCGGGTGCTTGTGCGAGAGCATCAGCATGGGCTGCAAGTGGCTCGTCAAACAAAGCCACTTTGAGGCCGTCGATGGACACCGTTGTTCGGTGACCATTCTGGTCTATAGTAAAATGTTTCGGAGTCCGTTGCAGAACTCTGAAAATGGCCAGTGTAGGGAGGCTGAAGAGGGCGCCGCACTGCGTCGGTGGGGAGGAAGACCTGCGTGCATTTAGAGAGTCCGCTGTGCATTTGCACATCTCTAGTCTGCTCACTGGGCCGAGTCGGGCGTAGTGAACGCATGCGTTGAGCTAGGAGGACGCAAAGTTAGGCGGAGACATACCCGACGATGCGGGAGGTGAAACGAATTCTCCTGGTAACCTGAGCGTTGTGCTGTAAACCAGCTCTGCTTATTCACATTGCAAGTCAGCTTTGATGCTGCTGCGAATGCCTAAGAGTACGAGCGAAACGTTTTCCCTCCAGCTAGGAACGGATGGGGCGCAGAGCAAGGCTTTCAGCTGTCTATGTAAGCGTTCAACTAACCCATTGGCTGCTGTGTGATAGCCTGTGGTATGAATGCGGCGACAACTTAAACAGTTGCAGAACGTATCGACTTGTGAAGATTAGAAAGGCGTTCCACAGTCAGTTGTAATGGTGGATGGGTATCCGTAGTGCGAGGCCCAACGGTCTGAGAAGGCCTGTATAACAGTCTCAGCTGGGCAGTCTGTTACGGGGATGGCTTCTGGCCATCTGGTGAAGCGGTCGACACATGTAAGTATGTATACGAATCCGCGTGAAGGAGGCAAGGGACCTACCAAGTCTAAGTGTACATGGGAGAACGGAGAGTCCGGGGCAGGAAATGAACCAAGAGGACTGCGGGTGTGACGATGTATTTTGGAGCGCTGGCATTGAAGACAGGCGCGAGCCCATGTACGAACATCTTTGTTTACGCGTGGCCAAACGAAACGTTCCATGAGTAGTTTCAAAGATGCACGGATACCGGGATGTGATAATGAGTGCAGTGCGTCAAAGAATGTGCGTCTGAAGGAGACGGGCACGAGAGGTCTAGGACAACCTGTGGAAGTGTCACACAGGATGGTTCCTTCCGTGATTTGGAGAGGAACAGGTTGCACATGCAGCGAAGTGGACTGCAGAGTGCGCTGTATGTCTTCGTCTTGAGCCTGAGCAGATGCCATGGTGGGAAGGTGGACGGTAGGCAAAGACTGGAGAGTGAGGTTGACGCGTGAGAGAGCGTCGGCGACGGGATTGTCGACACCTGAGACATGACGTATGTCAGCAGTGAACTGCGTGACAAAGTCTATGTGTTTTGTTTCCCGTGGTGAGTATTTGTCGGAAGCGCAATTGAAGGCAAAGCTAATGGGCTTGTGGTTAGTGTAGACCGTGAAAGAGCGGCCTTCGAGTGTGTGCCGGAAGTGACGAATGACTTGGTAAATGTCGAGCAGTTCTCTATCAAACGTGCTGTAGCGGAATTCAGCTGACTCCAGAAGTTTAGAGAAGAACCCAAGGGGGTTGCCATTGATCACCAACGTGTTGTTGGAGGACTGCTCCTACCGCGACGTCTGAGGCATCAGTTGTAATGGAAAGGGGTGCAGTCGATTCGGAATGAGCAAGGAGGGCTATATTGGAGATAGCATCCTTGAGCTCGGCGAAGGCTGCCTGTGCTGTGTCAGGGAAAGCGAACTTACGTTCATTTCCTCTGAGTAAGTCAGTCAGCGGCTGCATAAGCTGCGCAGCGCGGAATGAAGCGTCGATAGTAGTTGACCAATCCACAAAATCGTCGGAGGTGCTTGAATGAAGTCGGAGCTGGAAAGTCCTTGGTTGCCTAGATCTTATCAGGAAGGACTTCGATATCAGACGATGAGAAAAGGTGGCCTAGGAATTCTACCGTTGATTTGCCGAGTTCGCACTTAGTCGGGTTTGAGCCAACGTGTTGGGTCAAGCGCTGGACGAGAGCTCGAAGATGCTCGAGGTGCTCTTGTTCCGATGAACTGGCTACTAAGATGTCATAGAGGTAGGAATGAGCGAAGTCAAGGTCACGAGTGACATCGTGGATAAAGCGTTGGAATATTTGTGCGGCGTTGCACAGTCCACATGGCATTCTTAAAAATTCAAACAAACCGAAAGGAGTAATGACGGCTGTTCTAGGAATGTCATTGTCTTCCACAGGTATCTGGAGATAGGCGCGAACCAGATTGATCTTGCTGATGATCGTCTTACCTGTGAGACATGCGGTGTGGTTCTGCATGTGTGGGATAGGATAACTATCTGGGACAGTTAGGCGATTGAGTGCGCGGTAATCACTGCAAGGGCGCCAGTCACCAGATTTCTTGGGGAGCATCTGCAGGGGCGAGGACCAAGGGCTGTCGGAATGGCGGATTATTCCATGTTCAAGCATGTGCTCAAACTCCGCCCTAGCTACCTTTAGTTTCTCGGGCGATAGTCGGCGTGGACGGCATGACACAGGTGGGCCATTCGTCCGTATGTGGTGCGTGCCTTGAGCTGCCACGGGCAAAGCTGCGTTCATTGGCTGAACGAGCTTGGGATACTGAGAAAGGAGATTAGCGTAGGCTGACGAGGTCTGGGAAAATGCATAGGCCGGGGATATAGATGTGACATCGGCGGTGATGCCACGTACGCTGAGTTTTGTTGCAGTGTCGACTATCCTCTGGCGTTTCGCATCGACCAAGAGGTCGAAATGCCTGAGAAAGTCAATGCCGATGATGGCAAAGGGGACTGCAGCGACGGTGAATACCCAGCGGAATGTGCGCCGAAGACCTAGGTCCAGGGTAAGTGACCGATGACCATAGGTGGCTATTGGTGTGCCACTGGCGGCACTGAGGCTTGTCGACAGAGAAGTGGTAGGCTCACCTGGCATAGGGGGAATGATGCTGACTTCCGCCCCGGTATCAACTAAGAACTGGGTATCGGAGTCAAAATCCCTAATGTAGATGAGACGATTTCGAGCTTTACCGACATTCGCGGTCATTACAGCCCGGCGTGGCAGATCATCTATAATGGAGTAGCTACACGGCTGTACGCACTTACGGGCTTTAGTACCGAAACGCGAGTGGTAAAAGCAGTAACCTGAGGCGTCAGGTTTTGTGCGACGGTGCGATGATCCAGAGCGGTTGCGGTGCTTACGTTTTAAGGTGAGTTCCTCGATCTGGCGCTGAAGCGACGCTATCTGCAATGATAATGCGTCTATTGCCGACGGAGGGCTAGTCGCGCCTGTCGTTGTGGTTGTGCCAGCACAAAGCTGCTTAGGTGCTATGGTTTCAGTCTCTGGCTGGTGCCGTTCGATGACGCGGTCTGCTACATCTGCAATTGCTGTGATGGGCAAGTCACTTGCTACTGCAAGGATAGCCTGTGTGCTTTCAGGAAGGCGTTGCATCCACAGCTCGCGGAGAATCCCTACGTCCATGTTGGACGTGCCGATGAGCTGTTGCATTTCGCGCAACAAGGCTGAGAGCATCCTACCTCCTAGCTGCAGATCACTAAATAGCTGCTGCAGACGGACCTTGTCAGAAGGCGTGATTCGCTGAATAATAGCCTGTTTAAGTGTCTCGTATTTCATTACTAGAGGGAGGCAAAGTATGAGGTCTCTCACCTGCGAGGATATATTCTGAGGAAGGCAAGATATTAGCTGGTTATACATGGCGAAATCCGAAGAAATCTTAAGAATATAAAACACGGATTCTAAATGTAAAAACCATAATAAAGGGTCATTCTGCCAAGAAGGGGGAGAGGCTAAGGCAACATAATTGACCATGACCGCCTGAACAGCGTTAACCACGCATGGAGACGGCTTATGCTCTATAAAATTCATTGCAAAAGTAGATAAAAAGTGTGGTAGTTGAGAAAACAATATGATCACAAGTAATGAATGAAAAAATCACTAGAACGAGCTCACCAGAATGAACACGCGAAACGGCGGGCGGCGTGTTCCTGACAGGGGGTCACCAATTGTTGGACGGAGCCTGGGATACTAGTCGGTAAGCAATGACACGTAAGACGTGTCAAATACGACAGTATAGAAGTCGGAGGCGACTGAACCCAACATATATTGTACAGGATACAGGAATAGGAAGCCAATCAGGCAGAGCGAGAAACGTGCAGTAAGGTACTCACCAAAACGGTTTGTGTCAACGGACGTGCAGTCAGTAAAACAACTGGAAGTTTCCAATCCAATGTTACAAGTTACTGAAAGAGCATGTTTTCCGGTACACTACAATCCTTAGAAGATGATTGGGAAGATCTGTCGAAAATTACTTCGGCTTCAATTTACAACCATCTTGAGAAGCGCTCTCGTTGATGATCACAATTATTTACTTTTTATGTTTGCTGCTCATTTATCATTATGGCACTTGCTTTCAGTAAAACAACTGGAAATTTCGAAGTTTAAAACAACCATAAAATCCAATGTTACAAGATACTGAAAGAGCATGTTTTCCGGTACACTACAATCCTTAGAAGATGATTGGGAAGATCTGTCGAAAATTACTTCGGCTTCAATTTACAACAATCTTGAGAAGCGCTCTCGTTGATGATCTCAATTATTTACACCTTATGTTTGCTGCTCATTTATCATCATGGCACTTGCTTTCTTTATTTGTTTAAACATTTTCGCTCGTTGACAAATGACTACTGTGCTCTTTCTGCTACCTCCATGACTTCTTCCTCAAACAATTTATCTTCGTTTATTTGCAAAGTTGGGACCTGTTTCACTTTTAATGGTGTCAGACAAGCCTTAAGCATTTTGTTACATTCGGATAAGTTGCTTGTATTTCGTTTGCTACTAGGCAGACCGAAGCTGATAATGATAAAACTTGGCTGGCTGTGATCCTGAATGAGGATACTACTGCAGTGATACATTCCGTGTCCTGTATTTCGTATTTAATTTCTAACTGAGATTGTAACGAGCGGTGATCACCATGCACTTTCGCCAAACTATTTTGTGTAAGAAACTATGAGTTAACTATAATCTGCACCACCATAATGGACAGAATTTTAGTCCAAAATATATTTCTTCATAACGAAAACTTGGAATTGCTATTGATGTGTTGGGTGAGGGCATGTTGAACAATTTCCATGATTTTGGTAAAGTATTCATCCCGATAATTCACAAGCTACATAGCACAGCCTAGTCCGGAAAAGCAGCAAACGCTTTTCGCCCTATCGAGGCTCGTCAGTGGTAAGCATTTTCTCTCCTAGTTTCACAATGCCATGCATATAGCGTCTAGTGAGAGGACGTCATCACCTCGCAGGCTGTCCACTGTCAGTGATAGTGGAAGATAGGTGGTGCTATATCCCAGTTAGTTTGCAAATTATGTAGCTAAGCTAAACGTCCCCCATGGCTCAGTGGCTTAAGCTGCTGGCTGGTTGGCATCCGCCTCTATCGGTCATGGGTTCGATCCTCATTAGGGGACCGAGGGAATGGGCACCACTGACGAGCCCCAACGGGGCGAAAAGCGTCTGGTGCTTTTCCGGACTAGGCTGTGCTATGTAGGTTGTGAACTATCGGGATGAACACCTTACAAAGATAACAACTAAAATCCTGCTACTTACGAGTATTTTCCATGATTATCAAGTCACATTTACGCAGGTTGTTGAACGTAACGCAGCAGTATTCCAACAACGGAATTATATTGTTTGTACCTGCCATGACTCTTGTCTCGCAGCGTTAGCAACTGACAAATATGCCTCATTAATTGTTTTGCTTTAGTCCAAATATACTTGGGATGTCCGCTGAAGTTTATGGAGCTGGAAAACCAAGTTCTTTAATCTCCGCCAGAGCAGAAAACTGGAATGGTGTCACCATGAAGTGGAAATAATCCTGCTTCAATAGGGCATCCATAAGTCATTACGTTGCAACCCAGCCCACTATAGCCTGTAGCTCGTAGGTAATATTTGCTACTTCACTCATATATCGAGATAAATGGAACATATGCAATGTTATCAAATAATCTGCAAATAAGTATAAGTTTCCGAGGTGTATGAAAGGTATAAGGTAATTTATCTATACTAAGAACGGGAGAAGACATAGAACGCGTCTTGAGTTACGCCACCAGTAACATCTTGGGGCGTAGACATGAACCTATTTATGTTGACTATCTGCGACCAGATGTGCTACATGAAAAGCCAATTACGGAAATTGTCTTTTGTGTTTGACTCGACCGAACGGTTTTCACCTGTCAAAAACAACAATGCACCGTAGTCCAGAGTCAATCGCTCCAAGTGAGAGTATCTAAGAAACCAATTTGGTAAATTATACATGAACAAGCATTTAAAAAGCTAAACTACGAGGGCGAGAGAAGGCCATGTGATAAAAGGAAAGAAGTTAGTTTTTCTTTTACAATTCTCTCCATCATTCCTGAAAGAGCAGAAGTGTGACTAAACTAGCGATACGAATGTCTGTTTTAGTTCCAGATTTATACCGCGGTATGATAATAGACTGCTCCGTTTCTCGAGGTAGTTTCCTGATTGTAAGGATATGGGCAACACATCCAGTCATACTGCTGGGGTATCATCAACTCCACACTAGATAGCAGCTTAAGAGAAGCCATTGGGATTAAGATAATAGAATGGCCGCAACAAGTTAATCATGCGCTTAATGACTCCGATGTCGAAATCCACAACAGAAACCGTTTCAGATATCAAACGGAAGGTGCTTGAATCGCATTTTCGGTGCTAACTGATTCAGCAAAGGATAGAGAGCTGTAAGCTCACCTTATCTATATAATGACCGCAAGCACTTACTCAATCGATACAGCTGAACATAAACTCAGTGATTTATGCGCCATTGCACAGTGGTAATGAGTGCAAAGCGGCGGTGCTTGTCTCATCTCGTGAATGTTCGCGAAATCCACTGATTTACCTTGTTCCGCTGTCAGTTCTTCAATTGAAATGATGTATTCTGCGACCTTGAGAAGAACAGAAAAGTAAATCATCCAGTCTAGTCGACTTATGACAGCTAGTGGGTATCTCCCTCAGGCTAGTCGACATAACGCTAGACGAAAACTGCTGCATATCCCCAAGGCTACAAATCAGTTCACTCCGATGAAAAGGCAAACTGTCCTTTCACGGGCAGCTTACGTGATTTTACCCTATTTGATCACCATCCATTCACTTATGCCACAAAAATTCCATATATCCCCCGAAGCTATGATTATATTCGTTAAACAAGTTTTGGCCAGTATTGTACGCATGTCACCGAAAGATTCCCACAGGGCAAACACTGCGACATTGATTTCCTCTTACGTTATTAGCCTCATGTGAATGTGATGTTTTCGACATGAGCACAATTTGGTTAGCGCCTCTGCATAGTAATTTTTGCAGGACCATTTGTTTACTTATTCTAAGGAAAAAATAATAATAGTTTTGTTGACTATGCATAATAAGTTATGCAAAGTGAATGTTCACTACTTTAATAGTGACCAATGGTATTTGCATTTTCATCCATAAACCTAATCCATTAGTCCTGGAAAACACAAGCACCGTGTGGTAACCCATAGCTTTGCTCAGTGTTACTTCTGAATCCAAACTGTGATAACGCCTTCAACCTCTATTTGTGGGATTTCTGTTGTCTACTCCGCTAATTTCGATCAAGTAGGTTTCAAGCAGTTTTCAAATGACGCATTCATAGAAAAGTACACCCGGGAATCTTCGTTCTTCGTTACGTAGCTAAGACTGCACATCTACAATCAGGAATGAATAAACTACCTCACCAATATTGGTAGTAGGTAGCTAGTGTAGGTTATGAAACCATTATTACTCTAAATATGGTGGTATATGTCAAATGAATAGAGAAATCCTTACAATACTACTTGGGTTCATAAGGAAACTATTGGTCGTCGGCCATAAGCAGACACTCACTTCCACATAACGGCAGTTAAATTGCACAGACAGCACGTCCGGACGGTATTAGCTTTTATAAAATGACATTTGATAGAGCTAGTCCAGAAAAATGTAAAAACACTTGCAAAGTTGCAGCTTACGAACCATGATATACATAGCAGCGGTGTTTGACAGTGTCCAATGCTTTTTAATTCCTATTCTACAGAAACATTAAAACTGTTCTGGCTAAGCCAGCGTTAGTACTGTGAAAGCAGACTTACAATGTTTCCAAAGTTTCGCTCACAAAAATTTCAAGGAAGTCCCCAATAAAATGAATGGATTCCAAGTACGTATGCTGAGAAGTATTTTTACACCCTGGGCCTCGTGAAGTCCCCAACGATTGGAAATGCGGTACAATTACGCTAATCTACAAAGGCGGCACGCGTAATGGCCCCTTTCAAGTATCGACCAATAACAGTCCTCTATAAGATTTCCAAAGTGATGGAATCGATCATCGCCGATGCTTTAATGGACCATCTTGAAGCTCAGAAACTGCTTTCCGACTACAAGCACGACTTCCGATGGCAACGGTCATGCCTGAGTAACCTGCTACTGGCATGGGATTGCTGGACGATTAAGGTTGACACCGGCCTGGAAATTCAAGTCCTCTTCTTAGATTTCTCCAAGGCTTTCGACAAAGTCGACCATGCCATCCTAATACATAAGCCGTCGTTCTACGGTATCTCTGGGGCCCTAATGGACTGGATCCGGAACAATCTCCACCACGGTACCTTCCAACTACGCGTCGACGGAGCGCTGTCCTCCCGTAACCCCGTGACAAACGTAGTTCAACAGGAGTCTGTTATTGGACCAGTATTCTTCCTATCCTTCATCGATGATATCACAACACAAGTCGAGTCCTCGATACTGCTCTACGCCGACGACGCGAAGCTGTGGCGCACGATCAATGCTCCAGACGATACCGGCGCACTTCAGAAAGACCTCAACCTTCTCACCAGTGATCACTGGAAAACAAGCACCCACTTAACTATCCGAAATATCGCGTCCTTTCCACCCGCCCTTCCGCTTCTCCAATATACTTCCTTGGAGAGTCTGTTCTCCAGGTCTCGTCAGATGAAAGAGAGTTGGCTACCATCACCCAAACTAACCTTTCGGTATCTGCTTCCTGCCGAAAATCAACCTCTGCTGCTAACTGCATACTGGGACTGTTAAAACCTGTCTAAGGCCAAATCGACCAGCGGAATTCCGGCCTCATCCTAGACGCCTTCCTACGGCCTCACTTGGAGTTTGCTGTCCAGGCTTGTAGCTCCTGGTTGCTCAAAGACCAACGTATGCTTAAAGCCCCACAACGTCGGAAGACACAGTTAGTACGGAGTCTCAGGCATTTGGATTATACACAACGGCTCCGTCGCCTTGGTCTCTTCTTCATGAAATACCGACGGCTTTTGGGGGCAACTTGATCCTCGTATCTGCAATCCTATCCAATCCTGCCGCCACTTACTAAAGCTGCACCACTCATGCTCCCATCTTCGTGGTCACGCACTCCGGCTCACACATCAGCACAGCCGGTGAATTGCAGGCGAAATTTCTTCGCTCTGCGAGTCTGCCGACCATGGAACGTCCTGCCTGCTTAAGTTTTCTGGTGCAACGAGTTTTGAAGGAACATCAAGTTTCGATTCAGACGTCACAGCCAGAGAGGCTTGGTGTAAAGCTACTTGCAACGTTCACAATAGTTTATGGTGAATGTGCTGCTGGAAGAACGTTTGGTGAACGACCTTCTTCAGTTTCTCCTAACTTTCCTGTCTAACTTCCGCTTGCTGCTACAGATCAAGTTGCAGTATTCGAGAATAGGACGAGTGGGGACAAGTGGTAGGTACTGGATAGATTTTGTGTTAAATGTTAGCCACGGATTGTCTTGCTCGATCTATTTGGTATTGGGCTTGTCCAGAAAAGCGGAAGTCGGAAGACTGCCGGATCTTAAGATCACGGGTATGCTGTTGTATAGAAATACTTGTGTTGTTAGGTCTAATCGACCCATCGGGGATCCAGCAACCCCATGAGATAATGTTGATTTTGTCGGTCCCAGACCATTCTTCAAGTGTGTGAAGATCTCGGATTAAATGTTGTGTGATCTGAATCGCATCACGCCGGAATGTACAAAAAACATTTGTATCATCAGCGAATAGAAAGAGTTGGATATTTTTGATGGACATGTCAATATCATTGGTATATAAGAGATAAAACAAATGGCCAAGTACAGTTCCCTTGATAGCGCCGCTGGTAATGGGGCGGGAAGAAGAGTGATGGTCACCTGAATTAACTATTAGAAACCAACTTGAATGCGGCCCCCGGAATCAAAAGGATACAATATTTTTCAACAACCGTTTGAGTACCATATGGCCTAATACTTTTTCTGGGACTAAAAATAAAATTATTATTGAGTAACCTTAGTCCATAGCTTCTATTTCTCCACTATCTGTTTTAGGCAACATCACCTTCACTGCGATAGTTGTACGGAAGAAGTTATACTTACGTGTCCACAGTTCTCCTGGAATCGACAACATCCGACCAAAAGCTCTGCAGGCGGTAGCTAGTGATCTAGCAAAACCACTGGCTGTTTTCTATCAACGATGTCTAGAAGAGAACCGTATTCCACCAGTATGGAAGCGAGGGGTCATCACTCCTATCCATAAAGGAGGTAGCCGCACTGTTCCTGCCAACTATCGTCCAATAACACTACTTCCAGTATTATCCAAAGTTATGGGATAAATCATCTCAGATGCGCTGATGCAGAATCTGGAAAGCCACAACTTAATAGCCTCAGAGCAACATGGCTTTTGTCAAAAGCATTCGTGTAATACTAACCTATTAATTGTACGTAATAGCTGGACTGAAGCTGTTGATGATGGAGTACAATGAACAATGAATTTATACGGGTTAAGAAGCGTTGCTTTACAAGCGCCGTTGGATAGTTGGTGGGGATATCAACATAATAATTATGATGAAAAGGATAGTAAAATAGTTAACACTTTAAATACGAAAATAAGGACTTATCGTTTGCTTCGCTGCAGTCCTGCGATCCACTTAGATTCACAACACTCACAGTTAACAACAAATAATTCCAGGGTAAACTCCAGGTGTAGGATGGAGACATAGTGTTAAGTAACAAAGTGTAAGTGGATGAGTGCATCATCCTACCGTCTTTTAAATATTGTTAGTGTCGGTGCAGAGACGACCGATTCTGGGAGAGCATTCCACGGGTGACAGACACGGATGGAAAAGAAATTTCTGCGACACTCCAGACGACTGTATTGTTCTGCGAGTTTTAATGAGTGGCCCCTCAGGTTTGTATTGCTGCTGAGTTGCAGTAAAAGCCGGCACACATGATGTGGGTCTCGCAGAATCAAGTATGTCATAATCAGGTCGCCTCGTAGCCTGCGATAGCTTCCACTGAACAATCCTAGTCGTCGCAGCCTCTCCTGATAGGACAGATTGCGCATTCCAATTACGTTTGTAGATGCCCGGCGTTGAGGCTGCTCCAGTGCATTAAGGTCGTGTTTCAGCCATGGATGCCAGGCTTGAATTGCGTATCCGACATGGGGGCGAACATACGCACTGAGCATTTGTCGAAATCTGGAGCTGTTTATTTGTCCAAACGCCCGCCTCAACAGCCCAACGTGTTGGTTCCCGGTCTTCGAGGCCTTTTCGGATTGCCTGGAGCAACCCAAGTCATCTTGTACCAGGACACCCAGGTCACGTTCGAGAGTTGATTGTTGCAGTACATCCGTTCCGAATCGGTATGAGTAGCTGCCCTGATGTCGGATGGAAAGCACCTTGCATTTACTGACGTTGAAATGCAATAAGTTTTGGGTCGACCATTGATACACTGTATCTAAGTCACTTTGGAGCACATGTTGGTCGGCGTTCGCCTGGATCCTGCACCAGATCTTGATATCGTCGGCAAACATTAGGAAGTTTGAAGAGATTCCCTGTGCAAGGTCATTAATAAATACCAGAAACAAACGTGGACCTAGAACCGAGCCTTGCGGCACACCATACTCCACTTGTATAGGGTCCGATAAAGAGCTCCGTACTCTGACCACTAATTGCCTTTGAAATAGAAAGTTAGCGATCCAGCTTAAAAGAGGGTCGCCGATCCCGTAATGCTGCAGCTTGGATAGAAGTATCCGATGGTCTAGACGATCGAAAGCCTTGGAAAAATCCAGGTAGATCACAGCAACACCTTCTCCAGCGTCGGCTGCCTCGGTCCAACTACTGCGTGCAATTAGTAAATTCGTTGTACATGACCGCTGTCGACGGAAACCATGCTGTTCAGGAGTGATGAGGTTGCAGTTTTCCAGATAGCACACCAGTGCATCGGCAACTATGGATTCCATGACCTTGGAGACTATAGGAAGAAGGGTTACTGGGCGGTAGTTGGAGGGATCAGATCTGCTTCCACCTTTGTGAATCGGGCTTATTATTCCAAGCTTCCACATGGCGGGAACTTGGTTCCGGTCTAAGCAGTGCTGAAAAACTGAGCGAAATGTCCTGCCAGTTGGTTTTCTGCTACTCCAAATGCCTCAGGACGAATGGCGTCGACACCCGGCGAGCTGTGTTTGCGTAGAGAAGTCAGCTTTTGCAATATAGCCTCTGCGGTAAAATTGATGTGGGTTAGTCCTGGTGAGCAGAATACAAAGCTTGGTAGATGGCTTGGTGGCAAGACCCTTTGAAACGTGGGGGCGTATTGCATCTGCAGCGCGTTTGCAGCTCCCATAGACGTTCATGTTGGGCCCTCAGCCGGCTTGAGTGGAGGAAATCCTTGCCTCACCTTTCGTAGGCTATTAACGTGCTTGTACAGCAGTTTGTGGTTAGCACTGAAGGTTTTTGCGATGTTCTGCTGATAGGCGGCTTTGTCTTCTCTTAGTAGCTGGATATAGTTGCTATTTTGGGCTACGTAGCTGTCCCGAGATCCTGGTGCAGGAGCTTCTCTGTACGCTGGCCATGCTTCATTGCGTACTGTCATCCATTTTCGGGTTCTGCTCCTAACGAAAGAAACTGATTTGCACTTATTGCAAGCTTTTATCTCTGAAGTAGGAGTCGATGTCATCTACTTGGACTTTTCAAAAGCGTTTGATCGCTTAAACCATCGAATTCTCCTTCAGAAGCTTCGGAATTACGGCATCGGCGACCCAATCCTGATTTGGATTGGCAATTTTATACACGAAGGACAGTTAGTGGTGAGAGTCCGAGAATCATTGTCTGATGCAATCGATGTGGTGTGTGGTATCACAAGTCTCCGTTCTTGGACCTCGTCTATTCTTGGTGTCCTTTGACGATTTGGCGAGATCAATCACTTCCGATTTCTTATTTTGCGCTGACGATATCAAGATATGGCGAAGGATCAGAGGACCTGACGATCACGAACGGCTCCAGTGCGATCTTAACACAGTGTCGAACTGGTCAGCTCAAAACGCCCTACCATTCAACGTAGACAAATGTCGCGTTGCACCATTACGCCATAGACATAACTATACCCATTTGCTTGGGACAAACGGATTGCTGACCAGCTCACAGGAACGTGACCTTGGTGTGATCGTACAGAGCGACTTCAACTGTTCAAAACAGGCTGAGGCAGCTGCGCAAAGAGGCAACCAGTAAGCCGGCATGCTGCGAAGGGCATTTGGGAGATTTGACCCATCAATCTTCCCAATGATGCACAATCCCTACGTACGCCCGCATGTTGAATACGCTATCCAAGCATGGCAACCTTGGTTGAAGCGCGACCTAGAGGCATTAGAGGCTCCACAACGTAGAGCAACAAAGAATGTAAAGGGCCTGCACTATCACTCTTACCACCGAAGGCTGAAGTTGCTGGGAATTTTCAGCGGACGCCATCGAGGGCTGCGTGGCGATCTCATATTAGCGTATAAGATACTGAGTGACCCCAACCACGTATGCCACCATTTGCTGAAACTTAGCCACAACACGCAGCTCAGGGGTAACTTCTTAAAATTGAAGGAACAATATAGCCGTCTAGTGATGACGGAATTACTTTTCCCTTCGGGTTTACCAACTTTGGAACGCACCCCCAGACCCAGTTGTATCCTCTCCTATCTTGGACGTATTCAAAAAAAACGATTAGATGTTGCTCTTAGCTCCCAGCATTTTGTTACCTAAACTCCTCTATTGTGAATTACGCCAAGCATGCTTTTCAACCGGATTTATGTATCAAATGGACCCAAGTGAGCGACCAAATTTTACTTTTATCACGCCTTACATCACCGATCATTTCACCCCGTGTCTTTCTAAACGTTTACGCTCGATATTTTTAATTTTTCAGTGATGTAATTTATCAAAGTATTTATCTAGACAGACGTTCGGTAGATGACCCAGATATATTTTGATTTCACCATATTCACCTCAACTTCCTACGGGATGCGTCAAGCACTTGCTTTTATCCCGTGATAAATCATTGTTCATTGTTCACCAAGAAAGCCATGTTGATATGTGTCAAACGGGTTCAGAGAGTTAGGAATTCCAACGTTTCCTTGCTAATCTTTCAAAAATGATGGCGATGGTGGAAGTAGGATTTATCGCTTGATAATTGACAGCATTTTGCTTGGCCCCAATTTTACAGCGTGCGATGTATAGGGTTTTAAAGTGATCAGGAAAATAGCTAGTTTGTAGCGATAAAGTGAACTTATGCAACAAAAGTAGTGGTAAGTCTGGTCCTCCCATTTTAATACCATTTGAAGGGATGCCGTCGAAGTCCAACCTGAGAGCTTGGAAGGTTTTCATTAGCTGCTGAATAGTGTTGAGAGAAATTTCGACACTGCTTATGCCTTTGGTTGTTATTGTTTGATGGCATTCAGCTGCGGGGTCAGATTCAAAAATCATGGGGGCAGCAAAATAAACACTAAATGCCTCACAAATGGCAAGTGGGTCCCTAAAAGATTTACCATGTTCATCCAAGAGTACCGTGAAAGCGGAAGAGCTGTTGCTGGTTCTGTGACGAAGAATAGCGACTTCTTTGTTTTGCTACCCATTCGTAGAGCATTTTCTTTCTCGCTTTGGAATCGTACTGCTCGCGCATGTTTGATCCCAGTGATCCATTCGTACCCTTGCAATATTGTTGAAAAGTTTCCCAGTGGCATAGCATCCAACTTTAATTATCATCGATATGAAGCTCAGACCGGCGCAAGGTAATCTAAGTAAAAATAGTGGAAGCGCTTGGACATCTGACAATTTTAGCTTGTAAACTGGGTAAAAGTATTACGAACATGATCACTTTTGATTATATTAAGTTTACGAAAACATTGAATAGAAGTATCTATCTCAACAGTTTTCCTTTGGATCAAAGCGTCACGCAATCATTCTGCATAACCGTCAGCCAAGTCTCATGTGTAAAAATGGGATATTATTCCGTGCGCTGGAGCAAAAACGGCGCTGCTACACGCTATGTGAGTTCGTCTGAAGTGCTCGCCCCAGGTATCTCCCCACCCATGCAAGGTAGCGCTGTGTTGGGTCATTTCGCTATCATTTCGCCAGCAACTTGATCCGAAATATTGCAGTGCCTCTAATTTTGTACCCTCGCAAGTTAATAGACGTTAAGCACAAGATTTAGCATTACATGTTTTTTACTTTGCACTTTATTGGTTGTCTAACTGCTCAGGCAAATTCGGACACGCGCTTGATTCCCTGGTCCCGTCGTTCGATTATTGAGAATCCGTGCTGCCGCGTCCTGCTTATGTTGTCTCTTTTCCTTCATGTTTTGTGCGTGTGCGTCTCGCGAGTCTGGAGTTACTGGATAAATTGTTCGAGCACTTTGTCCCGGCGTCCAACAATTGAGTACTCCTTTTAACTAACCAGTTAGTAATGACTCAAACCAAGGTAGCTGTAAACTTATTCTATAAATTGAGATTTTATGGCTTACGACGTAAAGTAGGCATGGGAAATCGACCATTTATTATTACTTCACCGACTTATTTATACTTTCCAAGCAACAAGAATAAAGGTAAGCATAGATAGCACTAAAATGCAGTGTTTCCCCATTTAGCTTGCAACACTTTCATTTATTGTCGGCTTCCTTTGTTTCATAGGGGATCATTAAAGTTCGGATTACACTAATGGGGAGTGCGTTCAGTCACCCGACACATGAGCAGTTGCGGTGCATCATACGGAAACCATTAGGTTCTGACACGTTCATTTTGACCAGGATGCTGTGTTCCATTTAACATTCTTGTGCAACGTTTTTATCAAAACCATATCGCTTATTTTTGACAATGTAGGGGATACTGTGCGGCTTGTTGCAAGCGGAAATAGCTTCTAGCATCCCGAAATGGTTGGAGACGCGCGTCAATATCTCTAATAAACAATTAATTTCTTGTCAGTACGGAACTGGTTGACGACTGATTCTTCATAAGGAGCGTAAATTTAACCTATCATCAGAAGATCTCTTTAATGCTCTGTTTTTCTTCTATTTTCCCATGAGAATTGCCTGGTTTCATTTTTTGGGTGGAAAATAAACACGCGAATCAAAATGAGAACGAAAGCACAAGTCAAACCACTTCACTTCTAAGCTGAGCTTCTAATTTCTTGGATTTATCCTACTTCCAAATGTTTGTCGAATGCGTCTTGATTATCACAATTTTATGGCCATATTTTTCAAACCTAGGAGTATCCTGGCGTTAAATACATTCAATACCGCGCCCCGTGACGGGTGAGACCTTCTTTCAGGTCAGTCGATATAAACAGATTTTCGGCTGCGTTTTCTCCCAGCGATCAACTCACGTAACAGCTTAACCAATTTTTATTCTACCGAACTCAAAGAACATTGTGGGTATGGAGGCGAGAAGCGGTACAACATTAAATTCGGTCACATAATTGAGTTAAGTATTCGGCGGAATGACTAGTTCCACACTGAATATCCAAACAGAATCAGAATTGTCGGTATGTTGTAGCTTTTGTTGCAGATATTTTGTGTATGTGAGTAAATGGAGTACAGACGTAGCCAAGAACTAACATTGTTCTATAGAGAAGGAAACGCGTTATAATCCAATCGATAACTAACCTTATAATTCTTAACTTTACATCACTAACATAGAGTTTTAGTTTGTTCAGACTAATCAGCGAAGCAAACGTTGTTTTATGAATACAGGGGACGATACCTTTTACCAGACATGCAGGCAGCCTATTAAAAAAGATGAAATAACCGAATATCTCACAGCCAAGTATTATTAATAACATCCGCCACATTGAATCACGACTAGCCATCTACTCATAGTTCTTCTTTGCATTTTGAAGTCATTTTGCTCTTACCCTTCAGGGTAGAATGGAATTGGTTATCGTACTAACGCACTGAAATCCACAAGTGTTATCTCTACAGTTCTGGTGGTTCACAAACTTTAATTGAAAAATCATGCGGCATAATTTATATTTATATGGATTAGAGTCATTGTTATTGCATAAAACCGTCATTATTCACACTTATCACGCTAAGTATCTCGGACATATGACAAAGCCACTATCGAAACGGATAGTTGAGCACCGTCCCTGGTCTTTGCGGAGAGGTACTATCGGAGGTATCAAGAGTGCTGACTTTGAATATCTGGTCCAAAGTATACACGAAATTTTAACTAACGATTTCAAGTAAATAGTTCAAAAGTGTATGGTGGGATAAAAAGCATAACTTTACAAGACCCACAGGATGGATGCGCAGAAGAAAATTAAAATCAACATGTTCCAACGTGGAACGTGAAGTATCAGTGGTTAAATCATTGCACTTTATCAAACTGTTGTGTAGCGCTTATCACTAAGATGAAAGTCCAAGGGTCTTTCGAATGTCGTCATGTCTGCTGCGTTCACCACATATCTTGGTAATGCATTCCAGTGAGAACATATTCGAAGAGAGAAAATAACCTTCGACAATTCAGACGGGGGTGTTGCGTCATTAGTTTCAGGTGGTTGCCTCGGCTTTGTTTGTAAGGGGCTAGGCTCAACAGTGATGTACATGGATGCTCGGTTTCAGTTAATATCCGGTATATGAGAATGAGATCTCCGCGGAGCCGTCGGTATTCTGAGGAGAACACACCGAGTACACTTAGACGCAGTTCCTAGCTTCCACCGGATAGTTTACGCGTTGCCTTTGTAACTCTTCTTTGGGGTTGTTCCAATAGGCGAATGTCGTTTTAACCATGGACACCAGGCCTGAATTGCATATTCAACTTGAGGACGAATATAGGAGTTAATCAGCATTGGTACTAGCCACCGCTCAAAGGTGCCAAGAACTCGCCTCAAAAGTCTCAAGTTCAAGTTCGTCACACTTTCTGCTTTCGAACGTTAGAGCGAATTGCCAAGACTCTATTGCACAATTGGACCTAAGTCGTCTTCACTAGTCACGTGTTGCGGGAGGTGTTGCCCCAAAAGGAACGTGTTGACGAAACTGTTGCGCGCCGTCAGCAGGTGGCACTTTGCAGGGTTCAGTGGGAACTGGTTCTTTTCTGCCCATTCGTTAATCGGAGTCAGATCTTCCTTGAGGTATACACGGTCGCATGCTGAGCAAATTGCTCACATATTTTAGCATAATCTGCAAATATTTCCATCGGGGAGAGATTGTCTACTGGAAGGTCATTAATGTAGACTAAAAACAGTAGCTGGCCGAGGACGGATCCTTGCGGTACACCACTGGAGACGCACAGGCTTGCAGAGTGAGTGTCGGCTACTCTTAGCTTGAGTGCTCCGTCGTGTAAGTAGTCTTCCAACCAGGTGCGCAGACAAGCTTCGATAATGTAGGCAGCATGCCATTGAAGGAGAAAAATGTGGTCGACCCTGTCGAATGCTTAAGAAAAATTCAAGTAAATCACATTTATGGGGACTCCTTCATCAGCCGCCCTGGTCCATGATTCCCGAATAAGCAGCAAATTGGTGTGACAAGATCGTCTGCGTCTGAAATTATGTTGGACATTAGGAATTATTTGCAGACTTTCAAAGTATCGCGTCAGTTCATCTGCGACTGCCGATTCGATCACTTTTGATAAAACAGGAAGGAGAGTAATAAGTCGGTAGTTGGCAGGATCCGATCGCTTACATGCTTTGTATATTGGAGTGATAATTGTATTTTTGCACTCAGATGGAAGTGTGTGGGAGCTAAACAGACCTTGGAAATAGGTTGCAAGTTGTGCTGCTATGGTGGGAGCAAGGGTTTTCAGTACTTTTGGGCAGATCATGTCGATTCTAGGGTCATGTACTCCCGGAGGGATTGTAATTTACTTGCAACAGCTGTTGGGGTGGATGTGAGGCTGGATAACCCAGCGATATTTTTGGGAGTTGTTAGGGTGAAGCTTCCATGGTAGTAGTTAGCTACTGCATCAAACTGCAGGAGTAGAGCGTTCATGACATCCACAGCAGTAGTTGTTATGCCACTGCCCGTCTTGAGTGGCGGTATTCCGGGTTTAACCTTTCTTTAGCCATTCACATATCTGTATAGTAGTTTGGTGTTACTCGTACACTTCAGCACCATGGTTTCCTGTCATTCGTACTTATCGACTCTAATGAGCAACCTGCAGTATTTTCTGATTGCTTTGTAATTCTACCATGTGATATCACATGGGCTTAGCGAACGTTGCCTCCAGATTTCATCTCTTCTTTTGATCGATTTACGTGTTTTACTTCGGATTGACGTATTGGTCTGGCGCGATGCTCGTAATGGTAGGACGTTCGATGCGGATTGTATGACCCCGTTAATTTTGTCTTTCAATTCATTCCATTCATCGCTTGCTGAACTGTGCATTGGTAGGTCCCAGTCAATGGTTACTGCTAAGTTGTGTAGCCTAAAATAGTCCGTACTAGTTCGTGGAGTCGGTCTTTCTTTTATCAACAACACTGGCATAATACACATAACCAAACTAGGAATGAATGGTCGCTACGTCTCAGTGGAGTAGTGTATACTACTGACCCAACCATCAACTCTTCATTAGTCAGGTTTAAGTCCAGAAGTGATGGCTTGTTTGAACCGTGGTGCCTGGTTGGTCGATGCACATGTTTACACAAAACTGCCATATCCATGAATTCAAGGAGCTTCGATTTAAATAACGGCCCATTACTTGAGTACTTTTGTGAAACAGCATAGCGGAGAGCGTTTAACAGAATGCTATCGCTGTCTGCTGACGAGTTCAGAGGCCTATAGGTAAATACTAAGAGGTAATGATCACGCGCTTTCTGCGAACCCACATCTCGACCTGTTAGGTGCAGTCGTCAAAATATTGTGTCGGGAATACCAAGGGAATTTTCGGTAAGGATCTCACATTTCAAGTTATCTCGATAACAGAGTGCAACACTGCCACTGCGAGATGGGCGTTCATTTTGAATGACTGACATCTCAGTGAGTTCAATCTCTGTGTCAAGTATGTCGTTTGAAAGCCAAATTTTAGTAACTGCTATGATGTCCTAAGTTGTTTTTTCATGTCGATGGCGCAGTTCAGAGAGCTTATAGTACAAGCCCTTAGTGTTGGTGTAGCAGCATCGTATATGTTGACGCATCAGGAGCTCGGTTCGAGGTGAGTGACCGACACAAATAGTGCCGGTCTGCTGAAGCTTTTTGAACCGGTTGTTTGCACGGTTGGTTGACCTGAGTTAGGTACTATTGAGACTGGCTCATCTATACCTGAGGTCTTTACTACTTGAAGGAACGGTCTTAACCGTACTTCTGGTGGTCCAAGTTTCCTGTTGTCATGCCATGCTTGGATTGCCACTGATACCATTTCAGCAGCAGCCAAGGTAACTTGCAAAATTCATGACCCACTGCCTTGATATTTTGTGGTGGCAACTAGACGGGTGACGTCAAAATCCAGGTCATTTTGCATTTCGTAGAGCTCTATGATGTACCTCCATTCTTCGATGTAGTGCTTCTGTCGTTCACTGCTATCGTCAGGCTTTAATTCTAGCACACCATGAACCAGTACCAGTTTCTTCATCTCCTTTTGACGTGACGAACTAGGGTTGGATTTCCGCTTCTGTCTTTCTGCCCATGGCCTGTCAGGAAAAATGCGGGCACTGAAAGTAGAGTTCCTAGTAGCTGACTTGCTACGAGAACATCTTCCATTTCGCGTGTGTTGTCAAACATTACTCGCAGTAACTGAGGTTCCCCTACGTGTGGAGATGATGGATTTCGTGAAAGGTGTGTAAGAGTAGTTGGGCGAATTTTCAGTCCGAGTGCGAAGGTTATTTCAGCCCAGCAGTTTTGCTCCTCGGCTTGTCTACCTTTTGGAGATTCGCTAGTGGGTTCTGGGACATTTGAACAAATCACTGTCATCATCTTTTGGTTACGTAATAGTTATTTGTTCTACAGTTTCTTGTGACCGTAGGTTTGTCGAGTGAGAGTGTCTGGTTTGTATTCCGTGAACGATAGGCCAAGGCTAAAGCAAGATTTTTTTTACCTACAACGCCGTTGGTTGCACTACCTGTAGAGGTCAATTGTTGTTGCCCTGCTACTGACAGGGGTGATCGTGCAATTTGTGCGTAACTGCATACTTTGGAGCATTACGTGAGACTTGGGAGACCGTTCAACCGGCTTGTTTCACTGCTGTTTTTCACTAACGGTGTTTGCCTTTCGCTGGACGGGGTGGCATTGTTGCTCGAGAGCTTTTTCCTTTCAACTGGTCATGATTCGGGCTACGTACTTCATTAATCTGCAACTCAGTTCTGAGATTTTCCCTTCCAATACCGTGATCAGTTCCTTTTGCTCTGTCGACGTAACAGCCAACATCTTACACCTTATCGTAAGCGTCTGAACAATCTTAATTATCGGACTATCTGACGATAAGTCACAGAACCACAACCTACCTATCGATACGCTGTTACCTTTAGGTGTAATGTTCACATTTGTTGCGTCGTGGGAATTGGCACAGAAAGAACACGTGATTTTCGAGAGGGTCTCAATTCCCCGCTTGTCTGAGCTATGATTGACCTTGGGTTTGTTGCTCACTGGATTCCCGGTCGACAAACTTCTCCGACTCACGGATCAATAGTCGGAATGCACTTTCAGGTTGCGCTGGTCACCCGTTTCGGCTGCCTGGTTGTCTGCTCCGACCAGCGAGCGGGTTGGTTGTGATGGGTCACTAGGCGCACGGGTAACCAAAATCACACAGGCTGTGTGCAGTGCAATGCACGTAAATATATGGTGGTAACGTGAGAGGACAAAAGAAGCCTGTAGCTATGGTATATACTGGTGCACAGTACTAAGTTATATATTGTGTGACAGCCTTAAACAAGCTCTGCCGAATGGTATCGCAAATGTACTGATGAAACTCAAATAAGCAAAGTTACTCACGCTGGCCTTAGTGAATAGACTTCCGAAGACTTCGTTTGTGGTGTACCAGCATGTCGTTGAACTTAATTCAAAAGTATAGACCCCGTTGGATGGAGCTCGGTGATCCGAATCGATTGAGCGTACTTCCGAAGTGGTGGCACAATAATGTGATTGGATAAGTCCAATTTAACACAAAGCACATGATTGCACGATTAGCACGCACATGCTGACAAGGTCACATTATTTCCTACACCGTGCCCAATTGATATCCTAAGGGGCACAGAAACAACTCCTAAATATAGCCGGAATGATAGCAAACAAGTTAACGCAACAGAAGTTTGCAAACAGATGCTGTTAAATGCTGATACTTTGCCGTGACCGTGACACGGACCGATCCGCATAGAACACAGATGATGACCGAGGGTGGCTTCACTACTCTGGGGGCCTAAGTTGTTTCATGAGGAGATCTGCGAACTCTGTCAAGTTGGGTCATATCATGCCAGCTTTCATCAAGTAAACTGGTTCGCACTACCGGGGAAGGTCAATCTAAATTTCAATAAAAATAAGCCAGTTCAAACACTCAGGCGCTTTCATATCAATTTTCATTAGTTTGTGTTTATCTCAGTTATCCTTGCAGACGCTTTTGCTTGGTGTGATTTTCCAGAAGGAGATATCTTCGTAACCGCGTTGTATTAAATTTGAGTAAGTGTAAGGATGGTCCAGAAAGTTGGTAATTTTGTAGAAACGGTTAATAAATCTCGGAAAATCTATGATAGGGATTCGATTAGAAACCTATGTACCTGATCTATTCTTATCGCTTTGTAAAGTATGAGAATAGTTTTCAAATACAATGATTGTGCAAATCTAATGCTCGTCCACTTATTTCGGAGAAAAGAGATTCCATTTCAATTTCTTATACCTCAAGTGTCCTCCCAAACTGACCTAATCTGAACAGCTTCCCACTTTTCCGATCCACTTATTATCCTTATCCTGTACATGATCGCATCACCATGATCATGCCTATCTAGCCACGCGCCACATTGCCAAGAATAAACAATTTATTTATTTGTTCTTTTTTTACCTATAAATTTTCTTCGGCCTTTGTGTGTTGTAACTTCTTCAGTGTATAGATGAACGGGATTTCCCCCCAAGGACACCAACGATAAAGCAATGGCATATACTGAGCTCAGTGAGGTTTGGAAACAGTCGGTTGTTATAGTTACCTTTGTGTCAAAAGCGAAAGTTCCCTAACAACTATCCCAACCGATTGCTTCCATAGCTCACTAAACTAATGACTGCTCAATCGGTTCCAAGTATCTTCCAAGATTTTGATACCAGTAGCACAGATTGTCGCAGAACACGGTTCTTCAGGGACAAACGGTTTATTCAGTAAAGCGAGCTCAGCAAGCATGATAGGCATTTTTCGGCGTATATTTGGGTGGGCAACTGATCAGTTATAACGGTATATTAGTTCAATGCACTTTCTACCTCAGATTTCTGTTCCACATTTTTGCATTAAAGTACAATGCACACGTTTAGTAAGTACACCATTCATTCTCGCATCAGTATTAAGCAATATATGAGGAAACCGCGAGGACATCACAGATATCTGCACCATTTCCGAGTCAAGTTAGTTAACAGAGGAAGCAAATTGGTTCGTAAGCATTTTCAACTTGGTTCGTAAGCATTTTCAACTTAATTCATAAGCAGTTTCAACTTGGTGCGTTTCAAAGTTTGGCTAAGGTGCACACACGCACCGACCAGTAGCTTCCTCATTGGTCAGACACCGTCGGCCAACAGGATGCCGTGTGTCACTGTAGAGCAGGTGTTCTCAAACTTTTCGGCACATGCACCCCTTTGTAGTGTAACCTAGCCCGACGGACCCCTGAGCTTTCCTTATCCACAGGACTAGGCTTTAATGACATAAGAATGAGGTGGAGTTCATCGCTGTACACTGAATTTGCACAGTTGTTCATTTATGTTGGCAAAAGTGAAGGCTGTCGAATTTACATGCAAATGCAACTATATTAAGACCTAGTACCTTGGATAAAATTCGTTCCGACATGCAGCGCTGACTTGTTTGATACTAGGTGTTGTTGAGGAAAGCTATAACCTCGGATCTCGTTACGCTTCAGGTCTGTTTCGGTACTTTGTTTTGTATAGATATAATGCGAGGATGCAATCTCACACAGATAATGTTCGGAAATAATAAATTTGAAAAGGGAGAAGTAAACGGTTAAGTAGACAAATAAATAAACGCCTATTCACTGCAAAGTCAGGACTTATTCAGTGCATCGTAGTCTTGTATACGACGCCAAAGGCGGGTGATTAGGAAAGTTTGCTACAGCTAGCAGATTTTGGCGTAGTGGTAGAAAGGAAAGGCATCACAACTAAGGTCGAGGATATGCTCTAAGGAAGAAGATGATGAGAAATATCGGTAAGTTGCTTGTTTTTGAATGCACCGTCAGCCTACCGTTTATGCACACGATTATCGGAGGTGATTTCAATCATTCCACAATAACATAGTCCAGGGGAACCTCTCCTACGGAATTCTAATAACTTATTGCATTCAAATAAGTAGCTGTAAACAACACGTCTCTCAACCTACCAGAGGTGAAAGTACTTGGAATCTTCCTATTTATTGGAACATGCCTCCTATTAATATTACTGCTCTTAATGGATTTATTTGCAGCGATCATCGGGTAGTCAACTACTGCCCAATAATATGCATGGTCCATGTACAAAATCCAAAACATCATCGTTTGTTCAGTTCGGTAGATTGGAACTCGTTTAAAGATTCGGTTTGTTCGATGAATACGGACAACTTCTTTCTCCCTTTATATCGTCAACAAGCAGCGGACGTGTGTTTTGCTATCAATGGCTTACGTATCGTTTCAACTGGGCAGCTAAAATGTGTCCACCAAACTAAACACAAATTATATCGAAGGTGTTAAGCAGTAGCAAGCTTCGTAACATTCGCAAATGCAGGCTAAGTGCAACGCAATGCTTTTATTCCAGCAGTACCAGATCATCGAAGAACTGAGGCATCAAAATGACAGAACTATCATTCTGGAAGAATATAAAGCTTTGAACTCCCTTTCAAAACTATTGAACCAATTAAAAAATTCCGTGCCCGCGGTACGCGTCGCAGCAGTTCTTTCAATATTATCACCATGTGGATGTAACCTAGTTCAAGGCACCAGGTTATATTTGTTAATATTTCAGCGCTTATCTTGCTGAATCGAAAGTTAACTAATCACCAGACACACCAGCATTTGTTCCACCGCACATCACTGGAAGTATATGTACAATGGAATTCACTGTTACGAAAATCACTGGCCAAATCCCTCGCTTATCCGCCTCAACTTAGGCAGGCCTGATGGAATCCCCCCAACTTACTAGAAATCGGTGGTAGCCACTTGCCACTAGTTTAGCTCAACATCTTCGCACGCTCTTTTGCAGTGGAGTATATCTTATTCAACGGAAGACTTGTTGTTATCCATCATCGTAAAAATGGAGCCGCTCAGGGGGGGTTAAAATATTTTCCCTTATCAAGCACAGCCAATCTATCTATAATAACGGAAGGAATTGTGAAAGATGGACTACTTATCTTGAAAATGGTCAACACCATCAGCACGTCGAAGCACAGTTTTATGCAAGGTCGACGCTGTGCAATATGCCAGACGGACTTCTTAAATCACACAATGGCTACCATAGAAAACAGAACAGTTATATTATCCTGTTCTTGGGCATGCAAAAAGCCTATTATAAAGTGCCTCATCGGTTATTCGACAAATAGAAGGCGATAGGCATTGGAGTGCCGATGTTTCCTTGACTGTCTGCATATCTAGTGGGTAGGCAGCAGGCCGTACACATCAATAAGCATTTCTCTAAACGGAAAGCAGTCACCAGTGGAGTAATTCAATAGAGTGTTCTCGATCCGTGATGTATTCCAGGGAATAAGGCAGGGTGTTATTTTCCATTTGCTGATGACATTAAAGTTGTCTACTCACAAGAGCGTGCAAACACAAAGACAGCGGTAAATCTCATTCAGGACAACCTACCTGCACTTGAGTCTTTGTGCCAACCGCGACAGATCTCAGTTGTTGTGGACAAGTGTAATATCTTGTAGTAAAAATGTCAGCTACCGACAGACAGTTTGCAAGGCACATACCTCTTGCAATGTATGGCTGTTTGTGACTTAGGCGTGCGATTTTCTGTTAATAGCAACTTTTCTAACACTGTGATAAAGATTTGAAAGCCATGAAACCCATAAATCTTATCTCACGGAATCTCGCATCCGGTTTTAAAATGTATACGTGTTATCTTGATTGGAATAAAGTACAATAGTCCAATCGAATCTCCGAAAATCTGACCATCATGCTGTTGGGAGAGTACAACGAGGTTTCACGGAAAAACCACTCGGCCATTCCTCAAAGATGACATATGGGGAGCGTTGTGATAAGTTTGGATTCAACCCAGTCTGGCTTCGACGAATGAAACTGAACCCAAGTTTGTTCACGGAATTATAAATTATCAAATTCACAGTTCTGATGATGGCGTTCACATGTTTTTATACAGCTGATACCCGATCCGCAACAAAGAGATTCCAAAATTTACTACGGGAATAAGCGACAGTTGTTTCTAGTCCAAAACGCAGAGATTTGGAACAAACTTCAATGAGATAACAAAATATGCTGTACACCGCATAATCTTAAGTTTGCATGGCTATTATGTTTGCATAATCAAAATCCTTGGATAAAGGTTTTGAGAAGCGTGTCGATGGTCCCTGAGTAAAATACGAAAAACATGCATACACAGCTTTTTAGACAATAGCTGCTTTCATTTTAGTTCATATTACTTTCCGACCCGAAAAGTCGTGTGTTTATGAAGAACCAAGCTTCATTGAAAGGTTGAAGAATACCCAACAAAACAATTCGGATCACCCTGTGTTACCCAATTTATAATTTGTGCTCATGTGTTCAAAAATTATCTATGTAATAGCATGAAAATTATTTTACTTATTTAGATGTTTTTGTTGCCGACTACTCCTCGTAACCTCGAGGAATGCGCCATTCATTTATTCATTTATTTAGTTGTTTAATAAGCGTGTATCTAACTCCGAGCTTTGTGTAACAACCCATTCGAACAATAAATAACGAATCCGGACCTGCGGCGGTTGCTGAAGAAGAGAGTTTCCGAACCATCCATGGACAGGGCTAACGATTTCCCAGGTGTACAGCATTACAATATATATGCCATGATCCAGACGGTCAAATGCTTAGATGATAGATGACATCGGTTCAGGTCCCACTACCCGCTGTTTCGGTCCAACTACAGGGCGCAATCCGTAGACTAGTAATACAGGACCGGTGCAGAAACCATTTCTCATATGCTACAATGTAAAGTGTTTTCAACATAACTAGTTAGTGCCTCAGTAATAATGTACTCCATTAACTGTAAGCACTGGAAGGCGAATCATTGGGCGATAATTGACGGGTTCTGTACGGATACCACCCTTAAAAATCGGGAATACTGATGCCATGCTTCCACAAGATGGGGACATATTGTATCTGCTTAGGAATTCTCATACAGTCCACTTGACAACGTTTGGACAGAGTTTGTTGAAAGTTTTGGCGGCATCCTCAACAGAACATCAGAGACCAAGCCCTTCGTCCCGCAAAATTGTCTTCAATTCTAAGTGGCAGGAATCAAAAATGCCTGGCGAGAAGGAACGTAGCATGGGGTGCTTACAACTTTAACCCCGACTCAAAGAATTTGGACAAGTTCTTGGCCAATGGCGACCATTGCAATGCGCTCGACCGTGAGGACGAAGTAACATATCAAAAGCGCCTAGCCAAAATACCTCTAGCAAACAGCAAACTGCTGTATAGGCATGTCAACAATCTTCGAAAAGTTAAGCATGGCATCCTTGCACTTTTTCCGACAGGCGATAGATTAGGAAGCGCCGAAGAAGCAGCTAATGCGCTGCGGCTACAGTACGACCCAATTTTCGAAGTCGATGCCTCTACCTGTTCCATAAGATCACGCACATTACTGACTCCATTGTTTAAATATGTAATTTTCAACTCAACGTTTGTGCTAAGGAGGTTACTCTCACTGTGCGATGATAGCTCTCCGGGAGCAGACAACATCCGCCCGAAAGCACTGAATGCTGCGGCCACCAAGCTAGCTGAACCACTGTCAGTCCTTCAAAAGTTCCCTAGATACTCAACAAGTCCCCCCTATGAAGACGGGTGGCGTTATCACCCCAATTTTTAAATGCGCTAGCCATTCAGTGCCTGCAAACTATCGCCCAGTAATTCTCCTCCCTGTGCTCGCGAAGGTGACCGAAGCGGTCGTCGCTGTGGTACTAATGGAATACCTGGAAAAATGGCACCGAAGCAGCATGTTTTCCGTCAACATCGGTCATGAACCACCAACCTGTTGATTGAACGAGGCAGCTGGATAGAAGGGTCTGATGGTGGAGTCGGGGTTGACGTCATCTATCTGGACTTCTCCAATGTTTTCGACCGCCTGGATCACCGAATCTTACTTCACAGGATACAGAGCTGCAACATCGGGCAGTGACGAATTAATTAGTGTCAAATTTTAGAATTTCAGTATTTCGCTTGCTCGCCTCTTTGTTTGCAAAGAATGAAGCTCTTTGGCTTTTTGAGTTTAGGGCTAACATCAGGTTCGTCAGCTGGGTGAGTAATGTGTAGTGTCGCAGGTGAATGTTCATGCCCCAAAGACTGCAAGAAGAAAACGAAGATGAGCCAGGACCGCATTGTATGCATGAAAACACTGCTTTCTTATACAGGGTACAACAGTTTATGAAACAAAGCTAGTAAAGCAGGTTGCAGCCTATCAACATCATGGGAAATAACGACTAATAGGAACACATGAGCAATGGCAAAAGGAAGAACCAATCAGGCAAGTTCGAGGAAACGGCATTAGCGGAGATAAACCCCTGAGATAGCATCCATTATGAACGTGTTAGGCAAAGCAATTGAAGCAAAGGAATGATGCATTTAAACAACTTTCAACTAACAAACGATAATGAAACGAAAGCAGGCGACTAAGAATTGTAGCAAAAATTATATGTTCATTGTGCATCCCTCTAACATAATGCTATCCGAAGCGTTGTCGGTGCGTGGTTTCATTAAAATGCTCATGTCGTATTTGTGCATTGTGGACTCACGCTTGGGCCGGGGCACGGAAATTAAGCTAGTGCGAGCCGTAATGCAAAATTTTAATACCCAAGTTGATATCTGTCTGGATTTAACCACCACCCTTAAAATCCTCGGGCCACGGCCTATGTAACTTGGTAATTAATATAGCCTCGTTGTGGACTGAGCTACGACGTATCCAAAGTACAGGTTTTTATGAATGTGGTGCTATTGCTCTTAGTCGCGGGTGATCGTTTCGAGTTCATAATATCCTCCGGCGTCCAGAAAACCGTGACCAAAAATGGTGCTGGCTACGGATTCCTTCCGGTATTCATCAAAGCCGTGCTTCCATTGTTTATGCTTGCTCCACGGAATTTCCAGGAATATGCGAAAGGAACAGGACCGAATTCGGATACACACTGTCGGCGGTGGGGCTGCTTTGGATTCACCGACGGAAGTCGGCACAACTTGGAAAAATCTCGGTTCCACACCATGGAGAATTATCCAAGTAAGACCAGAATTCTCCACCGACGTAGAAAACTTTTTGTTCTCCGCAAGCGTACCAAAAAATGGATCCTGTGGGATACGCATCTATCCTGATCTCACTTGGAGCGCGCGACAATCAAAATATACACCGAAGATAGACACAGCAATCAAGACCGCCTAAACACAATCTTCATCCATGACGTGCCAGAACATCCTTCTAACGACGTTCAAGAGGACGGAAGGCACGATTTAGAACAGTGGCTGTTCATTTGTAAAACACCTTCTTTGGATAATACTATGGTGCTATCGCTCACCAAGATACCTCTCTTACCAAATTATGGAGGATGCAGTCGTAGAATCCTAAAACTTATAGTTTAGTCAGAAAAAATAGCAACGGATATTTTGGATCGATGTCGGAGAAATAGGAAAAGTCTTCCTTCTGAACTACAGTTAATGGTCGCGGTAGCCTTGAAAATTTCAAATATGAAAGCACCTGAAGCAGTGAACGTACAGACGATGGTACAAGAGCTTAACTTGAATGATGTGTACTTGACTCTGACGTAGGTCTAAACGAAGATTGGGACGCAACTTGGCCGAATCACGTTTCGGACGAGGTATCATTATCCCAGAAAAAGAGCAACTGCCGATCACCCATCGGTCGGCATTCTCCCACACGTGACCGCTTCACACCTCTGTGGGCTGCTAGAGACCGTTAAACTGGCCTGCTTTTATATGAATCTCCGCGTTCTTTTAATAAACTGGCCGAACTGTAAGATTGCCAAGCTACCGAGCCATATGATGTCACTGGTATCACCGAGACGTGGTTGAACAAAGGAATGACGGACGCTGAAGTTTCACAACCGGGCATCTCGCTGATCCGGAACGATATGCTGACAAAAGAAGGAGGGGCAATCCTGTATTACCGAAGCCGTGGCGGATCCAGACTCGCAGTTCCCCGACTCGCTTTGATGCCGCTTGCAGTTAAAAGGCAGAGACGGTTGTCTTTTTGTCTTGTTGTACCGTCCCCTAACTCTACACCAAAACCGACTGCCACCTAGCGGGTGCTTTATGATGCAGCTTACAGCGAAAGTACACTCACATATTTATCATGGGTGATTTCAACGTACATTGTTTAGAAACTCCTGCCACAATCGGAGAACATTCAAAGCCGATCTACAATATCTCGTAAGTACTGTTCCCCTTTACAATCAAACCATTGTGCCCATTCGTTTGAGAAGTGGTAACAAGCATTCTGTGCTGGATCTTGTGCTTACCAACGAAGATCATAGGATTGATGTGTTGGTTGTAGACTGCCGGTTGGGTCTCAGTGATCACACAGCCATCAATTACAACTTCGTCTGCTATGTGGAATATGGTAATGAGAACCGTGAGACTGTGCAAACCATCACAAGCTACAATCGATTAGCCTGGCTTTTCAGAGCTATAACTTGGTCGTTCCTTGCCGAGGAACCCCCGGAAGTCGCCTGGCTCGAGTTCATCAAAAATTCATTCAGCTGATTGCAGGGGCTTCAGAGATATGAGTTTACAATAAGTTTAAATCAGTTTCTTTCGTTAGAAACACAACTCGAAGATGGATGGCAGTACGCAACGCAGCATGGCGAGTATGTGGAGAAGCTCCTGTACCAAAACCTTGGGACAACTACGTAGCCCAACATAACAACTCCATTCAACTGCTAAGAGAAGACAAGTCCGCATAGCAGCAAGACATCTTAAAAACCTTCAGTGCTATGCAAAATCTGCTGTACAAGCAAGTTAATAGCTTAAGAAAGGTGCAACAAGGATTTCCTTCAGTGAAGGCAGCCGATTGACCAACAAAAACACCTGTGGAAGCAGCAAACGCGCTGCGGATGAAATATGCCCCCACGTTTCAGAGGGTCTTGCCACCAAGCGATCTTTCAACATTTGTCGTGTCTCCTCCAGGACTAACATCACTTTTACCGCGAAGGCTTCATTGCAAAAGCTGATGTCTCAACGCAAACACAGCTCGCCGGGTGTCGACACCATTCACCCAGAGGCACTGGAAGCAGCAGCAAGTCAACTGGCAGGACCTCTAGCTCAGTTTTCCAGGCGCTGCTTAGACCAGAATCAAGTTCCCGCCATGTGGAAGCTTGGAATAATAACACCGATTTACAAAGATGGAAGCAGTAATGAACCCTCCAACTACCACTCAGCATCCCTACTTACTATACTCTCCAAGGTCATGAAATCCATCTTTGCCGATGCACTGGTGTTTTACCTGGGAAACTGTAACAGCAGCACGCCTGAGCAGCACGGTTTCTGTCGACAGTGGTCATGCTCAACGAATTTACCAATCGCACACATTAGTTGGACCGTGCCAGCTGACAATGAAGAAGGCGTTGATGTGATCTAGCTGGACCTTTCGAAGGCTTTCGATCATCTAGACCATCGGATACTACTATGCAACCTGCAGCATTACGGAATGGGTGACCTTCTTTTAAGCTGTATCGCCAACATTCTACTTCAACGGTAATTAGTGGCCAGAGTTCGGATCTCTAGCGGACCCCATACAAGTCGAGTGTGGTGTGCCGCAAGGCTCATTACTAGGTCCATGTTTGTTTTTGTTGTTTATTAATGACCTTACACAGGGAATCACTTCAAACCTCCTAATGTCTGCTGATGATGTGAAGCTTTGGCGCAGGATCCAGGCGAACGCCGACCAGCATCCGCTTGAGAGTGACCTAGATACGGTATATCAATGGTCAAACTAAAACTTACTGCACTTCAACGTCAGTAAACGTAAATTGCTTTCCATCCGACATCAAGGCAGTTACTCATACCGTCTCCGAATGAATGATGACTTGGGCCTCGAAGACTAGGAAGCAACACGTCGGACTGTTGCGGCGGGCGTTTGAACAAATACACAGCTCCCTATTTCGATAACTGCTCAGTGCGTATATTCGCCCCCTTGTCGAATACTCATTTTAAGCCTGGCATCCATGGCTGAAACACGACCTTAATGCACTGGAGCAGCCACAACGTCGGGCATCTGTTAATGTAATTGGAATTCGCAGTCCTTCATACCAGGAGAGGCAGCAACTATTGGGGGTATTCATTGGAAGCTATCGGTGTCTACGAGTCGACCTGATTATGGCATAAGTCATTCCGCAAGACCCACCTCATGTGTGCCGCTACTTACTGCAACTCAACACCAAAATAAACATGAGGGGCCACTTATTGAAACGCGTAGAACAGTAGAGGCGTCTGGAGTGTCGGAGAAATTTATTTTCCATTCTTGTCTGTCAACAGTGGAATGCTTTCGCAGAATTGGTCGTCTCTGAACCGACAACAATAGTATTTAAAAGACGGTTGAGTGACGCACTCATCCACTTAAACTTTTTCACTTAATGCTTTGTCTCCTTCCTATACTTGCGTTTACTGCGGATTTATTTAATGTTAACTGTGAGCGCAGTGAATCTAAGGGGACTGCAGGACTACAGCAAAGCAAATAGTAAGTACTTAGTTTCATATTCGAAATAATCATTGCTTTATTATTCTTTTTATTATTATTATTATTTCGATAGCCCTACCAACTATCCAACGGGACTTTCAAAGCAATGCTTCTTAATCCGTATAAATTCATCGTTCCTCCAGTTTTGGTGACTTGCGAATTGCACCGCAATCGCGTGCCTAGCTACAACACCAAGAACGTCACATTGAAATTTTCCTGACACACTTTGTCAATGAGGGATCTTTAAGTGGGTTAAATTCATTTACGCGGATCATTGACGATACACTAGATTATCTCTACAGGAGCGCTTGTGCACCTTGGAATAAAGTCGACTGCAAAAGTGGCTTGCGTCTATTCGTAGGAGGTTGTGCACGTACAGTGGGAGTAATTGAATAATTAACATTCAGTTTGCTCTTGCTGATAATCACGTGCCAACCAACACTTGTCTCAACGCCATTCTGAGATTTTGTAACAGTTTGGATACTGAGCGAAGCTGTGATCATAATTATTCTGAGCGATCTGTAGCTGATCGTTACCGGCGTAGTTGGGCCTTTGACAATATTTACACGCTGGTTAACGTTCAATAGTAAATTTGATGGTTTTTTTAACAAGCTACCCAGTCTCTCGTCGGAGCCAGAGAGAAGATGGTTTGGGAGGTTTGGGGCCTATTCCCTATCATGCTTTCTCTCGGTGAAGCGGTTTTGTGTTCCTAATTTACCTAATCGCTGGTTTTCATTTGTCTCCCTAAATGTTGTTGTTCAGCTCAAGGGTTGGAGAAATGACCGCTTGTTTCTGTGACAAGGATGTACAATTTGTGATGTGGATGAATGAAGTTATTTGCACGAGTTGGATCCAATAGATTGAGTGCACTCAATAACGTGTGTTAAGCTCACTTGTATGAGTGCGGTTACGAGCGTCTGAATAAAGTCAGATGAAGTATGAGAACGGGGTGCATGCGACCGCGCGGTGCTGCCCTTTATTTATTGACAACTTTGAACCGCCATTCGTTGAAAATATGTGCTCTATGCAGCTCCATCTATGTCACTGTATCTCACTTCAACGGACATGTGATTGATGAAAATTTTAAAAACATGCTCACCATGACAACTTAATGAAGGTTGATATTTGGATACCACATTTTCCGGCACTGAGCCTATAGCATGTGTGAAAGAGAGTTTTTCCTTCAAACCAAACTCCCCTCACTCCCCATCTGACCATCCACTAACAACGGTCGTGGGCATGCAGCTTGGTCTATGGCTTCATCAGTATGAGACCATAGTTAATTTCGTGTCATTCGTTTTTTATTGCGTGACTATAATTATGTGCTCGTTGATCACCAATGTTCCACTGGAACAGACTTTAGATATTATCGGCGTTCACGCTGACAAATTGGGGATTTCCGGCGCAGCACCTCAAGTACCTACTGAGATTGTGCACAAGAGACATTCAGTTGTAGTTCAATGGAACAATCTATCGTCAAATAGATGGTGTGACCATGGGCAGCTCACTTGGTCCAGTCCTGGCTGATATTTTCTTGGACCACTTAGAGAAAACCACACTACGTGATGGCATAGAAAATGTGCATTTGTACTGTAGATACATTGATTACACGTTTGTTGTGGTTGATTCTGCTCGGTAGGCAAAGCACCTACTCGATGTTCTAAATGCCTGCCACCCTGCAGTCAAATTCACGATGGAAAGTGAAACTGATAACACGTCCCAGTTTTGGATGTTAAGCTAGCAATGAATCCAGGCGGTGCGCTCACTCGATCCGTGTATCGCAAGTCCAGTTGGACAAGACAGTACCAGAACTTTAACAGTTTTTGTCCTATAAACCATAAACGAGTATTGGTTCGCACCATCTTTGCGGGTGATCGTAAAATTTGCTCTAAAGATACTATCAGCAGTGAACTGTACCACGTATCCTCAGCATTACATGAAAACGGATAACCTGAGACATTTGTAGCACGATATATAAACACTGCAAGCAAAGAAAAAAGGCTGACTGACGTCCCCAACGAAAGGTGTTTATTATACTATTGTTTAAAGTGGATCAAACGACAGAAGTTTCCGGCACCATCTCCACCAGATGATAAAGAAATGTTACTATGCGACTGAACTTTTTCTACTGCACCAAGTAAGGAAGCTGCTATGTAAATAAAACTCTGACAACACACACCCTCTAGTTATAACCTCATGTGTTTACCTCTTTCATTGTACTTGTTGTGGCGGGTACCTGGGCCGAACTGAGAGAAGGCTGCCAACCACGATTTCAGAGCACATTCCAGGTAATGTGGTCGCGAACGGTCCCAAGCTGCCGGCAAGCTACATTGCCCAGCACATCGTTGACTGCACCATACGTTAAAATCCCCGCGAAACGTTCAGAATAATTAACCGACAGAACAATCCTCGCCTGCTTCATTTTACTGAAGCTTCAGCAGTTCGGCGGCTGAAACCGAATTTCTACAAACAGACTGAGTTTACGACCAGCTTCACCACGCCTTGGTAATATTTTGATTGTATCGAATGTAAAGCGAATGATCTTGCACGTTTTTCCTTTTAAACGCAACAGCATTTTTCCATGGATTGTATCCCTACAGCTGATGAGAATAGCTGAAATATCTGAATTCAGATTATCCCGTTGAAATGTTGTTCCTGCTTGCTATCCTTAAATCCATGCTGATTAAAAATACCTGCAGCGTATAGAACTATGTATACAAAACCACAATCGTACTGATTGCCCCGGTGCTTTGATGCAGAAAATAATCAGATACAAAACATCATTTGTCTACCATGTTCAAGTGAAACCTGGCTGTGCTGTATGGAGAATGCAACAACGATGCAACGCCTAGACTAAGCTGGACATTTAAAACGCAAACCGACAGTTATAGGGTAGCAAGCCTTAATTGCTGGTGGTCAAGGCAGAAGAAACCAAAGACCAATTTCTGTGACCAAGGAGCTATAGTTCAAATTAAAGCAAACGGGCAATCTATGAATAGGTTTGCAATCGTGATGAAAGGGGCAGCCACAGTAGACTGTGCTGCGGTGTGCATACAGTTTACAGAGTAACCGTTTCCAATCGGCAGCGGACCAAATATGAAGCTGTTCGACCTTGTGGAGCCAAGGTCTGCTAATTGCGTGAAGTGAAATCGTTAGATGTCTGATAATGCAGATGATCAAAGCACATGTTTACATTTTGGTATGGGAGTTGTGGTAGGATTGAGGAATAGCAGGAACATGTCCTCAACTAAAGCATCTAGTTTGACTGCGAAAGCAAAGTTTTAGTTGGTCTGTATACAGAATATGCTGCAAATTATATGCGACAACATGTTCACTGCGAATGCACTTTGATGCCATTTCCTCCCTGACAATACATAAAAATGGATAGCCAGTTATTTACAGATAAATGTTATGGTGCCATTGTTGCACCAGCAGTTTCACAGTAAAAGTAAACTCTTCGTTCTCTCCACTGTGGAGAAAGTAGTGCTGCTGACCCACTACTAAAGCGACTCCTATCTCACAAAAGAATCTGACTGCGCTTAGCGATATCCATTTATCACATGCGTTCTAGCTTGACTCTGGAAAGTGCATCGCTGTTACTTGATAACAGCAGCTGAATTCAAGCTTTTACCAAGGTAATGAACCCTACGGCATAAGATTAAACGTTATAAGATTTGAGGACCGTTCGGTCGAGGCCAAGAACAAAACAAAGGACACCAATGTGAAGGAGTAATTGAGAAGATTTATGGTCTAGTCCACCACTTGGTGGTGTATCAAGACAGATATTCAGAATCAGAAACCACTTACAAACGGATTACTTCATCAGAAAACAAAAGTGGTAAAGATGGCTAGAAATAAGTTCGGGTTAGATTGGTTGTGTGTGTGTGGCTCTGTGTCTACAGAACTTGAATTTGGCTTTAAAAGTTTAGCCCACTCAACTCGCAACGAAGCGGTTGCAATTGATTTTTCAAGAAAGAATTCTGGTCAAGAGGACGAATGCTTATAAACAAGCGAGCAACTTGGCGCATTTATTTTCTTGGCTGAGGTTGGATGAAAAAATGATGCACATATTAGGAGTATTGTAGTACAACGGAATAACAGACAAATGTACTAAGCTTCCACGTCGATGACTGGACTAGGCCGCCTGGTATACTTTGCAGCAGTCCATTATTCAAGCTCTTCTAGTACCATTGTACTTAGTGCTAGAAGTCGCTGCATGTTAGGTTACAACCAGTTAAGTTTGGCTACAAAAGCCAGTGGAAACACTAGGGAGGATTTCTTCTCTCTGTCCCCGGTGTCGAGGCGGTCGTCTGCAGGAGGTTGATGGTCATATCAAAAATCGCCGAAACTTTGTTGATGCTTTTCTCTGTTTAGGTAATGTGCACGTTCATTTTAACCAGTTGTCACTTCTATTACTATTAATTGGCTTACCGTTTTGCGAGACTTCTTACATTGGAACTACACATCGCCTCTAAATATCGTTTCTCATAGCGTACCTAAAAGCATCACACGACATACGGAACAAGCTAAGAAAAGATTCCATCAGCTATAATTTAAACCCACCACAATTAGCTAACTAACTTGAAATACACAAAGTATTTGAACTAGTTTTTTGTTGTCTCCAGTTACCCAGACCAAATTCTTTAGTAAAATTGTAGAGCTTATGTTTTAACTGTGTTAAAAATAACCGAAACTGAAGATTTCCTTCGATTACGAGTCTAGAAACGTTGTCGTGGGTTCTCTACCAAATGCCAGAGACTAGTCGACCGCGTAAGCTAGTTAGAATGCGTGAAGTGGTGAACTCTTTTTGTGAAAAATGGCAGCTAAATTGTTTGTCCGTCGGATCGATGTTGTTAGAGTAACAGAAGGATAATTGATTTCTTTCCGTGACAGTTTAAATATAACCTCAGTCGGTAAATTCACTCACACGTTTGGTGCGCCTTTAATGCTGCTCAAGGGAAAGCGCCTTCATTGTATATTCCATAAGAAAATGCTTTTTATGTTTCAGTTGCGAGGTTGTACCTACAAGCTAAATGCATCAGGCAAGCTTTCCTAATTTGACTGTGTAAATCGATGGGTGGTTGTCTTTCAAGCCTAAAACTGACAAAAAGTTCCAGCTGGCTCCTATTAGATCATACATGTGTAGTTGCGTGTTGATTTGACATGTCATAGATAAAAGGGTGAACGTGAATGAAAGAATCCAAACGAAGAGATTTCTTTAGCCCAACAGGGGGCAAAAATGGGCTTGTGGTGATAACTGTGACAGCAGCGAATCATAACTCTGAAAGACAAATAATAATAACAGCTGCCGTACATTTAAAATTAAGCCTACAATCGGAAAGGTTTCTTGAACCAGGCACCGATGCATTGGTACAACGAATTTGGGAAACACACGCATCCTTACTAACTGTGCACACCAAAACTTTGAGTGGATTTAATTCAAGCCCCATGGCTGTGCTTCGGAGTGCATATTAAGAGGTTTATTAGTCGGGTGATCACTTAGCATCAAATTGCCTTACCGCAAGCGATGGCAGGGTCAACAATTGGTTTATTGAAGTAAAATACAGTCAACTAAGCAGTAAATAGCCATCTAATGCTAAGTTTCATCCTGGTCACTGATTTTTCTCTTCATTCCGATACATTTCATCTAAACCAAGTCCAGTGGGTTTAAGGTATGTGCCAGAACTTGTGCGCTTCATTCTGTTCCTAACTATAGTGAGGAACAGCATAATCTTGCATTTATGCCGTGATAATACTGAAAGTGAAGGACATTCAAAGATTGTGAGGTGTTTTCAGGAAATATAGTTGACCACGTATGTGATTGCTAGCACCTGGCCAACAGATGAGTTAACATGATTCAGAATCATCTGCTTCTTTTACACTCTTCTGCATTCTCTCCCAAAGGCCTGTTTAATCATTAATCGTTTGGTTACAATTCGGTTGAAGAACCGGAGTTCTACCATTTATACCAAAGGTGAAATGCATGACAAAATTCGCGATTACTTTTCTTACTTATACCCTTCTAGTTACATGATCAAAATTAAAGCGTAATTAATATAAGCCATCTAACGAAATTCACAGACAGCAGCGTAGAACTATATCGATACAATTTTGTCGCTCTGATGTGGGAGGCAGGCAAAAATATGATTATTCGAGGTTCTCTTGCAGTCTGTGTGGGATTGATCTGGTCGTTTCACATATTCACCGAAATTTTAGCTTGGTGCATCGCTGAACGAGAGCGAGAGACAGAGAGAAACGATACACTTATATCAACTCAGGCATAATGAAGTGCTAGTCTAACTTACTTATACGCCATAATAAAGTGAGCTGATCCAAGATTCTCACTTACCATACTAGTTATCGAATTTATCGAAGTAACGGTGACTTGTAAAGCGGATTAGGAGGGTGTTGTTCGATCTTGGACACATCGGAATTTGCTTTGGGTTTATTGAATGACGCTATGGTTCTCTACCTTGTTACTGTGAAATACATGGACCAGCATTGGATGCATTTTAGACGGTTCCAAAGTGAGGCAAAGTTGTAATTTAGCACAGCTGCACTAGAAATGCAGCAGACCTTTAGCGAAATCCTCTCTTTTGTTTAGCTTTTATGCGTGTTTATTGCATGTACCTATTATATCGGCTTCGAAAAGTAAGTGAATTGGATCTATCGAAAATCCATTTCTTCCTAATAATGTACTTTTCAGAAACCGTAGCCCTATTTTAATATAGCGGAGAGTAGCTGCAACGCATGACGACGGTACTTATCTTGATGGGTCTTAATTTTGAATTTGCTAACATCAGAGTCATGAATATACTTATTCGAATTGATCCATGCAATTCGTGGCCGACGAAGAAGTGTTACTCAGCAAGCCGGCTTTTTTTCTACGGCAATAAGTAGCTGAGGGGTCTGTGGATAACATTTGGGTAGTGTAGCCATAAGCAAAAGCGTGCACAGATTTTGACAAATTAACATTTCGCTTGTGGATGGAAAACTATGGTGAGAGTCAGTGGTATCACCGATCATTTGAATAATGAACTGTAAACAATGATTTATGACGGGACAAAAAGCATCGGTTGACAGGTCCCGTAGGATGACTGGAGTGGTGATTATAAAATGATTGCTAGAAATGACGAGAGAAAGGGTAACTTCTGGTTTGAGGTGACCCGCCGGGTTCTTCACCTGAATAAATGCTGGTCTGCTCACCGCTACGTAGCGAAGAGGGTCCGTGAGCACATTGTTTATTAATACGAATTTTAATGGAAGCGAGCAATTTCACGTAATGTAAATGAGATAGAATGTGGTCCAATCGTTTCTTAAAAAGCATTACTTTGAGGGAGAAAATAATATGAGAAAGAAGAGCGTTCTAAGTTTTGGATACTCGAAGGAAGAAACATTTTATCTGCAATCAAGCCGACTACTGAGTATGGTCAGTTTGAGCACGTCGCCTCTCAGGTTAGTATTGTGGCTGACTTGCAATGGATCGCGACAAACGTGGTTGCTGTCAGACAGTATTTGGTACACAGTAATAAAGTCCCCTCGCAGCCGCTGGTATTTGACGCTGTGCAAGCCTACTGTTTGCAATTTACGTTGGTAGGAGAGGTGAACTAATCCTCTAACGATTTTTGACGCCCTACGTTGCGAAGCTTCGAGCGCAGCAGCATGGTGTTTGCGCCAAGGTCGCTAGACCTAGATCGCGTATTTCACATGGGGCCTCACGTAAGCATTTGTGGAAAGATTGATGGCACGAACTGTCCGAACGCCGTTCGTAGGAGTCCAAGGTATTGACTGGCTCTTCTCAATACCTTTTGGCCTATTTTGAACAGCCAAGCTCGTCATGCACGATTATCCCGAGGTCGCATTCCAGCGTAACGTGTTGCAGCAGCAGCTCTTCAAGTCAATATTCTTACGTACACTGAGGGCGTCTGCTCAGAACTTTGCATTTTACCAAGCTTAAAGTCCGATTTTTAGAGGGCGAGGTGTAGGCCCTCTCAAGATTTGCAGTGTTGTGTGATCGTCCACTGTCTGGATGTCATGTCGGATCTTGACGTCGTCTGCAAATAGCAAAATGTCTGACTGAAGCACCCTAACAAGATAGTTGATGAATACTAGGAACAAACGTGATCCCAGTACTGATTATTGGGGCACTCCACATTGGACTTCGATCAAGTCGGAGATGGATTCAGCTGACGTTAAATTGGCAAGTTGTTTATACAGCCTAACACTTGGTCATTTATTCCACAGCTTCGAAATTCGTGAAGGAGAATCCAGTGATCTTAACGAACATATGCTTTGGAGAAGTCTAGGTACAGGACATCTGCTCCGTGTCTGTAATCGGCTGAATTCGTCCAGCTTGTTCGGGCTAGTAAAATGGTTGTGACGTAAGATCGATTTCGTCGGAATCCATGCTGCTGTAGCACTATGAGATTGAAGCTCTCAAGGCGTCGCATGAGCGCTTCGGCGATTACCCCATCCAGAAATTTGGATGGCGCTAGGATGAGGGTAATTGGACGGTAATTGGACGGCTCGACACAATTCTTACTCTACAAAATAGGAGTAATAATGCCCTATTTCCACAAGGTCGCAATCAGCATTTCCTCAAGTCCTGCTTGGAAGAACTTGGCCAATGGCAGGGTTCATGGCGCTTGTTTTAATGCCTTCAGTCTGATACTGTCCACTCCAGGGGACCTGTGCACGGACAGTTATAGTAGTAGTCTTTTCAACACGTCTACAGAAGTGAAAAAGACGGGGCCTAATCCTGGGGGCGGAGTAAGTGCTACGGGTGAGGTGACAATTAACTTCAGAAAGTGCGGGTAAACTGTTCTCGAAGCGTGTTCGCCGCATCATGCGTAGTGAGCACCAGACTATCTGCTGCCCACTGAATTGGGATCTTGCGCCACATCCTCCGGAGCTTGTTCACGTGCCTGTAGAGTATCTTAGGATTATTAGCGAATATTGCTACGAAGTCCTATTGATGTTTGAGTTTGTCTGTGCGGACCAATTTGGCAAGGTGATTTCACTGAGATATGTAAGAATACCAGGTCTGCAAATCTGGACGGGCTTTATAAGCATGCCAGGCCCATTCCCTAAGAGCATTGTATTTTGGTGGTAGGCTCCTCAGGAAAAATTCCATTTGGTTCGAGCGAAAGATTTTGGCTTCAGACGAGTTTGCCACCAGCCCGGTGAACCGGGTGACAAATTCCTTCCAAGCGAAGTCGGGGAAGTCTTCAGCAGAAAGGTCCAGTTTGTTTGTTGAAAGATGTTTGCGAGTGTATCGTAACGGGTTACGATGTGAACCTCCTCGCTGTTTTCAGAGATAAATTCCGTGTGGCAGAACTAGCGAATGAGTAGTGTTGCATGATTGCTACGGTCAAACGGTGCACCTATGTTTACTGCATCTCTTATTAGCTCTTCTTTGGTGAACACATTGTCCAAGACAGATGGTTCGTCACCAGTTCTGAAGGTAATGGGAGCGGTTAACTGGTTGTATAGCGGAACCTTGATGATTACTGCAAGCAAGTTCTCTTTGAACTGTTCGCAGAGCGAAGCTTGGATTTAGATTGCATGCAGGTTAAAGTCCCCTACCAATAGGATATAACTGTATAAACGTGCTAGGATTGGTTTCATAGCAGTAGTCAGGCTATAGTCCATTTCCCCGGATGGATCAAGGAGAGTGGTATATAATTGCAAGTAAGCAAACATTACCACGTTCCAGTTGCAGGTAACACCAGAGGGAATTGGCGAATTTCGTTGCTGGATCTTCGATGATGTCGGAGTGCGGGTCAGCTCGGTAGTACAAGAGCACGGTCTACTTTGCTGAGTCGCTCGTTTCGTAGGAGAGTTGTACCTGACAAGGCTATTACGGAACCGGTGATATCAGTATTCAGCCAGTTTGAGTTATCATGACGGTATCCAAAGGTGCGGAAGCGTGAAGAATACGTAGCTCATTGCACTTACTGATAAGACCTTGAGCGTTGGGATACAAGGAGTTGACGGCCTAAAATTTCAGTAGTATATATGTAGTTGTTGCTTCTTTGTGAGGGGTTACGCCGACACTCTGAGGTCTGCTGTCAGTCGCTTGTTGTTGAACCGTATTCACTGGCCTCGTTGCCGTGTGGACGCTCAACAACATTTTTTGCTGCACGAAAAACGAACAATAGCACTTATATAATTTGATCATTCTGAATACAAAACTGACATTTGATTTACTTTGCAAGCTATAGATTTTCGTGAAATCGATATAGATTTCACTTTGCACACATCTTCGTCACTTTGCGCTTCATTTCACTTAAAACTACTTTTCGTTTCAAAGAAACAGTAATCCTCAGACAATTTAAGAATGGTAAATTCAAACCCAACATTGGTTGTTCTCCGTAAGCTACAGATTTTTGGAATATTGACTACTATGATTTTTACAGAGCATTAAATTGTTCATAATGATGGCCGACGACCCAGTGTATATTTATGCCCCCAGATTTACGGAGAATGGATTAAGATGACTAGCTAAGAAATGCAGCTTGGCGCTCATGTTGCAATCAAGTTCGCGAAATACTAACAACATACTGTTAAACTGTTCCTCACGCACTAAGTCATCCAATTCTTTTTGACTAACTTGCTGGGACGCGGATGAAAGTTTAACACCAGTTGCAATGTCTTCATAAGTTGAAGCCGATCCATGTAACGGCCCTCCATCTTCATGCCTACTGACTTCATCATTTGATGAAGCAAACCTTTAAATTTTGGAACTGGTAGCTCCTCAGAGTGCGAAATGGGTCGAATTGCAGAGGAAATACTGTGATAAAAGATCTTATGCTGAGTTTCCTTGCCAAAACCTCTTGTAATAACCATGCAAAAATAGCAGTATGTTAGCTGGCTCCTCGGCACTAGCCAAACCATGGAAAATTTAAATTGCACACCTATGTGTTTGCCATTTGTCCAGTCGGGAAGCATTTTCTCGAAATAATGGCCCACAATGTGTGGTGCCCAATTTCGGTCTTGGTCACCAAGGTGTGCTTCAAACTATGCTTTATTGATACATATTTCAAACGAATTGATATTTATCTTTTGACGAACGGATGTACAACAGCCGCATATATAGTAAAATTCCTCCGGTTTATTAGCACATTTATGTCATTTTGTGAACCATGGTCAAATTTAATCCGAAAGTGTATTGGTAATTACTTTTTTATTTATGCAAACGCTCAACACGCATGAAAATTTGCGCAAACAAAAGAACGATTTTCAGATGTAAACAAGCATTAAAAGTTATGTGGAATCAGTTTTAAAATCCCTTGAAACAGAAAGTTGAAAAATGTTTGTTGTTCTGTGTTATCAGAGATAGCTATTGTTTTGGGTAACAGGAAGCTTGCTCTAGTACTCAGTAACGTACACGGCAGATGCGTGTCTTCATTATGCTGTCTGGATGCGTGTAACTTCCCAATTTCGCCAGCAACTATTTTTTGGTTCCTAAACGTATAGATGCAGTCGGACTATTTCACGTACACATATATAGCAGCTGTATGGAGATGGTATGAACGTATGGGAACAGAAGCGATGAATTCCTCGTTAACCAGTTCAATACATTCGACAGAAGGTGCACAGCTTCAGTTTGTAAAGTCGTACTGGTGATAAGTTGCAAAACGATTTAAAGGCTTCCACTATGCTGTGTTCTATGAATATGAGAGAACTCCAATTGATTCCTTTAACTCACAATGAATTCCTCCTAATACACACTTTAAATACCACGATCAAATGTCAATTGTTCGCGGACTTTATGGTTGGAACTGTGGGTTCATACGTCGATGCGAATGAATAGTTTAAGGAGTAGAGATATTTGGCCCTAAATTAGCCGAACTAGGAACACTTAGGTGATTCGGCACCAACGCTTGCATCCAACCTATTTGTATGCGGAAGTAAGATTGTTTGCATAATTGACAGAGATGATCGGCAGATTTGTTTATCACGCTGGACTGGCACGAGCGGAAACCGGCATAAAAGCAACCAAAAAGGTAAATCACAAAGAAAAAACCATGATAAGTGCACAACTTCAGTTTGGCTGTCTGCGTTTGTCCTCCTGTACATCTCAGGTCGCGTAGCGGGTTTGCAATTTTCATGATCTCTGAAGCGAAAATCGGAGCAGATTTTGCCGACGTTGCTAAAGGTGGCCAATTTAGGGCAGTCCATGTGAATAAATCATAAGATATCATACATATTTTAATTGCATCATATTCACCGCTACCATCCTATGGGACGTGTCAAGCACTTGCTTTTATCCCGCGATAAATCATTGTTCATTGTTCATTGAGAGACGAGCAAATATACAATAAAGATTTAGCGTATTTAAGCGTTGTGTATTAAGTGTATCGTTGCACAATTTGTTATGTGCAGTTTTCATGGAAGTGGTGCTTCTTTTCCAGGATCATTAAACACGTTACAGAAATAGATGAACAAGCGTACGTGGGGTTCTTGTACTCATGTTGACTAACACTCGAGTTGAAACAATACGCGGAACAAAACCATACTAAAATGGACAAAGGTTACATCTTGACTTTTCTTGATCCATTAATCATGAGGATATTCTGTTTACTACTGTGGTTGTTATTCGTAAGCGTGATCGATATTGTGCATGCCAGTCAGTTCTGAATGGTCATATAGTGCAACTAGGAAGGACATTATCCATCAAAGAATTTAGCTTGTTTGGAAAGTAGCTGCATTTTTTATCACCGTTTTATAATTATTATTTTGCATAACCAACTTCCGCGTATTCATTATATTTGTTGACAGATGATATAGGAAGACTTGCTGTTGCGAAAGTTTGATTGGTTCTATGCAGTAGTTTTCGGTTGGTGCCCTTTCAAATATGAGAAGTGGAAAGCAGCATTTTCGGCATACTTCATTTCTTTATCATCGAAAAAATAAAAACGCTGTTCAAGCAAGGAAAAAGGTATTGCATACGTTTTGAGTAGATGTGGTGGCAGAAGGCCTGTGCCAAAAGTGGTTTGCAAACTTAATTAGGTAATTAGCTGCTTAACTGCTTCATTGCTTAATTAACTTTTTCATTACTTAACTGATGCAAACCGGTAAATAACAGCACGTGAGATCTCTGAGAGATGAGCTTTATGAACTTTGACAGTTCATGATCATTTGCAACAGCTAGGTTTTACCTCAAAGCTCGACATAAGGATTCCCCATGTTCTTACGTATAGAAATTTGTGCTGTCTCGTTAATGTCATTGATTTGCTACCCAAATGTCCAGGATATGATCAATTTTTGAAGCGCGTCATCACTGGGGACGAGAAACGGGTTGTTAATTGCAAGAGATGGAGTAAAATAGATGAAGCGGCTCAAACCATTTTGAAAGCCAATATTCATCTACAATGATGATGCTATCTGTTTGGTTGGAATTCAAAGGAATCGTTTGTTTTGAGCTTCCACCGGACAACACAACAATCAGTTCTGATATATACTGTCATCAGCCGGACAAATTGAACGAATCACTTTAACAGAAAAGACCACAATTAATCAAGCGGAAACGTGTAGTTTTCCACCAAGATAATGCGAGACTTCATACAATTTTGATAACTCGCCAAAAGTTTCTACAGCTTGGATGGGATACGCTGCTACACCCATCATATTCACCAGATCTGACATCTTTCGATTATTATTCTTCCCGTCGCTGCAAACATTTTAGACAGCAAAACCTGTACTATAAACGGGGGTATCAAAAATCAACTGGATCAAATTTTGCCAGCAGAGAACAACACTTTTATAAACATGGAATCATGCTACTGCCAGAAAGATGGCAAATGGTATTGGACCAGAATCGACCATATATAATTCAATGAAATATTTATTCTCTATCAGAAATCCGTTCTTCATTTTCATAGAAGAAACGAAACAACTTTCAGGACAATCTAATGGATAAAATTAATTCTAGTTCACCAGACGTCGGTGCCTGCTGTAGAAATACATGAGCATCAGAATAGTTGGTATTCAAGGTGATTCCCTCACGAATAGATATAAATGGATATAAATGACAATTATATGAAGCATAACATTGCAAGGCATCTGCAGTCGTCATTTTTAGGAAGATGCGGAATATTCAGCTGCTTTTCATTAGAGGCGGATTGTGTGTTCCATTTCGAATTCAGTGCCACGGTTACCGTAACTCTTAAGGCCGAGAAGATGCACATGTATGTTAGGATGCCAGCAGTTGCAACATAGAAGCACAATGGTGTGAATCTTCACCACCTATGTAAATGGCTTATAGTAAGTCTTTACTTACATCCAACGCTATCAAACATCAAAAGGGCCTTTATGGTAGCCAATACAAACCATACAAACATTGTCTAGTGCAACGTTTGAAAGCCACTGTTGATGAAGCATGATTCGCAGTGTTGCAAACGTATGTTGGGATTAGTTTGTCGACCGGCTTCATCCATCCAGGTTTTGTTTGAAGGTCGACTGTTGCTAGCAAGGCTGTTGCATGTGCGACAACTGCTACTACTATTACTATGCACTGAAAAGATTACTTGGATTGGCGGCGAAACGACTGCAAGATAAATACGCAGCTTAGAGAAAGAACCAGTATCGCAATAGCGCAAGTGTGACACTTAAGTAACAATTGTTTAGCCCAAGCACACATTTTTACCTGAGTTTGGAACGTTACTGACTTGACACTGAATGTGCTTCAAAAGTGGCAACTTTTCCTGAAAATGTTTAGCGTTAGCGCCGCAGTTATACCGATCTGTATTAAAAATCGGATTTACGGGCACAGATAATGAATATGTCTTGCAATTCAGTGACTAAAATGATCCCACGCACTAAACACTATAAAGTTTTGTAAAATGACCGGACCCGCAGCTGCCTGCAGCACACGTGACCCTGAATACAAGCGTGCAGTCTGATTTCTTTGCATTTGCCGTTGTCCTAGCTAGGCTGCATGTTTCGGCTGAATGAACGCCTCATAAATAAAAAGAGCCTGTTTATCCTCATAGATAGCATAGATAGCCGATGGATGTAGAGGTTCGCGTCGCAGTCACCGAGTAAGTTGGCGAATTCATGTGAACCGAGTTACTCTCCCAACCAGTATAAATAAGCTCCATTTCATAAGTGGAATAATACCTTCGGAGGAGAGAATTTTCAAATTTACGCTTCAGGTAGTATGGTCTTTAAAATACCAACAAGTCTTGCTACGCAGGACTAGCTACTGGGACTAGCTACTAAGTTGACGTAATAAGTAAAAGATAAAAGCGTAGGCTTAACTGCTGGGCAGCATGTTGAGGGCTTTACCTGAACCGTACCAAAATTCCATGAGACTCATTAACCTGCACTCTAATTTCATTGTAGGCGGTAGTAGTACATTCGCAGTTTGTCTGGTATCTACTCCCTTGTCTCTTCGGAGTGGATCGTCTTTATGAGTATTTGTCCCAGTAGCATATGTTATCCAAAAGTGAAGGCTGTCTGGAACAGGTCCTCCGCACTTAAATTAAAAAATTATTTGGCCTAATTCACTTTGTTTAGCCTTGAAAATAGCCTGCTTGGAGGTGTAGGCCAACTAGGTTTGTTTTCGATGAATCTGAGGTGCTTCATAGTTGCATCACATATGCATATTGCTGTAAACTACCAATGTTTTGTTATTCACATTCTAATAGATTCAACTTATCGATTTACTTGCTGCAATGTGAGAATACTTTAAAATATTACAACTAACCTCCTACTACTTACGAGCAATATAAAATAAATAAGCTTTCCAAGTATATAAAGCCATGGATATAGCGTCTAGTTAGAGGACGTCATCACCTCGCAGCCTAGCCACTGTCAGTGATAGTGCAAGATAGATGATGCTATATCCCAGTTAGTTTACAAATTATGTAGCCCAGCCAACGTCCTCCATGGATCAGTGGCTTAAGCTGTTGGCTAGTTGGCATCTGCCTCTATCGGTCATGGGTTCGATCCCCAGGGAATGAGCACCACTGACGAGTCCCAATTGGCCGAAACGCATCTAGGGCTTTCCTGGACTAGGCTGTGCTATGTGCTTAGCAACCCACTGACTAAATACCAGCTTTTCATATATTCAGATCCTTCGTAACCTGGACACACTGTACACCATGAAGACAATGTCAACATATTCGACATACCACTGCTGATGTCTTAGTCACTTTTCGTCTTCAACAGCATACCACAATTCGGCACACTAAGACTGCAATCTTGAGATAATGTGTCTCCTCGTAAGTGGAACAACAGCCTCATTTTGGTTATTTCACATTTTTTGCTGCTTCCCCAAATGTCAGTGGTAAAGCCAGTTAAAAATTTTTCTCATCATCCTTTATGGTATGTTGACGACCGCATTCCTTTTCTTTTATCCCAAATAGGCGTGCCTCGCACTGTCGAAAAAAGCTCTACTTATTTGAGGAACCTAAATAGTATGTTTTGAATTTTCCTGCTTTCGCTGTTATGTACGCACTTGTAGTCATAAATATCATGTCAGCGTGACGCGCCTCACTTGGTTGAGAATAAACATTTCATTTATTTATTTGTTTTATGTGAATAAAGTCACATACGATGGTAGGAAATAACATGTCCATGATGGTAGGTTTCTTCAAGAGCTAACCAAACTTTTGCATTTCGAAGTAGTCACCTTGTAGAAAGACCACACTGTATAGTCATGTCAAGTTAAATCAAGGCAAAATAAGTTTTATTTATCCAGATGGGTACATTTTCAGCACTTTACAATATCGACAACGAATGAGTTAAAATTACATTATCAGCGCTACATTTATAAGAATGCATAAAAGGACACTGTGTAGAAGTGTCACTTGAATAAACGATCAGTGTAAAGGAGCAACAATTAAACAGTTCCGGACAAAATAATCTAAAGCCAGTGTTACAAGCTAGACTTTCAATCGGGACGGTCTATTTTCACTTGCACAGTATCTGGAAGCATTCTCAAAGGTTACGCGGAGAGCAGCAGCGGTGCTCTCGGAAAGAGCTTGACTAATACCAGTGTTGACATATTCTGAGAAAACCAATGTATTCATAGGTATATTGTAACAAGGTTGTTCCGTGTCAACGGTTTGGCCGATTTAAAGGCCCGCCAGTGCTTTACCCTGAAATACCCTTTGGTTGGTTACATCCTGTAAACAGCAGTTACAGCTCCAATGTCTGCCACCGCACTTCACAAATGATTGACTATTTTTGAGCGTTTCAGGTGTAGTTATCCGTGATACTGTTCGAAACAAGGACACAGATTGCCTCGGGAAGTCCCTCATGGTTACGCTCTCGGGTTTGTAAGCCAGCGCTTCGTTACGTTTACGAACCCGTTGCGGTGTTCGTGTGTTATCGAGTCCCCCCATTTGAACCGACAAGAGTCAACTGTTAGGCAGTTTTCAGTCTAGCTTTAGAAAGCACGGAATACCCGTATGAACAATGGATAATCGCAAGGAAACGCACAGGATGCTGGGGGGTTAATTCAGGACAACTCAACTTGGACAACCGAAAAGCGACGAAAATGTTCGTAAAGAAAATGTCTGGCTATAATCCGCAAATGAAATTCAGCTATAACAATTCTTGTCAGGCAACATGACCAGTTATCAAGCAATATGAGAGAACCACATGGACCATTACTTTGGATGATATGGAAACAGTAACAAGCCGACGTAGCATGACCCACTGACTACCACCTTGACAAGAATATTGTTAAAACCTCAATTCATTTCAGTTTCCGAATTTAGAACCATCACCGAGGTGTGGTGGATCAAGTTACTGTAACGCATGTCGCCAGCGTAATAACAACAATCAAACTGGTGCTAAGGGTATTTATCCGGAAAAACAGACAAGCATTCAACGCGTTTAGTGGAATTGTCAAATGGACAAACTGAGATGAATGAATGAATGCCCATTTACTTCGTAACTGAGCCATATGCAACAATGCTGAACTCCTACTTTTGCTGAGGTAGTGCCGTATGGTAGTTTTGTTAGGAGAACACACATGCTAAGGTTTGCAATAGATTACAACACTACTCCTTACTATCCGTCAAGAACAAGGGAAGGCTTGAAAATAGAGGTCACCAAAGAAGAGATATTCATTAAAAGATCGGCTCAAGAAACACTGGCCCGCCATACTGCAACTTGCCCTGAGAACGCAGTTGAGCAACCGCACTTAATCCACCAACTCATCTTCAATGAATAACTAACTTAAGGGTGATTCCCACACACCGCTTCATACGGGGTTCGAATAAATTAGCAAGCGCTAAGGCCCTCGCTGGTTTGGCAGCATTCGTTTCCGGATTCGCTTGTCACGTTAACACCATGGAACAGCACGCCTGCGCCTACAGAGGGACCATGGGTGGCTTGCGTTGCATTGCACTTAGCTCCATCCACACGCCCCATATCCACTGTAAACTGGAAGGAATGATACCGGGAGGCATCTGGATATAGACCTCTCACATAAGCATCAAAAAACAGAAGGAAGGCACGAATATCCTAGAGGTACAAACCTAAAATATCCCAGAGCCTCAAACTCAAGTGCTGCAAGCTGTAAGCACTTTTGCTGAACATGCACCATCTTCCCGAGATGATCTGCAGCAAGCGAATGAACGAGAGGTCCCCTCAATCTCTAAAAATTATTCACCTTAATTGGGACAAAATTATTGACTTAATTTACGTCATAATGAATAAAATCTCGTTCCATTGCAGTTTAACCGGTTCTCAGAGATCATTGTCAATTCAATCAAAATTAAATGATGAACATTAAGAGTAACCAAATCCGGTTTACAGTGCACTGAACTCGAAGGAATTCTAGCCTCAATACAAGTGCAAAATCCTCGCAGCCGCACAGGTCAACTGAGTCCATTCATTGTCCGGTTATGCGAAAGCATCCTGTGCAATTGGACAGTGCTGAAGTATGCGATCCAAAGATTCGCTATACCCATATGTACATCCGTAATCTGTTCAACGTATATTTAAACAAACATGTCATCCAGTATATGCATATAAAATAAGTCAATTCACGAATAGATAAGTGGAGGCCGTAATGGGCGCATACCCAAATAGCACTCACCCTGTAGTCTGGATATCATCAGCACCCACATGCAGGAAATAGTTGCTGGCGTCCAACTTCGGTTTTGTTAAAAGGCACACGGCATAAATTTGACATAGAGTAAGATGCCTCCTTCCCAATATCTTCCATGATCGGGGGGCGGCCACGGAAAATTATGTGGTTCAAAGAGAGGTTCAAACGAAAAGCAAGCATATGAACAGTCATCTTTGAACTGTAGTGAGCAATGCAGTATATATATATATATATATATATATATATATATATATATATATATATATATATATATGGCGGGAGAGTCTACGGTGCGCTTAGGCTGGTGGTGGCTAGATCCTGACAGATGGTCTACCCACTGTTGCTACTGTTGTGCCCATGTCCTGGGCGTCTCCTCGTGGCGACCGCTGGGTGAAATTTGGGTTTCGCCCTTCTCCCTGCTAAGATCCAGGACACCAATCCGCATGAGTCAGTGAACTGACCATGTGCTAGACCCGCTGACTTTCGGGTGTTCATTTAATCGAAGGCTTTGGCTGAGGACCCGAGTCGTTCTCCTGTCAGGATTGGGCGCCCTGGCATTATCCTAGTCCATCCTCTTCGGAGGTTAGGAAGTGGTCGATGTCCCACTTCCCGTAAAACCTAGCCATGGGAGACAACAGGTCTACGGGTTGTAAGCTCACAGCTCGATTGGCGTAATGAGCGCCACGCATAATGTCTGACGGTGGGAGGACACTTCCGGGTGTTCAATGGTTTGCTACTGCCCGCCTCAAGCCAGATAGCCCCCGGTCAAATTGGTGCAAACCCGCCAAAACGCACCTGCGTCTGGCCGTAGTCGCAAGCGTATCCTACTGCGGACGCAAAACATATATAATTCATTCCAGTACGTCAAAGGCTGCGTGTGACGGCCGTCAAGCAGTTCCCAATCTGTCTCTGCAATCACATTCCCGAGCTGAATCTGCACCTCACTGCCTTGTGGGTTAGGCTATTTAGCCAAAGGCTCCGGGCGGAGTCCCTCAAGCAAACCTCCAAACCACCCACTGCCTTGTGGGTCAGGCTATTGAGCCAAAGGCTCCGGGTGGAATCCCTCAAGCAAACCTCCAAACCACCCACTGCCTTGTGGGTCAGGCTATTGAGCCAAAGGCTCCGGGTGGAGTCCCTCAAGCAAACCTCCGAAGCACAACGATCACCTCACGTGCGATTGTCCACCAATGCAATCGTATGCCTGCGCGCAAAGGACTCAGAAACCGGTGCTGGACCGTGCGCACACTACTGGACCGGAACTGGAGTGAGCGCCCGGAGCGACGCACTGCACTCGTCGCGATGGAGCTGGCGCGCTACCACATCGATATTGCGGCGCTCAGTGAAACTCGGCTCGCTGAGCAAGGTAAGTTGCATGAATCAGGTGCTGGCTACACATTCTACTGAGTGGGTAACACCGCCTCAGCACCACGTGATCATGGGGTCGGATTTGCAATATCCGATCGCCTCCATGGTCAGCTGGTGGGTGAACCAACGGGCATCAGCGCGCGACTGATGACTGTTCGCCTACGACTCGGAAGATGTAAGTTTGCTACTTTTATAAGCACGTACGGTCCGACCATGTGTTATCCTGCTGACACGCGTGCTCAGTTCTACACTGAGCTATCCTCCGTGATACGGTCTGTGCCGAGGAGCGACCGACTATTTCTGCTGGATGATTTCAACGCGCGTTGGGCGTGATGCATCAGCGTGGACAGATGTTATCGGTGCGCATGGCATTGGCTCAGCGAATGCGAACGGTGACAGGCTGCTCTCACTGTGTGCCACTCACGGCCTGACGAGCACGAACACTCGGTTTGCACTGAGTGCGAGTGATATAGCAAGTTGGACGCATCCACCGAGTGGTCACGCTCACCTGCTTGACTATGTCATCGTACGTCAGCGTGATATGCGTGAAGTGCGCATGACACGTGTACTGCGTGGAGCTGAGTGTGGCACTGATCACAAGTTGGTGCGGACCAAACTGTACATATATCTTCGTAAAGCTATGTACTGCACTCCCGCCGCAAATCGGCGTAAATTTAATCTTCTCTCCCTCGGTACTGTGGCGAAACTTACTGAGCTAGAGAAGGCGATGGCTGCAAGCCTGTGTGATGTGGACTGCATAGCCACAGTGGGCGACCTGTGGCACCACAATCGCGCCAAGGTGACAGCTGCTGCCGAGGAGACCATCGAGCGCGCAAACTGTAAACGGCCTGATTGGTTTGAGGAAAACTACGCGACGACCGGCGCATTGGTGTGTGAGAAGAATGCAGCATTTGCTGCATATGTTGCTGACCCCAGTGCCTTGGGAAAGAGTAGTCAGTTTCGCAAACTTCGACGGTGACTGACCCGAGAGCTCCGTCGCATTAAAAATGCATGGTGGACGGAGAAGGCGAAACAGATGGAATGCTACGCCGAACGCCGCCAACACAAGGAATTCTTTGACTCCTTGAAGGCGGTGTATGGACCGAGATTGGAGCCGCTGAGGACACTGATCGATGGTAGTTCAGGCGCTACCTGCACACAGACTGCAGACATAATGCAGATCTGGCGAAAACACTTTGACTGTTTCTTGAACAACCGTTCAGAGATCGACTGGCCTACATTGAACGGCCTGAAGCAGCACGATGTGAAGGCGAATCTGGTGGACACGCCGACATTGGATGAGACGCAGAGAGCACTTGCTCAGCCGCGAAACGGCAAGTGTGCCGGGGCCGACGGGATCCCGCCTGAAGTATTGAAACACGGCGGACCCGCGTTGGTGATTGCGCTGCACCACTTGGTGCAACTCGTATGGATTGAGGAGGAGGTGCCTCCTGAACTGAAGCATTCCATTGTGCTACCACTACAAGGGCAAAGGTAGCAAGCAATGTTGCACGAATTACCGTGGCATCAACTGGCTGAGTTGTGTGGGCAAGGTGATTGCCCGAATCTTGCTCAACCACCTCGTCAGTCAGGTTGTGGAACCTAACGTGGTGGAAGAGCAACGTGGATTCCGTTCGGGTCACAGCACTATAGATATGGTGTTTGTGGCTCGTCAGTTGCAGGAGAAGTGCAGAGAACGACACCAGCCATTGTACTCGCTTTTTGTTGATTTCACCAAGGCATTTGATACAGTGAACAGCGAGGCATTGTGGGTGGTGTTGGGTAAGTTTGGTTGCCCGCGTAAGTTTGTAAGTTTAATTGAATGTCTGCACAGTGGTATGCGAGCGAGGGTGTAGCTGAATGGACAGAGCTCGGATGAATTTGCAGTTTTCTCTGGTGTGAAACAAGGCTGTGTGTTAGCTCCTGCCCTGTTTAGTATATATCTTCATGCAATGTTATCCTGTGCTTTTGATGCGGCTTGTGCTTACGCTGTTCGTGTGGAGCACCGTATTGATGATGAGTTGCGGAACATCCGTCGTTTCGGTGCGAGAACTCTAGTCTGTGAGACAACTATCCGTATGTTGCTGTTTGCTGACGACTGTACGTTGTTTTCACACAACGCGGATGAGTTGCAGCACATGACTAGTGCTCTGGCTTCGACAGCGGCAAAATTTGGGCTCACCATCAACACAAGCAAAACTGTCTGTCACTTTCAGCCTTCACCGGAGGTGCAATCTTCAATATTGCCGCAAATCAGCATTGGTGCTGAAGTATTGGAAACCACCTCCCGCTTCTGCTACCTTGGGAGTGTGATGTCGACTGATCAGCAGCTACACGTTGAGTTGCGTATTCGCGTGTCGAAGGCGGCAGCGGCATTCGGGAAGCTTGAGTACCGAGTGTGGAACAACCATCAGCTTAGCATTGACACGAAGCTGATGGTGTACAAATCCATGGCACTGTCTGTTCTTCTATACGGCAGTGAAACGTGGACGATGTACCGTCGGGATGTGCGATATCTCGAGCGGTTCCATCAGCAGTGTCTGCGACGAATTCTGCGGATCGGCTGAGGCGCCAGAGTTGCAGACACGGAAGTGTTGCGCCGAAGTGGGATGTATGCAGTGGACGGCATACTTTTACTGCGACACCTGAGATGGCTCGGTCATGTTTCGCGTATGGATTCGACTCGGATACCGAAACAACTCTTATACGGTCAGCTGAGTATTGGGAAGCGGCACGTGGGGAAACCAAAGTTACGTTACCAGGACATGATTACAGTGAGCCTCACACGTTCTAATCTTGATTGCAAACCATGGGAATCGAAGGCGGTTGATCAGCGCGCATGGCGCGATCTGATCAAGAAGGCAGTTGCCGAAGTGCGGGAGAAAGCCCTCATGCATGCAGAGAAGAAGCGGCAAGTGTGGAAGCGTCAAGCACCGATGGGTTTTTCTCCATCGACATCAAGCGAATGGTGCTGTGGAACATGCGGTCGCGAGTGCCTTAGTCAGGCAGGCTTAGTGAGCCATGAGCGAGGCCACTCGGGACTACTACCGAAGCGACGACGGGTCCTGCAGAGAAGTATTCAGAACCGGCGCAGTGTTTGTAGGTACGCTGCATTCGATTTACTAACCGCGTGCTTGCATGCTAAGTCTCTTTATTTCAGGTGGTGGGTTTTCAATTTTGCCTAAATGCTTTTCTTTCTCATATAAATGTCTACCTGTACTCCATTCCATTAACTTGCACACCTCGCTTAAGCCAATTGTGTTCGATTTCCATAACATTTTTTTGTTCGTGGCATTCCGTAAAGTATAGTTTCTGACCTCGTGAACTTATCTGGGATTCGTTTGTAAACAACTTATTTCATATGCTCATTAACTTAAGGTTTATGTCACCGTTTCCTTATGCATTAATCAAGTTATTTTCTTTGTCTCTCTCTTTCTCTCAAGTGCTTGGCTGTTGTTTGATATCCCCGGTGTGGCTGCGCTTGATGTGCATGTTGACAAGGTGCCTAACTGTCTATTAACCGCTACCTCGTCCATACTGGCTCCAGGAGACAGTTGGTCGTTGCTGGAGGGGACGGGGTGCACGGTCCTTGTGGCCGTGTTAGGCTCGAAGAGTGGTTCCATGCACTCAGTGTGGAGCGGACTACGGTCCAGCCACCGCCTTGTGTGCGCTTGATTCCTAAATACAGTGTGCTTGTGTTTGCCTGTGAAGGAGTGTGGGCCGGCTCCGTTGATGAAACGTGGTTCCCATCCGCATGCCTCCCGGTCTTATTCCTTCGGGTTTACACTGGATATGGGTGTGTGTGGTTGGAGCCGTGGGTGGTGCAGCGCAAGCCATCCATGGTCCCTCTGTAGGCGCAGACGTCCTGTGGCTTGCCACAGTGACAGGCAAATCCGAAACCGGATGCCGCCATCCATATATATATATATATATATATATATATATATATATATATATATATATATATATATATATATATATATATATATATATATATATATATATAGGTCAAAGCACGAAAAGTTAAGCGAAGATCACGCTGGCTATACATCCAGATCGGTTTCCACATTATTCACTCGGTGCTGTCACTAGATGCAACCGACAGTATACCTTAACCAGCTGTCGAAAACGCACATTTACTAACATTTCCAAAGACCAACGGCCAGGTACCTAATCCAAACTGGGGCACTGCTCGCATTTTATCCACTCGCTAAACCAGAATGTCTGCATCCTACAGATCCTACAAGGGAACGAGACCTTGAAAATCCCAGCCAACCCTATCGTTACTCTCAGTGACTTTTTCCGATAACTGACCGGTGGAGATTATTGTTCTGTTATTTAAGTAAAATTGGTCCAGAGCTTCGCAACAGTGTTACATGAAATCGAGAACTGGTGGTATTTCCGCCTGGTTCTACAACAGTGGCCCGCACTTGGTGATGCAAAACATTCACCAATGCTTACGACGCAACGCGTCAACATGTTCAACAACAATGGAACAGATGCCAAGCCTACTCCAAAAGGAAATTATGCCATAGGCGAATGCACGCTACATATGAAGGCAATAGGCACCGGGTGACAGATAGCGAATGCAACACTGAGCAAGCAACTTACCGATACACTTCTGTCACCGTGTAGCTTAGAACAATGCCAAAACACACCGGCAGCTGAAGGAGGACAGGATGGTCACCCACTTGTTGCAGCTGAGAGCTCTATGCAACAACCTGAACTGGCCCTAGGGCCTGCATCATCGGTCCTACAAATAGACGACCGTCAGCCGACCCCGCATGGGTCGGCACGGACCTTAACCGGAAACCAGCATTCATGCACACACACTTCTGACTACCGATGCCCTCACCTGCTTGTATACCAATGTACAAGGTCTTCTCAGCAAGCTAACCGTACTTCGTATGCGTCAGGTCTCCATGCTTTGGAACCTAGTTATGGTCACCGAAACATGGATGAACACAGATATCACGGATGCTGAGATTGCACTATCCGGCATGAATTCCACACGAAACGGTCGACCTAGAAGTGGAGAGCGAGTGCACCTCTATTATCGATCCGACCAGCATTTTGATGTCATTGAGGACCCAGAACCGCAAGTGGTCGACGCTCCTTGGTGTCGTATGCACGTAAGACGTTGTGTGTTTACTACAAGATCACTATACGGTTCGTAACCTCGCGGCTCTCGCCTTTTTGTGGACCATTCATCACCATTTCACTGCATAGCACCTAGCGTGCATTCATTCTACTCGGAATCATCTTCTCTACAGGGTGGATCCATTCCACCCGGATTATTCCCATCGCTTCAGCCTCTAGCTTGTGTCTGTGTTTTTCGTGGAGTTTGCCGGGGAATTCACACGCAAAACCTCTCCAGTCTGCAGCTTTCCGTGGATTTTTTTACAACCCTTCGGATGTTTACATCATTCGATAGAGAAATCTTTCCGCTTGCTAACAAGCCTTCAGGCGCTTCACAGCACCACTGTGCATAACAGTTACAGAAGAAATTCATTTTTAACTTGCGCACTCAAGCGCCCAGCAAACTTCACGATCGCCATCGCATCTCGGCCAGATCAATTTCAATCACTCAGACGACCCAAGCACGTCCTACACGGCCTATTCAAACGTGACCGCATGACGCACAGGCCCATCACGCGTAAGTCGATCAACGTGTCCTCCGACCACAAGCGGACAAGACGGCGAAGCACACCTACCACGCACGACACCAAACTAGCCCGTGAACCGGGCCGTGCCACTTCGCTGCAGTCGACCGTGACCAATGTAACAAGGGGAGAAGTTACAAGTGACGCTGAGTCACTTGCCCAGACAGTGGAATCGGGCCAGCATTGTGCGTTGTGTTCCGTTAATCATAGTCCAATTACTGAGGCTAACAAGCACAACAATCTGTCCGAGTCTGTTTCGTTCTGTCTTAATTGCACAACGGTTCCCATAGTAAAATGCGTAATTGCTTTGTCGAAAGATTACGACCGTCGGATTGCAGAAGTAGAATTACGCCTAAATGAAATAATTATTTCCTTAGAGGCTATTATTGCAAGGTTTGTATCTCCACCATCTCCCGTACTCACCGCCACTAAACCGAAGAAAAGAGCCAGACGTTCTCGCGAAATCACAGCGGCGAATATCTTGGGAACCCCGAACCAATCAGGCATCACGTACGAACAAAACATCCTCAGTTCCTCAGCCATTCCGCCCTTATCCAAAGCCTCGGTAAAAACCAGACTTCCGACTGACCAATAAAGTCTGAGTATCTCTAAAGGCCAATCAACTTACGCAGCGACTATTGCTAGAGACACTGTAAACAAGACTTTAAGCACAATAAGTTGGTAAACTTGATCCGACAGTGCGGTCGCAAAAAAACTGTCCTCCTGCGTTATTCGCCTCCAAATCTTTGGATTTATTCTCACAGAGACCTACGTACCATCATTCGATTTGGCTCCGCGAGCTCCTCCTACCACTGTTCATCTATTGGATCTATCATTCACGGATCACCAGCAAACTGTGCTCTTGGAACTTCGAAGTCAACCGTATTTGAAGCTTATCGGATGTTTTATTTCTCCTCTCATCACATAAGAACTCTTGTGGTCTTATTTTAAAGATCTTTTTGAGAGTCACCCGATCAGCTTACTACCATTCCTTCAAGTCGCTCTACAAAGCGATAGTCGTCAATTTGATCCGTCCTTGGAACTGCCACTGTCGTCATTAGACAGTATTTTCCAAATCACCTTGCTTTGCCTCAGTCCTAAGTCCACCACGGCCTACCCTCTACCGTCTGGATCGATAGCACGCACATCCACCCCAAAGAACGCGTGATTCATCTGGCCTCGACACGCCTGGACCTGCTGACCTCGAACCAGCGCCGACCGCCACGCAAAGGTGCGTCAGTATCTCCATCCCATCCCTACCCCTACTGAGAACATGTCTCGTATGAAGAGCAAATGCGAATCATGTGCCAAAGTCGTAAAAAGTGGTCTGGTTTGTACTATGTGTTTGAAAACATACCACACTACCTGCCTTGGGAAGGCGTTCACGAAAGCCAACACCGCAGACGCGTTTTGGTTCTGCCAAGTATGCGAGTCTATTCCATTTGTTAGCTGTCTATCTGTGCTACTGAAGAGGTGTGAAAGACTAACCGAAGCAGTCGAGCAACTGGTGAGCGCCAGAGTTACACCCTTGGGAGGAAAAGGACCTGCACTTGTGAGTGAAAATAACACCCCGAACCCACTAGTCAGGCCGAAGAAGCGAGCCAGGCGTCCCAACCCAACCCCAACGACTCAGCCTCCAGCAGTATCAACTCCATTCTCCCTCCCTCCTATAAGTAAAAACAGTGACTGCAGTGCGCCTGCCTCGACTTCTGTACTGTGTGCTGCACCTAGTAGTCTGTTCACTACACTCGAGACTGTAAGCTACAGTCAACCAGCCATAGTGAACAACCCGGCAACGTACGCATCGGTTGCTGCCAAGCAAACACCGGAAAGAGCACCGGTAACCTTTGTGCCCGAACTAGAGAAAACAAAACTGACGCAGCACGGATGGCACACACCAAGGCCGTTCACAAATTCAACAAAAACACCAGAAACTAAGCCTCGAAATCCAAAACCAGTAGCCACCAGGCGCAACCATGGTGTCCTAAATATTGTATGCACTAATGTCCCCGAATCCAAATCCAATACAATTAAGGGTAAGTTGACGGACGATCGAAATCAGTGGGTTTCCATCTGTACGTCGATCGGAGTCCATGCTAATCCCACGACATTAAAAAGAATCTCGCGCCACCCAAACGCGTTGCACTACGGCGAACCGCGGTTACTTCGAGTAACACTAAACTCGGCGGACGAGACTGAGGCCGTTCTGCTGTCCGCGAATCGTCTGCGCAACGACTCAAGTGGAGTGCGCATACTACCCGAAATCCCGTGGAAAGAACGTTCAGGGGATCCCGCCAACAAAGATAGGTACAGAATAAGTCAAGATAAGAAAACAGTGATTGCTCACGGTGTTCCTGAGCTTACTGACTCCTCTTCCGACGATGCTCAGATGCATGACCGCGAGCAATGGCACTACATCCGGGAGGTTCTTGCTCTCGAAAATGTGGTGGTCACCTCGTTGACAAGGATCCCCATATCACCAAACTATAAAGGATGCGGTCCCAGGCTCTTACAACTTGTGTTACAGTCGGAACAAATGGCACAAACCCTACTAGCGAACTGGATCAAATTCCGTTGCAGATTGCCAACGGAAATTCGTCTGAAAGCAGCAAGAACACCAACACCTTTTAATGACAATTCAGTAGAGGCACAACTCCTAATGTAAACGCCAGCTGCAGGACCCGACTCGGGGACGGTTTCAAGAGTAGCCATACTATCCGGAGGGGCCCAGCAGAGCACGAGCAAACACCGGGATTCGGAGCATCTGATACCTGCTTATAAATCAAATACTTCTCGAGAGTATGCAACCTATCCAAAAAACGATTAGTCGCCGACCCTTTAATGGTCGGCGTAACCTCATTTGCTTCATCCACGCCTCCAGTCGCCGGCCACTCACTGGTCGGCGAAACTTCACGTATGAGTTGTACAACTTCTGAAACATTGATTAAATCTGAGAAACTTTCATGTATGTACACCAACGCCCAAGGGCTCCTCAGTAAAATTAACGAACTTCGACTGCGTCAGGTTGCGAATGCTTGGGACCTAATTTCTATTACCGAAACTTGGTTGCATCAAGAGGTGACTGATGCTGAGGTTGAGATAGCCGGAATGTCACTCATCCGGAACGACCGCCCCAGCAGAGGAGGTGGGGTCCTACTCTACTACCGCAGCGATCTACAATGTACAATAGTTGAGGACCGGGAAACACACGTTACCGACTCACTCTGGTGCCGTCTCCGACTGAGACACAATGATACATGTCTCATAGCTATCGTTTACCGCCCCCCAACGTCCACTCTGGAAATGGATTCCTGCTTGATCCGTGGCCTAAACAGAGTAACACGCACTAGGTACAGCCACACTCTCATCTCCGGGGACTTCAATCTACACAATCTGGAGGTTTTGGCATCGCCCAGTGAGCAGTTCAAAGCAGACTTGCAGGAACTGATCGCTAATATCCCTTTGTACAATCATGTCACCACGCCCACTAGATTCAGGACAGCAAACAAACCGTCCATATTGGACCTTGTGCTCACAAATGAAGAGCTCATGATTGAGAAGTTATTGATGGATAGTCCATTAGGTCTCAGTGACCACGTAGTAATAACTTTTGACTATGTGTGTTATGCAGAGTATCCATATGAACACTCGGAACTAACTCATACAATCACACGCTACCACGTATTGAAAGAACTCGCCGACGAAGCTGCTTGGGAATTCTCAAACAAAAGTCCCCTTGACAACGTTTGGGCAGAGTTCGTTAATAAGCTCAGCGACATCGTCAACAAAGCATCAGAGACCAAACCCCTTCGTCCCGCGAAAATGCCTTCAATTATAAGGAGTAGGACTCGCAAATGCCTGGCGATAAGGGATGCAGCATGGCGTGCCTACAAGATTAACCCAGACTCAGAGACTTGGGGAAATTTCCTGACCCATCGCAACCATTGCACCGCACTTGTCCGTGAGGACAAAATAACGTATCAACAGTGTCTAGCCAAAAAGTTCATAGCAAACAACAAACTGCTGTATAAGCATGTCAATAAGCTTCGTAAAGTGAAGCATGGAATACCCCCACTATTCACGACAGGCGGTAGAGTACAAAGCGCCGAAGAAGCAGCTAATGCACTGCGGCTGCAATACGCCCCAATTTTTGAACTCGCAACATCTACCTGTCCCATAATATCAAGCTCATTACCGACACCTTTGTTTACAAATGTTATTTTCAACCCATCAATTGTGCTAAGGAAGTTACTCTCACTGCGCGAACATAGTTCTCCGGGAGCAGACAACATCCGCCCGAAGGCACTGAAGGCTGTGGCTAATAAGCTAGCTGAACCACTGTCACAGTTCTTTCAAAGGTGCTTTGATGAACAACAAGTCCCCACTATGTGGAAGTGTGGCATTATAACCCCTATTTTTAAAGGCGGTAGCCGTTCCGATCCTGCAAACTATCGTCCAGTGACTCTCCTCCCTGTGCTCGCGAAGGTGATGGAAGCAGTCGTCGCTGAGGCTTTGATGGACTATCTGGAAAAATGCAACATCTTGGTAATGGAACAGCATGGCTTCCGTCAACACCGGTCATGCACCACCAACCTACTTATTGCTCGAGGTAGTTGGACGGAAGTGGCCGATGATGGGGTCGGAGTCGACGTCATCTATCTGGACTTTTCCAAAGCTTTCGACCGCCTCGATCACCGCATCCTACTTCAACGGCTTCAGAGTTACGGAATCGGAGATCCTGTACTTGGTTGGATTGGCAACTTCCTTTACCAACGAAAGCTCCAAGTACGTGTTAGGGGATCACTTTCTAACCCAACTGAGGTGGAATGTGGTGTCCCGCAAGGCTCAGTGCTGGGACCGCGCTTATTCCTGGTGTTTATCAACGACCTGGCAAGTGTCATCTCCTCAAACTTCCTGCTTTTCGCCGATGACGTCAAGATATGGCGGGCGATTAGTAACAAGGCAGATCAGGATCTGCTCCAACATGACCTAGATTGCATTTACGAATGGTCAAAGAGTAACAAGCTTCAATTGAACATGGCTAAGTGCAAAGTGATGCATCTGCGTCACCAGCTGGTGAGCGCCTACAAGATTGGAGACCACACCTTGGCAAAGGTTTCTCATGAGCGGGACATGGGTGTATTGGTACAGGAAGATCTCGGGTGTTCCAAACAAGCAGAGAAGGCGACGAGAACCGGAAATCAACACTTCGGCCTTCTTCGCAGAGCCTTCGGTCGGTTTGAACCATCAATATTTCCCCAAATGCTTAACGCCTACGTGCGCCCGCATGTGGAATATGCTATTCAGGCGTGGCAGCCGTGGCAGAAACAGGATCTCATTGCTCTCGAGACTCCTCAACGACGGGCAACCAAGAACGTCAGGGGCCTCTTTCATCTGCCCTATCAGCTAAGACTGAAATCTCTAAGAATGTACAGCAGTCGATATCGGCTTTTGCGGGGGGATCTCATAATGGTTTACCAGATGCTGAAGAACCCAAACCACATTTGCCGTCCGCTGCTGGAATTGAACCCCAACATTAAACTAAGAGGTCACCCTCTGAAACTGACAATTCATTACAGCCGGCTTGAATGCCGTAGAAATTTCTTTTCTCTCCGCGTGTGTGAGCCTTGGAATGCCCTCCCTAATTATGTCGTCTCTGCTCCCAATCTGGCGATATTTAAAAAACGTGTTGACGATGCGTTGTCTCACTTACATTTCCTTTTATGACTTGTTAGCCAGGGGCTACAAAACGCAATCAAACGGTTTCTTGCAAAACGCTCAACCATTGGATTTATGGATTTTTATGTTTAATACGCGAACATCTCCGCTATTTCACATAAGTCTATGGTGAGTCCACCACAACGCTTTTCACTTTATTATGCAATTTATTTTCGCAATAATTTCCATCCCACGGGACTTGTTAAGCGATGCTTTTTTACCCGTAATAAACCATTGTCCATTGTCCATATCTGCGACATGTGTAAAAGACCAAGCACGAAATTCAGAGACTTGTTTTAGTCCATCCATCACGATGTCTCCCACATTACCGAACACCAGGAGGAACTACGGTGCTCTAACACTCATATGCACCAACGTTCCTGAATCCAGAGCAAATTCTCTGAGAGGTAAGCAACAGGGCGATCTGAACCAGTGGAATCTCATTTGCGATCGCATAGGTGCTAGGGTCAAGCCGACTAACATCACGCGTGTGACGAGACATCCAAACTCCGTTAACTATGGTGAGCCCAGAATTCTGCGGATAACAGTGGCATCCACTGACGATGTAGAGGCGGTGCTCTTATCGGCATATCACCTCCGAGGGGAAGACAGTAAGATCCGCATCTTTCCGGATGTTCCATGGATCGAACGTCAGCGAGAAAAAAAACAATTTAGACGATCGCAACACGGCCAGCTGGCGAAAAACCATTTTGTTCATGGTGTGCCCAAGCTACCAACAGCTAGGGACGAGGAGGCTCATGCTCACGATAGGGAAGAATGGCGGTACATCCGTGAAACTCTATCTGCAGGCGACGTCATCCTTCAGTCGATTTCTAGACTGCCCGTTTCACCTCATTACAAAGGTAATGGTTCCTTATGTTGAGAGTGCATCCAACAGAAATGATCGCTCCTTTCCGTATTCACATGTAATCGATGAATATTTTACATACGTCTCAGGTCGCATCACGATGTACGACGATTTGTCACGGTTGCCGCATACCTATTTAATTCTGTAGCAGATTCCTTCATAAGATGTCCCTTTGTCAAACTCAGGATACTGGAATTACGGCGCTGCCTCGGGAAAGCGGTTGATTCGGCTTATGGGAACAACACCGTTTTAATGACTTACAATCGGGAGATTGCAAGTCAACTTTGGATCTTTTCCTTTGATATTCGCTATGCATCAAGGTGTAGTTCTGTTGCATGACCACCACCCACTCTGTCAATTCACTTTTCTTGGTAGCTGCATCGGCAGTGACGGACGCGTAATTGCTGCAGTTATTTCACACATTCCGAATCCAGAACTGCGTTGATGATCTCGCGATCCCTTTGATGCTGGAATTCGTTTTGATCAAGCCTCCAAGCTGGGCTATTTGTTTGCACCCTGAGTTTCGCTTAATGTTGAGGGCTGTGTGTGTAAGATCACTGTAAGGATCGATTTCGTCGACGATAGCAAGGCTTTGCTCCACCATTTTGAAGATTTTAAGCACTCTTTTGATCATTACTAGCAACAGATGGCATGAGGGTGGTGCCCACAACGACCGGGTGCGCAGGCCAGTGCTAGGCGACGGTGACCATGTTCAACAAATACGGTCAAATAATCTGCGTCTTTCTAGCACTCACTCATTCCCGCGCTCACTGAGTAGTTCTTTGTTTCGGTTACCCGCAGTTTAGGTGAGGAGATCGTCGACCTGAAGATTGACAATGTTGTCCATAAATACCAAGCTTGGTGCTTTTGATCCATCTTACTCTCCAAAATAAGGTCCGCGCAGCCGAACTCTTGCTCGGTTCGACGCGTATTACATACGGCCGGCGTTAGTAGTTTGCTCTCGTCGCTTATTCGGATTCCCTGTTCAGAGTGCGCATGGTACTGTGGTATCTATGGGAGACATGAGTGCTTATAAGGCGAACGGGTGTGCCACAAGGAAGCTACCTTGCTGATGTTCACACGATATCCGGCCGTCCGTAATCCTATGGTACGCACAAAAAGCAAGTACACTGACCCTGTTTACTGGACGCGTTCAACTACCAGCTGGCGAAAAACCATCTTAGTTCATGGTGTGCCCGAGCTACCAACAGCTAGGGACGAGGAGGCTCATGCTCACGATCTGGAAGAATGGCGGTACATCCGTGAAACTTTATCTGCAGGCGATGTCATCCTTCAGTCGATTTCTAGACTGCCCGTTTCACCTCATTACAAAGGTAATTGTCCAAGGATACTGAAACTTGTGGTTCAGTCCCAGCAGATGGCGGCGAACTTAATGCGTAACTGGCATAAAATGCACAATGCACTGCCATCGGAACTACGATTTAAGGTACCATTTATTGAATCGAAGCCACGGGAGGATGTGACACCATCTGTGGCTCAATGTGATAAAATAAACGGAGCCGAAGACACTGCATCAAAATTATCAACCACTGAAAACGACGCTATTGAAGAGCGTTCTGCGTGTGCAGGAACGACGTTAGGCGGGCTGCAGGCCCGTGCAAAATGTTCATCGATAAACTGCGCAAAAAACCATCAGGTGCCGGCCTTTCATCGGCCGGCTTAAATCCAACTTCGTGTAATCCTCCACAAGCTCTTTTGGTGCTCAAGCAGCTGTCCTGTATGTACACTAACGCTCAAAGTCTACTTAACAAACTACCCGAACTGCGACTACGTCAAAGGTCCAAATCCTGTGACCTCGTCGCTATAACGGAGACGTGGTTGCGCCCGGATATCACAGACACGGAGGTCGAGCTACCAGGCATGTCCGTCGTTCGGCGCGATCGATCCAGTAAAGGGGGCGGGGTGGCTCTGTACTACCGCAGTGACCTCCAATGTGAGCCCATAGAAGACGTGTACAGTAACGTGCAGGATACTCTTTGGTGTCGGCTGCGTTTAACAGGCAACGACGTCTGTCTGGTGGCGGTCGTTTATCGACCTCCATCCTCTACACCCGAGATGGACTTCAATCTCGCGTCTGCGCTGAGGCTTGTGATCAGCAGGAGATACAGCCATATTCTTATCGCTGGTGACTTCAATATCCACGCTCTGGAGGCCCAAGCAACACCTACGGAACAGTTCAAAGCGGATCTACAAGACCTTGCCTCCAGTTTTCCACTTTATGGCCATATCGACAATCCCACCAGATTCAGAGCAGCAGAAATGCCGTCCATCCTGGACCGGATATTTACCAACGAAGAACTCATGGTCGAGAAAGTAATCATCGACGCTCCTTTGGGTTGCAGCGATCATGCAGTTTTACTCTTCGATTATATATGCTACGCAGAATACCCTGCGGATACTACACGGGAAAGCCGAGTTATCATACGGTACGATGAGCTGGCTCGACTTGCAGAGACAGCCAACTGGAACTTTCTGACAGACGAAGTACCGACAATCGCATGGCCACATTTCGTCAACCAATTTAGCACTCTCGTCGAAGAGGCATCCGAAACTAAGGTTGTCCACTCGAAGAAGACTGTTTCATTTGTGCGAAGTAGGACACGGAAATGTATGGCAATGAGGAACTCGGCCTGGCGTATCTATAAGGATCACCCGAGCACGGAGAGCTGAACGGCCTATGCAATTCAACGTAATCATTGCACTCAACTCGTTCGTGAGGATAAATTGACATACCAGCAGCATCTGACGGAGCGCATGGTTTCGAATCGTAAGCTGCTCTACCAACATGTAAACAACCTGCGCAAGGTGAAACGGGGAATCCCTTCTCTTCAAACGCCAGATGGCATGACGCTAACTACGGAGGATGCGGCGAACGCCTTGCGGCTGCAATATGCTTCGAACTTTCAATGCATTCCTTGGTCATCTGTTCCGTTGTCAGCAGCTGTTTTACAACCAAAACTTACGCACATAACTTTCACGGCGGGGATGGTATTAAAGAAGTTGTTGTGTATGCGTAAGCACAGCTCTCCTGTAATCGACAACATTCACCCTAAGTCCCTTGCGGTAATGGGAGAAAGTTTAGCAGAGCCTCTGGCACGATTCTTCCAACGCTGCTTCGATCAGATGTATGTACCCGAGATGTGGAAATGTGGGATCATAACCCCAATTCACAAGGGCGGTAGCCGTTCTGATCCAGCCAACTGCCGTCCTGTAACCCTTCTCCCGGTCCTGTCAAAGGTTATGGAAGCTATTGTTGCTGACGCATTAACAGCCTATCTAGAAGAGTCTGTCTTCCTTGCACATGAACAGCATGGTTTTCGACGGAATCGATCGTGCACCACAAATCTGCTGCTAGCAAGATCGAGTTGGACCAAATTAAGTGACAGCGGTGCAGGAGTGGACGTGGTCTACCTAGATTTCTCAAAGGCCTTCGATCGACTAGACCATGGAATCCTGATCTGCAAACTTCAGAGCTTCGGCATTGGTGATCCGCTCCTAGGATGGATCACAAGCTTTCTTCTCCACCGGAGCTTAGAGGTAAAAGTGCGTGGGTCCCTGTCCCACCCAATCCAAGTCGAATGTGGGGTACCACAAGGATCGGTACTGGGGCCACGATTGTTTTTGGTGTATATTGACGACATAGCGGCCCTCATTCTTTCCAACTGCCTACTCTATGCCGACGACATCAAGGTCTGGATAGCGATCAATACACCAGACGACTCCGCAATACTTCAAGAGGATCTGGATAAGGTGTATGCGTGGTCAGTTCAGAACCAACTCCCACTCAACACGGAAAAGTGCAGAGTATTACACTTACGTCACCAATCAGCATTTTTCTATAAACTGGGTGACCATGTGCTTCACACAACTGCTGAGGAAAAGGATTTAGGAGTCTTGATTCAGTCCGACCTTGGTTGTTCAGCCCAGGCAAAGAAAGCATCGAACGCGAGCATTCGAAATTTGGGCCTTCTCCGGCGCACATTTGGACGCTTCGATCCATCCGTTTTTCACCAACTTCTAGGTGCATACATACGACCACACGTGGAGTATGCAATACAAGTCTGGCAGCCGTGGCTGAGGAAAGACCTCTCTGGTTTAGAGAAACCTCAACGACGCGCAACGAAGAACGTGCAAGGTTTAGGCCAGTTACGCTACGAAGACAGACTGAGATTGCTCGGGATATTTAGTGGTCAATATCGACGACTACGGGGAGATTTGATTTTGGCTTATCAGATTCTGACAGACCCCAATCATACCTGCCGCCATCTGCTGGAGCTCAGTAACAACAATAATCTGAGAGGCCATCATCTGAAGCTGGCAGTGCAGTACAGCCGTTTGGAATGTCGACGGAATTTCTTTTCCGTGCGTGTTTGCCAAGCCTGGAATGCTCTCCCAGAATCTGTAGTCAGTGCACCCAACCTGATCGAGTTCAAAAATCGAGTTGATAGTGCACTCACTTCATTGCACTATCTCCTATAGTACAGTCTACTTATGAGAGATCCAAAATCCATACTTTAAAAATAATTTTCCCCCACGCAAATTTCAACAGTGGATTTATATTTATATTTTGACGCTTCAAACTCAAACACTTTGCCCCATGCGAATTTCAAGGGGCGATGATTCTTTTAACCAAATACTCCATACCTCATGATCCCCTCCGGAGTTATAGTGGATTATTATTTTGACACTTCAAACTCGGTGAGTCCACAAGCTTGTAGTGACTTGTTGTTAAACTATTTTACTGAATTGGTTTCCATTGAATTTTTCACACTTCTATGATTTTCGCACTGATCACCCTACGGGATTTGTCAAGCGTTAGCTTTTATACCCGCATAAATCCATTGTTCCATTGTACTAGCAATAGTTTACCGCCCTCCAATCCCTATCTTGGAACTGGATCAATGCCTAGCTTCTGCGATGAAACGAGTCCTGATACGACCATACAGTCACCACCTCCTGGTGGAGGACTTTAACCTGCACGCAATCGAAATTCCAGCATCGCACTGCGAACAATTCAAGGTGGATTTGCAAGAGGTGATCGCCGATGTACCTCCGTACAACCCTGTCACCTCTCCAACGCGATTCCGAACGGGTGACACACCCTCTGTTTTGGACCTTGTGCTCTACAAAGAGGAACTAATGGTCGACACCGTGAACATAGATGCACCACTTGGCTGTAGCAATCACGCTATGTTGCTTTTTCGTTACATCTGTGAGAACAACGTGGAAACCTATGTCGTTACACATTACGATAAACTGTGCAACTTTGTTCAAGAAACCGACTGGTCCTTTCTGGCCGAGAAGCTGCTCAATACTGCATGGATCTTGTTCGTCACCCAACTCACGGAGATAGTGGCAAATGCGTCATAATGCAAAATCCTTTGCCCGAAGCAAGTGAATTCGTTCCTGAGGAGCTGTACTAAAATATGCATGGCCTTAAGGGATTCAGCCTGGCGCGCTTACAAAACCTGTCCAAGTAACTTGACCTGGGGTGCTTACATAACTCAACGAAACCACTGCGACAACTTGATCCTCGATGACAAACTCCAGCACCAACAGAACTTAGCGTCAAAATTCAGTACAAATCCCAAGTTGTTGAATAGACTCGTCAACAAGCTCCGCAGAGTGCAGCGCGCGATCCCGGTTTTACGTGCAGCGGATGGTCATGGGCAAACCGAACAAGATGCAGCCAATGTGCTGCGCCAACACTTCATCCGTACTTTCCGGGGTGAAACATCATTTCATCCGCTTTCTACACAGCTTCCATCACCACCAGGTTTAAACGACGTAGCGTTCAAGACAGCCAATGTGATGAAAACGCTAATATCATTGCGCGTGCACAGATCACCTGGCGTGGAGGACATCAAACCGAAGGCCTTGAAGTTAGCAGTCATGAACCTTGCCGAACCATTAGCTCGGTTCTTTCAACGTTGTCTCGACGAAATATAGGTTCCGACAATGTGGAAACATGGACTAATCACTCCTATTTACAAATGTGGTAATCGTTCATAGCCCTCGAACTAACGTCCAATCACCCTCCTCCCAATTTTATCCAAAGTAATGGAAGGCATAATTTCAGGGGCGCTCATGGGAAATCTTGAGTGCAACAACATCCTTATGTCACAGCAACACGGATTTCGCCGAAATCGATCCTGCACTACAAACTTGCTGCTAGCCCGAGCAAGCTGGACAGAGTCAGTCGATGCCAGAGTGGGAGTCGACGTTGTCTACCTGGACTTCTCGAAAGCGTTCGATCGTTTGGACCACCGCATTCTCCTGCACAAGCTTCGAAGCTATGGAATCGGTGACCCTATACTCGGTTGGATCGGCAAGTTCCTCGCTCAACGGCAGTTGAATTTGTGAGTCCGCAGCTCCATTTCCGACCCAATTGACATCCAGTGTGTCGTGCCTCAAGAATCGTTTATTCCTAACATTCATTAACGATTTTGACAGTGTACTGCAGTCGAACTTCTTACTAACTGCAGATGATATCAACATTTGGCATAATATCAGGACATCGGACGATCACATCGCATTGCAGAGCAATCTCGACAGAGCTTATGCGTGGTCATCCGACAACCGGCTCCGGTTTAACGTGACTAAGTGCAAAGTTGTAAGCATACGCCATCAGCTTCTCTATGAATATCGACTTGGGGACTATCAGTTACAACGTGCTTCCCAAGAAAACGACCTCGGGGGGATCGTGCAGGACGAACTTGGTTGCTCGAGACAGACTGAAAAGGCATCCAAATGATCCCGTCAACATCTTGGACTCTTACGGTGGACTCTCGGCACTTTTGAGCCATCAGTCTTTCCACAAATGCTGTACACCTACTTGAGGTCTCACGTAGAATATGTGATCCAGGCCTGGGGTCCCTAGAGCAGGCGTGACGTCAATGTACTTGAAGCTCCGCAACATAGAGTGACTAAACTCGTTAGAGGATTCTTTCATCACTCCTATCAACACAGACTGCAGTCCTTGAGATTGTACAGTGGTGAATATCGATGTCACCGAGGAGACCTAATCCTGGTTTACTTAATATTGACGAACCCAACTCACCCATGTCGCAATCTGTTGCAGCTGAGCCGAAATACCAATCTGAGAAGTCATTAGCTCAAACTGGCTACGCATTAGAGTCGACTTGATTGTCGACGAAACGTTTTCTCCCTCCGTGTGTCCCGTGCCTGGAAGGCCCTTCCTGCTCACGTTATCATTGCCCCTACATTAACGCTTTTCAAAAAACGCCTTGATGAAACGCTTTCAAACTTGCATTACTTGATATAGTCCGTTCCACTTGGAGAACGAAACAACGCAAACCTAACCATATGATTAACGGCCCTCTCCGCAACGTGGCGGTGAGGATACATGTAGTAATGTCCATGTGATTAGCATGGATGTAGCTAAACTGGACTAAACTATCACATCTGTCAAATGAAGTAATAAATGAGTAAGCATTGTCATTTCCTTTTTTATTCCCTAAGCACTTACTGAACTTTAACAACTCTCTAGATTATTTTGCGTGTGCACATCCCATTCTCACTTAAAACTATCGTTATGCTGTAGTGCTTTTAACTCAGTGGAAGCTTAAAATAACGAGTTACTTATTCGATGATCCTTCAAATTTTAATTTTTACTCCATCCATCCTACGGGACTTGTCAAGCACATGCATTTTACCCGTGATAACTCATTGTATATTGTTCATTGACAGCCGGTTATCTAGTAGAACTACAACCCCAGTAGAATTTGAATTAGGCGGGAGCTGGCCACTAATAAGCAAATAATCGTACAAGCAGTGCTTTTTATGAACGCAGCGTGTAGCAATTCGGAACGAGCAAAGCGACTTTTACAACTGACATATGGCTGTTTCAAATGAACTCTCATACCACAACGATGGTTGATTTGCGTTCAAGAGAAATACTCCTTTTATGCGATGATGAACAATGAACAATGATTTATAACGGGTAGAAAAGCAGGTGCTTGACATGTCTCGTAGGGTGGTTAGAGTGAGCAAAGATAGATGAAGGGATAATGGAATCGTCGGTTCGGGCGATTACGGATGTAACTGCACTGCCGTATAAAGGGTTTGCAATTAGAATGTGCGCCAACAAAGCAATCCGGTGAGTGGTCATTGATCACGTAATAAGCGAGAAACAAATATAAAATAGCAAGGACAAGGCTTACTTGTGTGCAGCTATCTCGGGTCGACGGGATACAGATATCCAGTTTCTACAGTAGTAGCGTTTATCAAATTGTGTGTAAGGGGTTTGGAGTGACTCATTCTCGAGTAGGGTTATGGCACTGTCCACTGTCTGTTGTGCATTAGTGCCAGAATCTGGTGGTCGTCCGAACTATGCTATTTAACTTACCAGTGTTAAATAGGTTAGACCTCACCGGGTCAAGTAAAACACTAGATATTTGGTAAAGAACCTAACTGCAGAGTAAACTGATATTTCCATCAAGGTTAACGGACAACTCGGAGATGATGCAGCTACAAGGGCCAGAAGACAACAGTTAGAACTGAAAATGGAAGTTATTGATTCTTTCAGAAGAGTAACGTGCGTAACGCATTTACTAATGCTATTATTTGTATTAATTTCAGTTAAGAAAGACTTTCTTCCCCTATTTGGCTTATCCAGGTGTTCAAGCTCCCCGTCACGTTCTAAAGTTAAACCGTCGACACAACGTTAGCAGGTAAACGAAAATAATGGGAACGTACTTTAAGCATAAGTGTTCGTCAGCATCCACCTGAACCCAGTTATCTTTCATATGTCCTCAATGGTCTCAGTTTCCTTAGGAAATTCCTCGAGCGTAGCAAATGTCCAGATCAATATATGAGAGAAAACCGTTGTCATCGAACATATTCAGTCACAGTTGATACCAATCAGACCCAGCAGTAGTTTATCACATGCAACTACTACTAAATAGCAGCGAAGTTACTTGATGGTACCTCACAGTGCAACTGTACCTTTGCAGGTTTGTGAGGTCACTCCGCATTTGAAATGTGCCACCAACTTTTTTCTGTATGAGCCTCAAACCTGGAGGTTCCTAGTTCAATAATGTTTAAACCAGATCCTCTTAGACTATACAGATTGACGACAATGGGTTCACATATATCTGCTAAATCGAGCGGAAATGCGAATGGTGTGATCCATGCTTAGAAAAAGTTGTGTTCCCAGGCAGAAGGTTGTAAGAGCCAATGCTGTTCCTCGCGGTAAATTTGACAGCCAGTTTATTGGGTAAATCACACAACACGATTAGCACCTCAACAGGCATGCGTCATTCCCCGGTTCTGATCCATCTGCGAATTTTAATATGTTAAGCTGTGGACGATGTGTACTCAGAGTCCTATTATTTTCGGAAGCGGAATCTTTGAAGAATTTCTTCCTACAGTCATACCAGGTGAAACATTACACTTGGATGGAAGTATTCACTTATCAACATTGTAGCAATTACTGTAGGAGTTAGGTTTAAGTAATGTGGTTTCGCTGCTTTGGACGTCTTTTGACCAAATGTCCCATATTTTTCCAATTACCGACAACATTATGACACAAATCACTGTCCTGTCATAAAAAATACAATATAACACTTCAAAATTGCAATATGTTGAGCATGTTGCGTAAATGCTACTCGAGTGCTTGCGGTGCCGAAGGGTTACGCAAAGGTTTGTTGCGATCCGTGATGTGCTAAGGTAACAATTTAGCCATACAATTAGGCACTGAAACCAGAACATCCAATGCTTAATACAATAATCAACTTGGTTGCCTATGGCATGCTGCAACTGAACTGGTCGGTGGATTGGTCACATAATTTGCTAAGCGGTCCCATGATCATTATTCCCACTTGCATCTTCGTCAGTTGTGTTCAAAAATCCATAAGTCGGCAAGTCGACGAGTGTGGTTGAGAATACTTGCTACGGACTCTAAAGTTACCAGCAATAGTGTTGAGTACTTTCTTCATAATGAGGATATCCAATACCGAAGCTTTGTTTGTACGTCGTGGCTGCAGTATTGAGGAACAAGTAACAGATTTATACGCAAGTGTTTACAGCCACCTTGCAGGTTATCTTCAAGAGGAGTAACGGGGCAAGCTTTCTAGCAACCGAAGAGATTTTTCGATGTCTACATTGGTTCGAGTCAGTGGTATGTGTTAACTTATAAGTCTAACCGGTTCTCACCTGAAAAGCCTACCACCCCTCTGGCATTTCTTCCTATAGTAATGACCAAGAGCATTCCGTTTTTTGCAAAACTTGCATTTAAGAAGACAAATCTGTTGGTCTCGAGTATCTCTGTGTTGTGAAAGTTAAGCATTAAAATTAGTATTATTCTTAGGACCAGAATCATCACCCCGAATAACCACATCGCAGTGTGGAACAGTTTTATTTGAACTGATAAACAACGCTCGGTCGGTCACCGGCATAATAGAACAAACAGCGGAGTACTTTAATGCCACTTTAAGATCACTCGCGCGGACTAGTATTAATGTACCGGATCTCAGTATCTGAACGAAAAAGGAAGTGACAACAAACAATGGAGCGTATTCCCAACTAAACGAAGCGGTATGAACAAAAGTGCAGCATAAACAGCAACACATGGCAATGAGCAGCGTGGTTTGGAACTACCAATGATATATATATATATATATATATAGGAATGACAGCGGAGGATAAGTTGTAGTAAATCCCTACTTAGCTTTCAACATCGGTTGGCCTGCCACTGCCCCCATAGTTGGCTAGTTGGCATAAGCTGCTAGAGGCCATGAGTTTGATCCCCAGCAACGGACCGAGGGAATGCGCACCGCTGGCGAGATCCAACAGAGAGAAAGACTCGTCTGCTGCTTTTTCGGATTAGGGTTATACTAATCTGGCTTGTGAGCAGCTGGGATGAACCAGTAAAATATCATCAAGAATACTCCTGTTCATCAGTAGCCTACATATGGATCAGTTCAAGCGGAAAGTTTGGTAGAATGGCAGTCGATGCCAGTTAATATTTTAAGGACCTACCGCAACACGGTTCTACGAAATACCAGCTGTGAGGCAGGTTGAAGAAATTTTTCAATATTGCGCACGATGCTGGTTTATAGTCTCTTACTACTGCGGTGTGGTGAGCTGCTGTATCAGCCATTAATTTAGAAGATTCAAAGGAAATTACTAGGCAATACTGTTTCTCTTCCCCGGAAAGTGGGCAGGGGGCAGTGCTTAATGCTAGTGACCGCATGCATCTGCTACTCTAAGTCAGTCCTACGTTAACCTTATGGTAGTGTATGGTTAAAAACTTCATGCGCTTAGTGAACTTGCCTGCAATACCCACCTGGCCGGTGGGTTCCGCTCCCGAACGAAGTTCCTAAGGAACGGTTGAAAAGGCTTGCCTCATTTTGGGAATGCACTAAACTTACAGCCTTCTCTCCTTTAATTCAGGCGGAACTCCGGATGCGAAATCGATCAATCTCGAGTAGGTCAGTCGCAACGGAAGATTTCCAATCATCATCTGGTCGGCCAGCGAGATCCATTTTCCAAAGACATGGCGAACAAAAGGAAAAAGGGCCACAGACGACCGCGACTTATGTTGCAGACTATGGGTTCGTGGGCAAAAATATTTCGCACTTTCGCATTCGTAAATAAGCCTTGTTGCAATGCACTTTGACTCCGTCAGATCAAATTACTAGCCTAACAGGTGAACACAAGCACAACTCATTTTATTACAAACTTTCATGAATGTCCCCGGTTGCTTTATTAGGACAAAACATAGGTCAAATTGTGATGGACACCATTATTGTACATCATTGATCATAATCGCTCCGGGGTGCGTCGAATTAAATCGAGAATAGGCCTTATCTAATCTTAAGATAGATCAGTTTCATGCCAATGTGTTTCCAGTAGAACGACGTGTGAGATGGCTATTTTCCATTGTCACTACATTAAACCACTTAATTCTCGAGATGCGTTGAACTGAGAAGCAAAATATTTCGTACACGAGCACCTAAGATCTCACCAATGAGATGGCTATACTGAAGGTGCAAAGTTCCTAGGCTATGTATTTTCAAGGGTTATATTGTGATGTGGCTGTACAACGGGATAGTGTATGTCCAAGTTCCACTCCCGGGCAAGTCACTCGTCCGAAATAATTGGGTAATTCCGTAGTACCAGAGTGAATTATTTTATATTTTCACGGTGAATGCAGATACATCTATGTTTCACTAGATGATGTGCAATCGACAATAAAGATTTTTAATGTTTCTTCTTTCACAATCTACATGCGAAACGGATAATCACCTATCGATTGCGGTGGGACTTGGTCTAAACGGGAAACGCACTCCCATTATTATCTTCGGTGATCTCATTCCTCATGCATTAATAGCCAATTTCAAGATAGGTATGTAATTGCAGGCTGAACAGCCCCATATGTTCCGTACGGGTAACAGGTATGCGTTGTTAGACTTTGCGTTCAAGAACGAGGTGTTAAAAGCTGACGCATTAACGACAGTCTGTTCCTTGGACCTCAGTTATCATAGACCATCCGTTACGGCTTCAGCTACTATGGGGAAATGATACGTAGGAATGATGAGCAAATGAGGACCTCTTAGTTTAACTTGTCTCTGCCACAAACTAATCCTCCTTTGCTGAGTATTCACTGTTGGTCACCTGGATGAAGTCCGTCAGCAATTTAAATGGATTTATTGAAGATTCCTTGGAAATGAGTTTTTAGTATTGATCTAAAACAGTTTCTTTCATACGTGTCAGAAGATTGCAAATGTGCATGTTTCCAAAAACGCCAGTTCCTTGGGACGTGAGCTGCGGCAACCGTTGTAACTTAAATTCACTGATAAAAGTGGTTCAGCAAGAGATTATAGTGACGAGCTTTAGTAGTAATCACATAACACTACATAAATAAGTCAGTGGAAGTCTAAAGACTAGGAACCGCATTCTTCCGTCCCGTACACTTGTTTGTTCTTCAAGAACGGCCACAGATGCGAACAATGGCCTGCAGATGCAATGCTCTCTGATATAGTAATGGGCATTGAGGTCTCTTGGTCTTTTTAACACTGGTATCATCCCAGTAATGCTTTTGCCAACTCTTTCACCGCTAGCTGAACCTCACGCATTGCGTTCGCAGTAGCGTTCGTATCAGAACCATGTTCTTCCTAATATGCAAAGGTAATAACAGGGCTGAACTTCAAGCCAGTGCCCAATCAATTCCCCCGGTGCTGGCCAAGGTCAAGGAGCCCATCCTAACCGATGAGCTGCTAGCCTACTGGAAAAGTGCGGCATTGGTGCTCCCGAACAACACAGTATGCATCGACAATGATCGAGTGCTACGAATGTGCGAACAGACCTAAGTGTTTAAACGGACTGCGCTGATACTATAGAAGAATCTGCTATGATCTAGCTGGATTTTCGAAGAAGATTTACTGTTCCTTAAAGAATTAAAGTATGACCGAATCGATGAACTTCCAGTGGTGGTTGGAGCTCAATGCTCTCCATCACAGTCCATGGTTTGGTGCCATATCCACCTTATCATACTTGTTAAGAGTTATGGCAAAATAATCGCCTCAACTTTCTTACTTGTTGCAGGATATGACAACATTTCAGATGTGTGTCGAATTATCAGCTGTTCTTTGGGGAACTATATTGGGTCTATTATTATGCAGTCTGAACGCTACTGCAGTTGAACACGAACGAGGGCAATTTACTTCTCATGTGACACCCCTGCACCTACTCCTAAATTTTCAGCACATATCATCAATAGTATTGTTCTTTCGAGCTTGACCCAGAGCTGCTTGTTCAGGTTGAGGTAACTTATTCCAAACCATGCGAGAAGGCGTCGAATGGTGACCATGAACATGTTGGATGTTTGACAACGATGTTCGGACATATTGGCATCACTCGTTTTTGTCAAATTCGCTGATTTTGCCTAACTCAATACAGTCATGACAACCATGGTTAAAACTGATCGACTTGTCTTGGATGACCCCAAAGTGCGGCTGCCAAGTACCTTGTTGGAGTGCAATATCTTTACAAAAGCAAAGGCTAGAATGCTTTTCAGTGTACAGGAAACGGTATACTCGACAGCGGAGCGAGCTACGTGTGGTCTACGTGGACCTGGATAATGAGATTTTATTTGCCGCTTTTGCCTATAAATCAACAAGTAAGCCCATCTGACGGGCCCGCCCTTAAAACTTTCGGACAAGCACAGTAGTTTAGAAGGGCGTAAAAGCTTTTCCTTTTCGTGGCTGCCAACATCAGAATGCCTTCACTGGAGCAAACGTTCCCGCATTGACACAATGCATGGTTGAAAGATGACCGAATATAACAATCAGTTACGTAAACTTTGTCACTTAACAGTGCTACAAAAGAAGAAGGATACAATAAGTATGACCTCACGGATAAGAAAAAAGGAAAGTGTGAGTTCTTATCAAAATACCCCAGAATGCCAGCGCGAAACACTATGCACGTGCTGTATTAAATCACTGTCCAATATTCAATCATTCGGTGCGCCGCCAGAGCTCCTGTTAAGAGTTAACTTACCATAATTCGATCAGTGCAAGAGAACTATCAAGTGACACATTACTTGATATAGTCCGCTTCCCACTGAGGACGAAATAACACGAACCATATTATGTGTTTGGCGGCCCTCTCTGCAAGATGGCGATGGAGATACCTGCATAAGTGTCCTAGTGAGTAGCGTGAATGTATTTAAAATGGGTTAACCTATCACATCTGTTAAACGAAGCAACACACGAGTGAGCGTTGTCATTTCCATTTTTATTTTACACGGAGTTGCTGATGTATAAATGCTCTCCAGACTATTTTGTGTATGCATATTTCATTCCCATTTCAAACTCTCCTTATGCAGCAGTGCAGTTACATTTATAGACTCATACATCGACGATTTACTTATTCTCCAATCACATTAATTTTAATTTTAACTACATCCGTCCTACGGGACTTGACAAGCAAATGCACATTTACCGGTGATAAATCATTATTCATTTGATACACTAATTGCGCTCACAATGCGGTGTACATCATATCACGAAGGATTAGTCGTATGAGAAGGGAACGATGGCTGGTCATAGTAGCTACGAGGAAAATCAGCCGTAATTTTATCAATGTGACAACTAACCAGCACATCTTTCCTTTAATGCTTAAAACTGTATACAAGGGATTGAGATGTCTATATTTTAGTGTTCTTACTCAGTGTGATTTCCTTCTAACTGAACGCCTTCTATGTAACAATGTATACGGCAATATCCCTTAGAGCATTCTGGCTTAAGCCATTAATTGCAAGTTACACTTATGTGAGCCAAATGAAGATAGTTACATCCACTCAGTTTGGTGATTAGCATAATGCAGATTACCACGTTATGCGCTACGTGAATATTTCTCCTGTTCAGTGACGAACTAGACACAAGCCAACGAGGTCCCTATGGGAACACGGTTGGTTTTCGATGGGCCGATTAAAGGATTATTTAGATCACACATAATGCGCTTGTAAAGTCACTAGGAACCGAGTTATATACCCAGGTTAAAAATGCTTTATCGCCAATTGCTTATCAGCTTTGCCTACTGAAAATTCGGTGGCGATGATCCGATGGCTGGATTATAAACTACAGATCAGACAATTGAGTCCTACCGCTCGAAAGATGTTTTATCCAGACATTACAGACACCTCAATTGGTGGGTCTGAGGGATGACTGGATGAACTACGTGGGAGAAACACTCCTGGGTGATTAACTCAAAACCTCGACCTAGAGGCGTCATCACGTGCTCGTGTTCTCCTAAAAGCGGTTTCCCCTTACTAGTTTCTGGGCTTGTAGGACTAGTTAATACTAGTCCGAGACGATGCGAGAAATTATTCGCGGATATCAGAAGGCAACTGGAGTCGGACACATCTGACTGTATTCGATGGTCTGCAATAAGAAGCGGGCGGATGAAGCGAGACGAGAGCGAACACGTGAGCGTGGGAACTTACCGGACCGTGTGATTACTGTAACAAAATATTGTGTTGTTTCGGGACGTTCCGTGGTACAAATGGTACATAGCAACGTGGTTACCTAGCGACGTTGCCAAGGGGGATGATTGTGCAATAGGTGGAAATAGCTGAGATCTGTGTAGGGAAAGTGATTGTGTGTCAATTGTGATGCCATGGAAATGGTCACCAATGATGGTGCGAATGGATACCGTGTGTTTTATTATTTCGGTGGCCATACTTGTTTTTTCCGCTATCGCTATGTCTGTGAACGTTAGTGAGCTGTTCAGGTCTTGGGTTATTGGGAAGTATGAAAGTGTGGAAGACATGGAGGAGCAATTACTACGTTTTCAGATTGCAACGGCGACTTGTTTTTCCCGATTCACCTCTATCTCTGCTGCGGCGTATCAGCGTGGAAGGCGAAAACAGTTGGTGGAAGGGGACGCGTACGGTTACATCCTGTACCGTTGCGTGCATTGTGAACGTTCGGGATCGCGTGGCAAGCGGTAAGTTGATATTTGTACCACCTGTAGGCTAACGCCTGTAGATACCAATCTTACAAATGCAAGGCGCGATTCTCCTTGGTATTGAAGGATGGGAAATATGTGGTGCGAAGTTACTTCATGATCCATAGTCATGATTTCCACTTGGGTAATCCGTGGCTGTATGCTCGCAATCGTCGGCTGTCTCCTGTGCAGGAGAAGGAGGTTCTGCGTCTGATGGATAGTTTCCATAGCACACCTGACTTGCGTCGCTTCATTCTTCATGAGTACGGCAAAAGTGTGACCCGTGCAGACCTGAGCAATTTGCGTACTCGTCATCGAAATGCGGAGTCATGTGAAGTGTCGCAGGTGGCACAAATGTTGGAACGGCACGGTGCTTGCCGATTGGTGTCTGAGGGCAATCAGATTCGTTATGTTTTCTTCGCTCCCTCCGTAGTTCGTGGTATTGTGAGGCGTTATGGGGAGGTTTTGTTGTGCGATGCAACGCACCAACTGAATTATGGTGGATACATATTGTGGCACTGCATGTTCGTTGATGTCACAGGTCTGGGTATTTCGTTTTTCTACGCCTTATTACCTGATGAGACGTCATACAGCTATGGGCAAGCGGTTGAGGCCATGCGGGAGATGGTGCCCAGCAGCATAGGTTGCAAAACTTTGGTTATGGTTAAGTGTGCTGCTCAGTTGCTGGCGTTTAGGTGTCATTATCCCACCGCCAAAGTTGTGTTTTGTCGGTTCCTTGTGAAAGCGGACATGGCTAGGCGTTGCGGACGGATACGTTGGATCTCTGATGGTCGTCGAATCCAGTTGCGCGCGTGGCTTCAAAGAAGCAGGACACGTAAATGCATAGCATTATGGCATAGCGCACCTATATAGCCTCCCCAACCGACGACACATGGGATGTCTACACAATACAAAGGAGCCACTGTGTCAAACTCGTCCGGGAGGATAAACTGAAGAACCAACAAGGTCTAGTTGAATAGTTTTGCTCCAATCCCAAACTGCTATATAGACACGTAAACAATTTACGCCGTGTTAAGCGCGGTACTCCTGCTCTGCACACAGCATGCGGGTTAGCCCAAACCGCACAAGAGGCGGCCAACGTTCCTGGACAACATTTTGGCCTTACCTTCCAATGCATGCAATCATCATACATCCTGCCTAAGCAGATAATGCCTCCATTAGGGCTAAATCACATATCGTTCACCTCCGCAGCTGTACTGAAGAGGCTGATGTCTCTGCGCGAGTTCAGCTCCCCGGGTGCAGACGTCATTCGCCCGAAGGCCTTGAAAGTTGCTGCCATGAGTTTGGTTGCGCTACTAACAATTTTCTTTTAACGATATCTGAGCGAGATGCACGTCCCCACGATGTGGAAGCACGGAATCATCACGCCAATCTACAAAAGTGGCAGCCGTGCTGAACCAGCAAATTATCGCCCGACAACACTACTTCCTGTGATTTCCAAGGTTATGAAGTCCATTGTAGCTGAGGTTTTGATGGGGTACCTAGAGAACAACAAAATTCTCGTTCCGGAGCAGCACGGATTTCGCCGAAATCGGTCCTACACCACTAATCTGTTAATTGCTCGTGCAACCTGGATGGTATCTGTGGATGCTGGTGTAAGAGTCGACGCGGCCTACCTGAATTTCTCAAAGGGATTCGACCGTCTAGACCATTTCATTCTACTCCACAAACTCCAGAAATATGGAATCGGCGATCCTGTTCTGGGCTGGATAGGAGACTTTCTCGTGCAACGTCACCTGAATGTGAGGGTTAGAAGCAACCTATCGGAATCCATCGAAGTTCAGTGCGGCGTACCTCAGGACTCGGTATTTGGACCCCGAATGTTCCTGGTTTCCCTAAATGATCTCACGAGCGTGTTGTCTTCTAACTGTTTGTTATTTTCTGTTGACGTAAAGGTATGGCGTACTATTGCTGCAGTGGAGGACCACACAGCGTTACAGGAGGACCTGGACAAAGCGTACACATGGTCCATCGAGAACACGCTGCATTTCAACGTCACCAAGTGCAAAGTTCTCAGCATACGGCACAAGAGTATGCACAAGTCCCGCTTAGAACCACAAATTCTACAGCGGGCTTCTCACGAGTGCGATCTCGGCGTGCTAATTCAAGATGACCTCGGTTGTTCGAGGCAGACTGAAAAGGCATCTAAGAAAGCAAACCACTACCTCGGCCTTCTTCGCAGGGCTTTCGGGAAGTTTAACCCTCCAGTCTTTCCAAAAATGCTTAGTGCGTACGTGAGGCCGCACGTGGAATACGCTATTCAAGCGTGGCAACCCTGGCTCAAGCACCATCTCCCCGCGCTCGATACTGCACAACGTAGGGCAACGAAAAGCGTCAGAGGTTTGACCAGCTTCCCCTACCTACTCAGGCTGAAGAGTCTCAAAATATACAGCGGCCGTTATCGGCGTATAAAGGGCGATCTCAAAATGGTGTACCAGATCCTGAGAAGCACCAACCACCCATGCCATTCCCTTCTGATACTCAGTCAAAACACCCCGCTAAGAGGTCATCACTTTAAGCTGGTCACGCAGTACAGCGGACTGGAATGTTGGCGAAAGTTTTTTTCCCTTAGAGTGTTACAACCTTGGAACGCCGTCCCGGAACATGTAATTAATGCTCCTACGCTATCCGTTTTCAAAAACGCTTTGACGATACCCTGTCACATTTACACTACGTGCTATAACCCATGACCACCAGATGCTGACACTAATGCACAACAGACAGTGGACAGTGCCATAACCCTATACGAGAATGAGTCACTCTAAACCCCTTGCACACAATTTGATAAACGCCACTACTGTAGAAACTGGATTCCTGTATCCCGTCCATCCGAGATAGCTGCACACGAGTAAGAGCTGTCCTCGCTAGTTTTGTGTTTTTCTCGCTATTACTTGATTAATAACCACTCCCCTTATTGCTTTATGTGCGCACATCCTAATTTCAAACTCCCTTTTTACGACAATGCAGTTAAATCTGTAATCGCCCGAACCGACGATTGCATTATCCCTTGATCTATCTTCTCACTCTAACCACCCTACGAGACATGTCAAGCACCTGCTTTTTTACCCGTTATACATCATTGTTCAGAGATATATATATATATATATATATATATATTTGGGCTAAACCAACTTACACTTAAAATAGATCCTTTTAAGTTGGATAAATTCCATTCCACTTTATTTGGTTTGTTCTGCCTACCTGAATAAGCTTCTATTAACTGGCCACGTTGCTTGCGCTAATTGCGCTTATCTTCGGTAACTTTGTTGCGCTTGTAGCATTTATGAGTAACTTGTGGACATTTCTTACTTATCGCCCTTTCAGTGGTAACCAACTTACTTCATATGATAATTTAGCGAAGAGTAATGCCACCGTGTCTGTATGCATTATTGGATTTATTTTATTTCAGTTTGTCGTTGCAAGTGATTGGCTGGTGCTTGATATCCCCGGTGTGGCTACGCTTGATGTGCATGTTGACAAGGTGCCTGCTTGTCTATTACCCGCTACCTGGTTCATACTGGTTCCAGGAGACAGTTGTTCGTTGCTGGAGGGGACGGGGTGCACAGTCCTTGTGGCCGTGCTAGGCGCAGAGTTGTTCTATTCACTGTGTGGAGGAGACTACGGTCCAGCCACCGCCTTGTGTGTGCGCTTGATTCCCAACTACAGCGTACTTGTGTTTGCCTGTGAAGGAGTGTGGGCCGGCTCCGTTGATGAAACGTGGCTCCCATCCACATGCCTCCCGGTCTTATTCCTTCGGGTTCACACTGGATATGGGTGTGTGGATGGAGCTGTGGGTGCGTAAATGTTAGTGAGTGGAACGAATATTCTATCCTTTTTAATAAATGTGGTTTCGGAATAGTTACTAGTTGTACCGTTATTGTATGGAAATGGGGGAAAATCTCACTTTTGTAATCGATCTAGATCACTATTCTTGTGAGTATACAACGTTCTGTGTTTTAAGGCTGTCGGGGCACTTATGGAGATTGTCAGATTTGCCGACTCCAGAACACGTAATATGTAATTGTCTATGTGAGAAACAGTCGGTGCGTAGATCTAACCCGCACACTTCGTCGACTGTGATTGCAAACGCCAAACCAATATGGAATTGCAGTCATTTAAATTGCAATGAGGTTGCTGTGGCTCATGTGCTTAAATGAAGGTATAAGAAAAGAAAATTCTCGCTTTGTGCTGTTATGGGGATTGTCAGGTTTACCGTCTCTAGGACACGCAACATATAACTGTTCTTGTGCGTAACAGTCCCTGCTTAGATCGAGCTTGCACACTTTGAAAGACTTACCCTGAGCATTTTTACTTGTTTAAGTGTTAACCCAGGAATGTTGACTTGCACATACGGTGAAAGATCGCTCGTTTTGTAATTTAGTTCACGGCACAATTCGACATCAATTGAAACATCACCAGATCGAATCCTTGATAGCATACCCAATTGATCTACAGCTTTGTTCGAGATTTCTAATCACAAATCCAGTCATTATCAACGCTTCGTTGTATATTTGTGCTTACCAATTTCATGTTCCTATCGACATTTTCCTTGCTTATTCAGCGGGAAATAATTTCAGCCGTGCGATTTATATTTCGCACAGAGCTCTGTTGCAGAAGAAGGAGAGCAAGCGGTCCAAATGATTGCAAACAATGCGCGAATTTGATTTGGATGTGACGTGGTGCACGCGTCACTAATGCATAGATTCCTGTGTCGGTTTTTTCCAATAAATTCAGAGTCTGATCTGCACTGCGGAAAGGGCATGTGTAATGCCATTGGCAATTCCCAATTGCTGGGAAGACGTAGAAGCAGGCACATTTCCCAAAGACATGCGAAGAAAAAGGCATTCATCTTGATTGGGATGCACGGTGTGCAATCTGCCTATGGTAGTTTCCTTGAAGATGTTAGGTTGTCCGTGGACCCACACTCCTCGTTTGCGTCGTTCAAATTATTTTCTACTCACATTCCAAGTGTAATACGTGGACACATTGGAATATAGCAGTGGTTTCGCAAACGCGTCATGTTGACATAACTTGCAGAAAGCAGTTAACGTTGCAGCCGGTGAGTTCATGGCCACTTGGTGAACATTTGCAGCTGTGAAATAAACACGTTCTCCGTTCCCCAGATATACTACCAGGTGAACGACACCTGACTTCGTTGGTGTATCGGAAATGAAAGAGTGCGTCATGCAGCTTCATTGCTGTTTATGTATCTTCCATCTTGATACTAAGCGACTTGATGTATGTATATACCCGTATTCATATCACTGTCTGATTTCAAGCCAAAATCTGCCATGTCGCTGCCCTTATTCATGCGTCTACATGTGTATTTGATGGATTTGACAGTTGCAGTATTCCACGTTTATGTGCGCCTTGTACGTTTTTGTTAGCAAAGACGAATATGGAACAGCCCATGCGTTATCGACTTCGATAATGCATTTGTATAGCGACTACGTTACCGCCATCTGCTGATCATCTTTTGTATAAGGCGTACCCGTCATTTCTTGCAACTGTTTTGGATAACAATGCTCGAGCATATCGCTTTGGGCATTTTCCGTCCATCATGCATGGTGAGTATGGATTCGATGAACCGCAGGATTTATGTACCATATTTTTCGTCAAAAATTCATGCAAGCCTTTATCAATACCTTCATCGGGTATTTCAGCGCATATTACATCGTCGATTTCGTTGGAAGAGATTTTGTTGTAGAGCCATATTTGTATATGTGCGTGTGGCAGTCCCCTCTTTGGCCATTCCACTGAGTACATCCAACAACGCACCGACCCAAACGTCTTGTTTTCATTATTCACCAACGCTGTCAGCTTCTGTCAGAAGAACACGTGCGGTGATGTCATGCCTATCCACCGGCGACGGCCCAGCAAGTAAGAGCTGTTGTATATCCTCCCAAGTTGGATTGCATGTGAATGTAATGGATAGGTGGGGACGCCCGTAATGACCAACATACGCAAATGTATATTGAGCGTACTTATGCGTATTATGCATACTACCTGTATATGAAGATAGCAAAATTGTAAGTCTCCCAACGTCAGCTGCATTGCCGACCTTGACAACTGCATCTCGTAAGTGAACATATTCGGAGCGAAACTTAGTCTGATTCAATCGGATGAATAACAAACGTTCTGTTTCGATTTTGCGTACAAGCCGACAATGTATTGATGAAACAATTGACATCATTTCAAGATCTTCTTGTCTTCATTCTCTCGAATCATTAATTGGTATGAATAAAAGTTCATTGCGCTGCATTTCTTATGTGTTTCTTCGCCACTGACTGGATTTATATTTTGACGTTGTTGATATCCATCAGCACTATCCCAAAAATGACAGGATATTGCAGAACATCATTGCATCTGTGAGTTTAGGCAACTTTAATCAGCTGATCGTTTCTCCGATGAAGAACAATATCTCTTAGTTGAAATTGATCTCCGGCTATAACGATTGCAACTTCGTCTATAGTTGGAGCATTTCGCACATTCACCAGTTGGCGTCCACAGAAATAACATCAAAGGAATATATGCGAAAATATCCATCTACTCATTAGTAGTTAAAATATCAAATAAATCATCGTCCATGGAAACATTAAAATGTACTAAAAATAACATCTAAACTATAACATAAGTATATAAACCTGATAGCAATCGTATGCAACGTTGTATCAAAATTAGGAAGCAATCAGTCGAGATGTCAAGGGTCATTTTGAAGTACAGGTGTAGATGGTTTGCGACTCGTAATCTCAATGTTGACCGCGTTTCTCATTGGAGTGGACCTTGGTCCTTCGATCATGAGGACCGTAGCTTGTGCAAAAGGCAATTGGGTGTTGCCCACCAGAAAACACTGCGCTACTATGACGCGTTTCAATGCTATTAATTCTCCTCAGGAAAAGTAACGCTTGGCACATGGTAGTGCACTGTTTCCGGACGGGAAACACCCAATATCTATTTTCATCAGTTAGGGTTTTCATGATCGAAAGACCAAGGTTCACTTTCCATTACTTCAATCTAAACTCCTATCTATATGGTTGGCGGCATCCGGTTTCGGATTTGCCTGTCACTGTGGCCAGCCACAGGACGCCTGCGCCTACAGAGGGACCATGGGGGGGCTTGCGCTGCACCACCCACAGCTCCATCCACACACCCCATATGCAGTGTAAACCCGAAGGAAGGAAGTCCAGGAGGCATGCGGATGGGAGCCACGTTTCACCAACGGAGCCGGCCCACACTCCTTCACAGGCAAACACAAGCGCGCTGTATTTGGGAATCAAGCGCACACACAAGGCGGTGGCTGGACCGTAGTCCGCTCCACACTGAGTGCATGGAACCACTCTTCGAGCCTAGCACGGCCACAACAACCGTTCACCCCGTCCCCTCCAGCAACGACCAACTGTCTCCTGGAGCCAGTATGGACGAGGTAGTGGGTAATAGACAGGTAGGCACCTTGTCAACATGCACATCAAGCGCAGCCACACCGGGGATATCAAGCAACAGCCATTCACTTGAAACGACAAACTGAAATAAAATAAATCCAATAATGCATACAGATACGGTGGCATAACCCTTCGCTAAGTTATCATATGAAGTAAGTTGGTTACCACCCAAACCGCGATAATGTCCACAAGTTACTTAAAAATACTACAAACGCAACAAAGTTACCGAAGATAAGCGCAATTAGCGCAAGAAACGTGGCCAGTTAATAGAAGATTATTCAGGGGGGCAGAACAAATCAAATAAAGTGGAATGGAATTTATCCAACTTAAAAATACCCAGTTAAAGTGTAAGTTGGTTTAGCGCAACTGCGCTTAAGAAACATCAAGAATGCAACATCAACCTCAGCATGGGACACACCTATATATATATATATATATATATATATATATATATATATATATATATATATATATATATATATATATATATATATATATATATATATATATATATATATATATATATATATATATATATATATATATATATATATATATATATATATATATATATATATATATATATATATATATATATATATATATATATATGAAGATGAGTCTGACGGACACGCCGACACTGCATGAGACACAAAGGACACTTGCTCAGCTGCGAAACGGAATGGGTACCGGTGCCGATGGTATCCCGCCTGAAGTATTGAAATACGGTGGACCCGCGTTGTTGACTGCGCTGCATCACTTGGTGCAACGCGTGTGGATTGAGGAGCAGGTGCCTCCTGAGCTGAAGGATGCCCTTGTGCTACCACTGTACAAGGGCAAATGAGGAAGCAATGTGCCACGAATTCTCGTGGTAGCAACTTGGTGAGTTGTGTGGGCAAGGTGATTGCCCGAATCCTGCTCAACCGCCTTGTCAGTCAGGTTGTAGAACCGAACGTGGCGGAAGAGCAATGTGGATTCCGTTCGGGTCGCAACACCATATGTATGGGCATCGCTGCTGGTCAGTTGCGGGAGAAGTGTAGAGAACGACACCAGCCGTTGTATTCGCTTTTAGTTGATTTCACTAAGGCATTTGATGCGGTGAACTGCGAGCCATTGTTGCTGAAGTTAGGTAAGTTTGGTTGTTCGTGTAAGTTTAATTGAATGTCTGCACGGTGGTATGCGAGCGAGGGTGCAGCTGAGTGGACAGACGTCGGATGACTTTGTAGTTGTTTCTGGTGTGAAGCAACGCTGTGTCTTAGCTCCTGCCCTGTTTAATGGTTATCTTTATGCAGCGATGTCTTGTGCTTTTGATGCGGCTTGTGCTTGCGGTGTTCGTGTGGAGCACCGTATTGATGGTGAGTTGCTGAATATCCGTCGTTTCGGTGCGAGAACTCTAGTCTGTGAGACAACTATCCGTATGTTACTAACGACTGTGCGTTGTTTTCACACAGCGCGGATGAGTTGCAGCATATGACTAGTGCTCTGGCTTCAACAGTGGCCGAATTCGGGCTCAGCATCAACACATGCAAAACTGTCTGTCTCTTTCATCCTTCACCGGAGGTGCAATCTTCAATATTGCCGCGAATCAGCATTGGTGCTGAAGTACTGGAAACCACCTCCCGATCCTGCTACCTTGGGAGTGTGATTTCGACTGATCAGTAGCTACACATTGAGCTGCGTATTCGCATGTCGAAGGCAGTGGCGGCTTTCGGGAAGCTTGAGTACCGAGTGTGGAACAGCCATCAGCTTAGCATTGGCACGAAGCTGATGGTATTCAAACCCGTGATGCTCTCCGTTCTTTACGGCAGGGAAACGTGGACGATGTACCGGCGGGATGTGCGATATCTCTAGCGGTTCCATCAGCAGTGTTTGCGGCGGATTCTGCGCATCGGCTGGAGCGACAGAGTTGCAGACACGGAAGTGTTGCGCCGAAGTGGGATGTATGCAGTGGACTGCATACTTTTGCTGAGACACATGAGGTGGCTGGGTTTTGTGTGGTGCATGGATTCGACGCGGATACCTAAGTAGCTAGTATATGGTCAGCTGAGTGTTGGGAAGCGTCATGTGGGGAAACCGAAGGTTCGTTACCAGGACATGATCAAATGATCCTATTACGTTTTAATCATGATTGCAGGTCATGGGAATCGAAGGCGGTTGATCGTTTTGCATGGCACGATCTGATCACGACGGCAGTGACCGCGTTGCAGGCCATCCCTCATGCATGCAGAGAAGAAGCGGCAGGCAACGATGTATTGTACTCCATCGACATCGAGCGCATGGTGCTTTAGCACATGCGGTGGCGAGTGCCTGAGTCAAGCATACCTAGTGAGCCATGAGCGAGGCCACTCGGCACCACTACCGAAGCGATGACGGGTCCTGCAGACAACGTAGGCAAAACCGGCGCAGCGTTTGTATCTACGCTGCATTTCATGCTGAGTCTCTTTATTTCTTGTGGTGGGTTTGCTGTATTGTCTCATTTTTGCCTACGTTAACTATCTTCTCTTAACTTGTGCGCTTCACTCAATTTAATTGTAGTTAATTTTGATATCATTTTCTCGTTTGTGACATTTTCTTATATTGTATTTCCCGACGTCTCGAAACTATTGCGGATTTTTTGGCAATTAATTTTTTTTCATATCCTTATTGATTGAAGAAATATATCGGCATAATCGTATGTGTTACTCTATTTATTTTATTTGACATCGTCGTTTAAAGTCTTTTGCTGTTTCTTGATATCCCCTTGTGGCTACGCTTGATGTGCATGTTGACAAGGTGCCTACCTGTCTGTTACCCACTACGTCGTTTATACTGGCTCCAGGAGACAGTTGGTCGTTGCTAGAGGGGACGGGATGCACAGTCCTTGTGGCCGTATTAGGCTCGAAAAGTGGTTCCGTGCACTCAGTGTGGAGCGGACTGCGGTCAAGCCACTGCCTTGTGTGCACTTGATTCCCCAAATACAGCGTGCTTTGAAGGAGTTGTGGGCCGGCTCCGTTGATGAAACGTGGCTCCCATCCGCATGCCTCCCGGTCTTATTCCTTCGGGTTTACACTGGATATGGGTGTGTCGTTGGAGCTGTGGGTGGTGCGGCGCAAGCCACCCATGGTCCCTGTTTAGGGGCAGGCGTCCTGTGGCTAGCCACAGTGACATGCAAATCCGAAACCGGATACCGCTAACCATATATATAATCGCTCCTACACGGAGTGGGTTCAAGGTTTACGGGTCTGTTTACTTAAGATTAATTACATCCAGTAACCAACCTCATATGGTTTCACTTTCACTCCGACGCCAAATGGAGCAGGATAAACGCCTGATAATTAATCTGGGCGTCAACGTCAATTTCGCCACAATCCAAGGTGCTAACCAGCTGTTGCTTAGATCTGGTGGTTAGTCGTAGGTTTAACAGTCGCTGAGACTCCTGATTGCAGCCTATGCGAAGAGTGAACACGTGCTTTAAGGGATAGACGAAGGCTCTCCTGTGGACAGGTGAGGGAGCTTGAACACAGATCGTTCTAGGCCATTCCGTAGGCGCGGTTCTGTGCGAACCTATGTTGATCTGGGTAATACGCACGCGCGTAAACGCTGACGACCGGGACATTCACGCACATACACCTACACACAGAGAACATGCTGTATCCTCAAACGTAAGGTTCACTGCTTTGAGTGTCAGAAGTCCACGTATAGTAGTCCCGCTGCTCGCTATGCTTTTGAAGCGATCGAGCCATTTGGGATGAATGGTAAGCGCCCAAATAGTCAGCTTATGCAGGTTGAATTATTACTGACTCTCATAGTCCAAGTGATCGACATACAACTTACAGTGATGGTCAACATAAAGAAGTCTGATCCCATCGAGTTTACGTAGTGACCGTTCAAGCTATGAAAAAGTGGTCAAGGTAGGGAGATGCTCAACTTGGGAGCTTGTACTGTACATATATGGTTACCGGCATCCGGTTCAGTATGCACCTGTCACTGCGGCCACTATTAGACAGTCATAGGACGTTCGCGCCCACAGAGGAACCATGGGTGACTTGCGCTGTACCACCCACAGCTCCATCCACACACTCCATATCCAGTATAAACCCGAAGGAATTAAACCGAGCGGTTTGTGGATGAGAACCATGTTTCATCTACGTAGCCGGCCCTCACTCCTTTACAGGCAAACACAAGCGCACACAATGCGGTGGTTGGACCTTAGTCCGCTCCACTGTGGGTGCATGGAACCACTTTTCGCGCCTAGCACGGCCACAAGGACCGTGCACCCCGTCTCCTCCAGCAACGAACAACTGTCTCCTGGAGCCAGTATTGACGAGGTAATGGGTAGTAGACAGGTAGGTACCTTGTCAACAAGCACATCAAGCGCAGTCACGCAATAGACAGTCACTTGAAATGACGAAAGAAAATAAAAAATCGAATTAAAGCCTTTGGATATGCTGACATAACTTTTGGTTAAATTAGCCTATGAAATAAATGGCTTATCCGCGATAAATTCAACATAGCAGCGAAACAGATCAAAAAACATATGCGCATAAAATTGAGGAAAATAACCGATTTTCCTTTGAACGATGTGTGTAGTAACTAAAAGATTATTCTGATAGACAAAAATGTGGTAACGAAGTAAGTATTAACAAAACATAGCAGGCCGATCACCTGAAATAAAGAAACTCAGAACGCAAGCACGCGGTTAGTAAATCGAATGCCGCGTTCCTACCAACGCTGCGCCGGTTCTGCCTACCTTCTCAGCAGCACCCGTCGTCGCTTAGAAGCTTGTCTTGAGTGATCTTGCTCGTAGCTAACTAGGCCTGCCCAACTCAGGCACTCGCGGACGCATGTGCTACAGCACCATGCGCTCGATGTCGATGGAGTACGGCCCATCGGAGCCTGTCGCTTCCGCCATTGCCGCTACTTCTACGCATGCACAAGAGTTTTCTTCTGCACCTTGGCAACTGCCTTCGTGATCAGATCGCGCCATGCAGGGCGATCAACCGCCTTTGGTTCCCATGACCTTAAATCATGATTAGAATGTGATGGGATCATTTTGATCATGTCCTGGTAACGTAACTTCGGTTTTTCCACACGCCGCTTCCCTGCACGCAGTTAGCCATAAGGTAATTGTTTCGGCATCCGGGTCAAATCCATGCGGCGGACATGTCCGGGCCACCTTAACTGGCTCAGCACTTATCTAACGCGAGCACTCAATGGACCGGCAATAAATGTTCGTCGTTGGCAAATGGTCGCCGTGGACAGGTTCGTGCGTAGTCGCATTACTCACAGGAGCAAACGTCGGGGATATTTTTGGCTGGTCGCCATAGCAGACTGGAATGTATTTAGAATTTTGTAAGTTTATTTCCGGACGTGCCTTCAAAAACATAAAAGCAAAAGAACGATACAACATCAAACGGACGCTATTTTAAGTTTTTATTTGTGTTCGGTTTGAGGTCAACTAATGGATGATGCGGCCGAATAACACCTGTGCCACTAATGTCTGTTGCTGCCCATCCACCTTGTCCAAGCACTGACGATACGAATCGCATGGTCTTCATCCTGGAAGGCAGACCGGTCCGATGGATGCTATGCTTGAGGTAACCTTCTTGCTCCTTCTCCACATCATTGGTTCCGCATCGCTTCACTTTTTTCAATCGCTTCCGGTGAGCGCAAATAACGCTCGGCGGGTAAGGCGGTAGGCTGGCTTGTGCAACACTTGGACGAGCCAACCTACGGTCTTTGGAAATAACATTTTGGATGCAGGGGATCTTCACTCCATGCACGGTTGTCTCGGATTTCTGTTTGGCTTACGTAATCTTGACACTACACTCTAACAGTCCTACGCAGACAACGGTTGTCAATTACTGCCGATCGTTTCATGTCTTCCGAGCGAATAAGCCAGGTCTCGCAGTCGTACGATAGAGCCATACGGACGGAGATATGGTGCAATTTTACCTTAACATCATGACGACGCCATAGTTGTCTCAGTTTAATGAGTGCAAGGTGCGCCTTTGCGATTCGTTGTGAGACCTCATCTCCAGCAGCGCCGCCATCTGTGATGAATAAGTGAAGCAGTGGACTTGTTCCAGATCGTCAGCTGCCAATGCTGGAATAACGTTTTACATTTACCGTCTCGACGAAATTGAACCTTGACATGTTGTGACGCTTTACGTACCTCTTTAATCCATTAAGATATACTGGGCTGTGACCCCGGGCCGCTTGAGAGCTACTCCTACCAGGTTGCTCAATGGTTAGAGGTCAGACAAATTCAGTCTCCTAGTCCTCCAGGTTGGGAGTTTGTAAAACTAAATCATTGCCACCTCCCCGCTGACTTGCGAACATGCTTTTGAGCCAAAGGCTTTTGGCTGAGGACCCTAATCGTCCTGTCTAGGTCTGGGCGTCCTAGCAGTATCTCAGCCCACATAAAACAATGACTATTTCCTCAAACCTTAACTACATCCTGCATGGGCTGTCCCGCAGCTCGCGTTAATTGCTGCATACGGCAGGGCGGATAACCAAAAACATGCTACTGCTGGCGCCTTCCTACTTTCTTTTCCACTTGTCTCTCTTACTTCTCTCCCAACCCCATTACTATCCTACCTTCTCAGCTTCCCAGCTTAATTGACAGTTGCCGTAATGCCACTGGAGTCCATCCACTTACACCACCCACTAGACGCTTATCTGGAACACTTCCTTATAAGGCCACGCTGTCGCCTTTCCCTGGCGGCGTTCAGCGTTCGCACTTTAAAACAAATGGGCATGCACGCTGCACTCGAACGCTCGTTAGACACGCTGGGTATTGACGTGGGTTGCGTATCCGAAACTAGGATCAATGACTTTCATGGAATTGTTGAATTTACTGCGCCAGATTCGTTGCACGCATCTGGAGACACTGATACGACAACCTCTGGTTAAGGTGGGGTAGGTATCGTACTCAGCTCCAACGCTGAGTCATTGTTGGTTGATTGGATTCCGGTGAACAACCATTTGTGTGCAGCCCGTTTGACAACATCAACCGAGGTTAATTCACGAAGTGCAAGACACTGTCTATTTGTTGTTTCCGCTTATACTCTTACCGACTGCAGTTCTGATGCTACCAAGAACACATTCTACCATGAACTGTACACGTTATTACGCCGTGCTACCTGTTCTGATGTCATAATACTCGCAGGGGATGTGGATTCGCAAGTAGGTCGCCTAGCTCTTCACTAGCTTGGCCATGTGGTAATTTTAGACTTTACTCCAACCTTACGGACAACGATGAGCGTCTTTTGCAACTGTGTGCGGAGCACCGGTTGTTTCCTAGTAGCGCTGCTTTCAGACAGTGGGCGCCGAAATGCCACTTGGCGTCCTCCTGTAGCTGGCCAGCGATAAACCCATATAGTTCACATTGCCATAATTTACAGATGGCGTGATTCCATTCGGGATTGTCACTCGTTCTGGAGTACTTAGGTCGACTCTGATCATGCCTTGGTACGCTATCGCTTTTCCATGAACTTTACCGGGAGGCCCACCAAGCGTCTCCCCCTATTGGCAACTGGGAAGTTATCTCAGCCCTAGGTCAGGCAAGCCTACCAAGCTGCACTGCATACCGAACTTTCACTCCCTTGTCCTGATGACACTGAGCTTCAGTGGAATAGGATCTCGACTGCCATGCACGACCCAGCAGCATCTGTTTGAGGCACTATCAATCGTCACCGCAATAGTCACTGGATATCCGAGAGGTCGATGAGCCTGTTAGAATCCAGAAGAAACCTCCCTGCTGGCTCTGAGCACAATGTGACCAGACAAACTATTTGACGCGCACTTGAGCGGAGCCTGCGCGCTGACAAGAAAACCTTGTGCACAAGTCGGACTCAAGGAATGAAGTAGGCGGGATCAGTAGGGAACTATCGCCATCTCTACCAGCTGATCCGCTCCGCTGGTCCCAGTAAACCAGGAGTCAGTGAAACTATCAGAGACAGCGCGAGGGTACTGATTCACAATAAGGAGCGCCATATTGCTCGTTAGGCGGAACACTTTCAAGATATGTTCAGCTGGCCCCCTGCTCCCGGACCTCTTTCTACTCAGGTGATGCAGAACGAGCCATTAACGGTTAGTTTAGAGCCTCCCTCGGAGGCTGGGGTCCGAGACGTGATCACAGCCCTCAGTCGTTTTCGTGCCACTTGCCCGGATTTCCTGCCACCTGCACTATTTAAAGATGGTGGTGTGATTCTCTACAAAGCGCTAGCCTCTGTTCGAACATGTATGGAAGGAGGAAACCGTCCCGGCTACCTGGAGTGAATCGATCATAGTGGCAATATACAAGAAGGGCAGTCGCACCATATGTGCTAACCACAAGGGTATTAGCCTAAGGCCCGTAGTGGCAAAATTATTGACCTCAATTCTCGTTCGTCGCTTCAGTGCGGAACGGGAATCCCGGATTAGGGAACAGCAGACAGGTTTCCGCCCAGCACGGGGCTGTATAGACCACATATTCACTCCGCTGCAGGTGCTAGAAAAAACACTACGCATATCGCAGGCTGACAGTAGCTATGTTCCTCGATTTCTAGAGTGCGTTCGGCTCAGTCGATTGTTGCATTCTCTTCGAAATACTTGCGCGGAAGGTGTTCCCATTCAATATGTGGACATTTTACGTTTGTCAGGGTCTACAATGGCCTGTCGAATGGTTTTCCCACAACAAGTGGCGTTCATCAAGGTTGTCCAATTTCCCCATTTCTGTTCAACTTCGTTGTACATTCCATCATGGAGTGTTCCCTTGTGGAACCTCACGATGCAAGCGCTGAGGTGCGGACGACATTATCCTGTTTTTTAACGATCTGGAGGCGGCGGAATCAACTCTGAATAACCTCTCAACTGTGGTCCCATCATTTGGTATGCGCTTCGCACCTTCAAAATGCAAAGTGCTGTTACAGGATCACTAACCATTTGATGACCCCTAATGTCGAGAAATTCAAGGTAGCTGGTCACTTCACCCACGTTCGCACCTGCAGATGGGCGCATAACGACTGAAGTCAGTTCACTCATTGCAGAAGCTATAACTGCCTTTTTGGATCTGTGGCGTCCGAAAGGGGTTTCCACTCGTTTGAAAGGCCGTGTTTGCAAGGCCACAGTGGGGGTCGTGCTCCTCCATGGGATTGAGACTTGGCCCCTTCAATGAGGTTTTTTTTAGGCGCCTTCAAGTCTTTGATCATCGTTGTCTGCGAGCGATTGCTGGTGTCGGATGGCGCCAGTGTGTACGCAACAATCATTTGTGTAGACGAGTACTAGGCAGTGATACTCGAGCTAGTTCCTTAGCACAGCAGATAGCACTGATTAAGTTGCGTTGGTTTAGGCACGTACTAAGTAGGCCTGGTCACCGCTTACCTAGGAGGGCCTTGTTTTGTTTGTCATATGTGGCGCAAGGCCAGAGGTTTTCAACAATTAACTTGACAGCGGAAAATGAAGCCACCGACGACCAAACTGTGTGTTGTTGGTCCGTCTTGCCTTCAGGCCTTAGTCCACGTGACTCGCCCTATGCCTGGCTTGCGACGTTACAGGACATGGCTCGCAGTCAAAGCCAGTGGCGCCTTTTCTGTCGTTTCGTAGCCGGATCACCTGTTTAACGTGTGTTTGTTGCCTTGTCATCTGCTGGATATTGCCAGATTTTGGCTTGGGGCTGTGAAATCCAAAAAGGTGTCTCGTTGATGTCGCCTTATCTTTGCACGATGGGCAGCTGTTTGTGATAGTATATTATTGATAAGGTGTAGGCGCCTTGACCTAGAATGTTTGTTTAGGGTATTAAGGTTTTACGCCAAGTCCTTCTCTTATTTTTCTTCGTTCCCTAATTCACCGTGGTTGTACGGCAGTGAAGCATCAGTTCAGACGACTGGTGTACTGCTGTTGATGATGACTGTAATTCCTTCAGGGTTTTTGCAAACTTGTTTAGCACGCCTTTTCTTACTAAAGAGTTTCACAACACATCCATCCACTGAATCAATGCTACTCGGTTACTTGACGGAATCCAAGGAATTAGCAGAGTTTGAAGATTTGGTCGATGCAACCTTGGCCAGGACGAAGACCAGCTTGTTCTTCTCTGGAGAAGCTCTCCCTAGCCACAGGGCTGCGACGTAGTAAGGGCGCGATAACTTGGACGAAACCCAGTTCAACTAAATTCCAAGGTAATTGACGCGGGCACCTTTGCGAATCGGGCCCCTGACCGGCCCACATACTTAAGGATCACAAGCGTGCCTTGTAATCCGAGGGCGCGGGTTCGATCCTGCCTAGCGACCGTGCCACCCTCGCAGTATCTGTAGCCCACGCGTGACTATTGGTGGTTGCGCGGCAGCGGAACATCGGTACCACGTACCGGCACACTGCTGATGCCTTTGTTGTAATCTCATCAGTCCAAACCTTCGTGAACAGCAATAGAATTTCGCCGACAATTACATTGCCGCTATCTTTGAATGCAGCCGAGTGTGGCTTGTCAGGGTCTGGAGCTTTATGACGCTTCAAAAATTGGATTGCGCTTTGAATCTGTGCTTCGGTAGGCGGATCTGTGGGGACAGGCCATCCGACTGAAGTGGAGATTTAACAGGGGACTGTGCTTGGTAGTTAAATTGAAGTCCCAAATGCTCCGCCAGGCGCCTTTGTAGGTTGATGATTTTCGTGTCACCTAACTTGCAGATTGTCCGACTGATAGTGTGAATTGCAACCGGTGACCTTGCTGAGGTAACTAAAGTGCGGAAATTTCCAGCTGCTGCAGCGGCTTCCATATAAGCAGCTTGTTTTGATCACCAGAATTTACGGTCAGAGCGAAGGCTTACCTTCAGCTGTCGAGAGACAGACCGACGGAATTCGTTATGCTCTGCACCGGCTGACACAGCCCGTTGACGATCTAGCAGTTCCGAGGATCTTGCCGAGATCCGGCTTTTGGCCGTGTAGCATTCGAGGCCGCAGCTGGACAAACGTATAAACAGCATGGCTTTTTCCAGATCTAACCAGTGTTGATTAACATCCAAAGCAGGGGAGAGAGCGAGATTTTCACGTGACACTTTTTGATAATTCGTTGTCACCGTTAAGTCCTCTAACTTGTAGATCGGGCTTGTGTGGCTAGTCTCGGAAACTCATTCAAACTGTCGCAAATGACAATGCAATCTCGATTTCAACGCACGTTGGCCATAATAACTGGCAATGGCGTACGTTGTCGCGCTATCTGAGACTTTTGGCCATATGATCCATTTGGGCCCCGTGCTGAGTTGACGATGGATTACTCCCGATGAGATAGTGACGTCCAGAGTGACGAAAGCTCGTACTGTGGATAAAATGTTGGTTGCCCACACGTAAACTGAGCAATTACTTTCCGTTGTCAGAGCGAATATCACACGGTCCTTAAGGTCACATGGCAGCATCCGATCGACACGTTAGTTGGATTCTCCTGCCATAACAATGGTGTTTGTATTGGGCTCCCTTATGAGCAGCTCATTGAGGTTTTGATAGAACTGGTCCTTGATTGCATCAGAGCTACAGTCAGTGGGCGCGTAGGCAGAGGTCACCAAGTGCACGCTTGTCTGCTAACCTTGCAAGAGCCGTGGAGCCTCATAGCACAAAGGCAACTGTTGATTGGAATCTAATCAAAGAGAGTGACCTCGGCTCCAGCACGGAGGGCGATCGCAACACCAATTTGCCCAGATGCGACGGACTCGGCGTCACCAGAAAGGCGTATGATTGGAGTGATGACGACATCTGGTAGATTGCTTGATATTCTGCATTCATATTTCAGTCAGTTGCAAGGGTCTCCAGCTTGCTGTCCGATCCGCAAGTTGAAGGTTGCTAGTTTGAACTGCGTTCCGGATTGCAGGAGCAAAGATGGAAGATTCTGGGGCTTCTAGCTCCCTTTCGAGCACTGTATAGTTGAGTTGGTGGACGTTAAGGAACCAGTTCATCGGCGGAGGTAGGGCTGTTCACCTTTGCAGAATCAGATAACAATGAGGGTGAATGATACACGGAAAGAGTAGGTAACTTGGTGGTCTGTGTTTCTAATTGGTGTAGTAACAGGTTAATGGTCCGTCATGAAAGCGAGAGAGAACGAGCCAGCGTAATTGTGCAGCTCCACTGTCCATCAATATTTTAAATCCTACCTGGTTGCTTAAGCCGAAGTAGGTATCTTATCTTTGGGGACCACCGCGCCGAATCTTTGGCCATAGGGCCTAACGCACAAGGCATCAGGTCGAGATAATGGTTTCGTACGCATTGCAATCCGGTGACTGAACATTCGGCTCTTACGTCTTTCGGGTGGCGAAAATCCATACCTACAGCCCAATACTCTCGATTCAGAAGCACAATTTGATGTCTCCGTAGTGGACAGGGGGTAATGATCTTCAAGGTTGGACTTGGAGAATCCGCTGTGTGGTCGGGTTGCTACAAGCAACCTCCATTGTGACCTCGGTTCACTTGAAGTGGACCTCGGTCATTCCTAGGTCCGGTCATACTTATTTACGAGCCATATTCGCCACGTCGCAGTGTTCTTAAGCAGGCACGTGTGACTTTTTTATGGCGAACTCTTGCCCAGCGAAAAGCCAGCATGTCCTGGAACACTGTCGCTGAACCATTTACCGGAACGGGAAATTCCCGAGCCGCCCAGATGGCACCACGGGGGGATTGCTTGGCAAGCCAGCCATTCACGATCGTTTTAGTCATCAATTTGTGGGGGAACTGAAGGCTGGCAAGTCTTGCTTGCGTTTATAGCTGCAAACACTGCCTGAGAATCCTAGCACCCATTTGCATAGACATTTCCTCATCACTCTTTTATGAGTAATACCGGCGATGTTTTCGATCAGCCAGACCAGTGGTGGTGCTTGAGTCGACCGTGTCCACCATGATGGGCTGTTTTCACGTAATATGCCGTTTGAACGCTCGATGAGACGCAGAAATGTTACCATCGTAACCTCTACCAAGACGGAGGACAGCTAGACTTTCATTTATGTTGTCCTCACAAGGTACAGTGAGACTCCACACTGTAGTGCATATGAGTAGTGTAGAAGCCATGGTGGTAGAATTACTTTCACGATGCTTACCACAGATGTCTTTTCTATTTAAGAACAGGAGCAACTATTCCATTTTCCATGCCCCATACATTTAGCCAGTTAAAACGAGATAACAGGCTGTCATTGGGTCTATGGGTTCTTTTTCCTATATTCTTTCATTTTTATGTGAGTTCTTCGGGTCACTCCTCAAACACGGGATTAGTCTATAATTGTATGTTGGTGGTGGTACCACGGTACAGCATCACTTTACACAGATCACTGCATTTCTGTTGTCTTCTTCGCTTTGAAGATAAACAGTCTGGGATGCGACCGACTTGCTCGCATGCCGCCATCACCACTTTTTCATTTCACTTTTGTTATTGCTAATCATATTTGCACTCATTGGCAAGTACCTCAAACTGGATGACTGCTTTGGTAGAAATGTTGTGAAATCCTTACCCCCTGCATCCGAATTTGGACATTCCATTTGTGTCAGCTCCTGTCGTCAGTAATTCTCATTGTGTCAACTCTATATGCATTTCCTGGTAGCGGAAATGCCCATTGGGTTTGCAACTTCATATTGTATTCCGTACTTTAGTCTACGCCATATATAAAGTTCCCAATCCCGATAAGCGCCGGTGGCTTTTCTAATGACGTACGCTTGCTCCCTCCGATTTATACGATGCAATTACCTGGTTCTTGTTGTGCATTGAACGCAACCATGTTTAAGCAAACTCTTGTTCATCAAGCAGCTGTAAGCTGTTACCTCGGCTTTGAACTCATGACAATGGTCATCCGATGTTACTCCGGCTACAGTTTTGCGTTTTCTTCTTTTCTGCTTCTCCTCAACTTCCTCACCATCTGCCACAAGTCTCCACTTATCACTGTTATAAACCCTCCGTTTTTTGCTTTTTTAATTCAAAATATACTCTGCAACCGCCGACGGTATGTACCAATTCTTCCGGACTTGCTCGATTAGCCAGCAGCATGCATTTAAACAGGATGAAATCTTACATGCTGATTACAACTGAGTTGCGTTTTGTTGACTCGTGTTAGCGTCAGAAAGCCCATCCAAACGTCTTGGTTCCTGTTACCAGCCGTGCGACTAAAATCTGGACAATTCTATAATCAGTTTTTGTTTGCGTTTGTCCAAATCATACCAGACGACCGCCATCCTTCAAGCGTTAGTACTGGGTTGCGCTCATTCTGCTAAAGTGCGCATATTTAAGTTCCATGACACGCATCCCGCTCGACTTTTTTGGATCGGATGATTAAAATGGGTGTTTTACATGAAATTAAACTTGAAGCCCATGTAGTGTTTCAGACGTACAAAGTGCTTACGTCAACTTCGGCCTACATTTCTCGATCACAGGATTCTTCTTCACCTCTTGAATTCACGATTTTAACCAGCATTCTGTTAAATTACGCACTGGTCGTAATCGTATCCCGGCTTCGATCCTCTATGTATGTTGCATCTACCTTCGGCACACCATTACTGTTCAATTATGGTCGTGGGCGGCGATCTGTCGCTTTTGCACGTTCTCCATGTAAGTGGATGCTATCTGCGAACTTGGGGTAGTTGCTAAGCCACTGTCGTCTTTCGTCATTTGACTCTAGGATACATGTTTATCAATCTGGTTGCAACCGTCATTCCAGGCTGCTTGACACTCTTACCCCACCCCCTTGTTCGTTGTGTAATATGAGCCAGTTTGTGCGGGTGCTCCAGGATACCAAACCGCCGCTCTTCTACCGAGCACAAACAGAGTCACGGTAGAGTACATTGGTTAGGTGATCGACGCCTGCATCCCTCGAAAGCACGACACAGCATACTTCGTATTATCTTCCTTTTGAATGAAGATCACTCTGTTCCCCACCGCTATCGAGCTCCTTTTTCACACTCTGAAACAGTTTCAACAACAGCCGACCAGTTAATGGCACCTCAGGTATGTTACGAATTACATTAAGCAAAGTGTACATGAGCGCTACATCTTGTGGTGCGAACCCCTGGGTTTACTGCCCTCGAAACCGAATGGTCCTTAACATTACAGCGGCCAATCACTTAAAGTCGTTGATTTTCTTTCATAAGACAACGTAAAATGGTCTGAACGGTGCACAGTCTTGTAAATGCGGGGTTAGTATATTACCAACTGCTAACTTTTGAAAATTCCAACGCTCCAGTTAATCGCCTGAGCCATCCCTAAACTTACTGATTGCCAGTGGGGGATTCTTACTGCAAGTTCGCATATTTCACTCTATTCGTGTATGTAAGCTATATGTGCTTGTTAGTTTATTTTTGATGGCTTGAATCTCTTAACCTCTCTTGTCGTGTCAATTAGCCTTCGTGGGCTTTGATCGTTTCTTCTCTTGGCTAAAAGCTCATGCTACCACCGAGATGCACGCCGTTGCTATATGCTTGACCTTAGCTAAATTCAAGTCGAACTCGTGACCTACTCGCTGTCATTCTCTACCAAAATAATGAGATATTGTGCAATGTTATCTGGAAAACGTATACTTTCACAACCGCAATCCTTGGCTTTCATCCGTTTTCCGATTTGTGTCGCTGACCTCTACGTTAAGCTCTCCACTCTTATCGACATAAGCGTTTTGCAAGGGCAGAACGAGTTCCTTTCACTCTCATACATATGGGACTACTGCTGTCCAGTGAAAATGCGGTTACTTTGTGGATCGCTCACACTAAATCCATACGGCGCCAGGAGAACTCTTCTCAATCGCACGTCTCGTGCACATTTTCCCATCGGCTATTCGCACATGATACGTTTTGACGACACAACCTTTTCTTATTTCTTTTTTTGGTGTCACATTTGCCACGGTATTTTTCTATCCGTTACTGATTTATCAAGCGTAGTCCCACCACCCATCCTTCACGGTTGTGCACATATGCATTACGGAGCTTGTGTCTAGCGATTTTTGTCACATTTCGTAACCGTACCTTTCGCATTAATAGTCACTGGAATACACACCATTCGAGCGTGTAATCTGTTGTTTTGCAGTCCACATCCGGGTTTTTAGCATTGCGAACGCAATCCGATTTTCGAATTTTGCTTCCAGGTGTGGTTGTCTATAGGCGACCAAATATGAACGCACAACTTCCAATTTCAGTAGCCGTTTGGTCCGACAAATCCTCTCCACTTCTCCTTTGGGTTATTTAATTATCAATACCGCTCTGTACTGAATGTATGCCAGTTCTTGCTGCATGTGCACACCCATTCAATAGGTGTAACTGCACACCCTCCTAAAACTACCTGCCATCAACTGCAACTTTCCTGCAACCTTCTCTAACCAAGCCATCGTTGAATGGAGATAATCAGTTGAGGCAGTCGAGCACATAGCCGCACCTGTCTACCTATCCTGATGCCTGTTCCATTGATTCCTCTCTCCAAGGTTTGACACCATAACCCAAACATTCACTTCTCCTTTTTACGAACATTGGGCCCATATAATCATCAGCTGTTAAAAATGCATTTCGACTCCTGATTCCCTTCTTTTGAGATTCAAATGATACCATTCTCTCGATGCGTGTTTCCTTTTCATGCTTTTTTGCACCATTCACAGGATTTACTCGTTCTTAAATAGACATCACTTGGGTCGTAGGGATCAAGTACCTTAGAATGTTTCTTCCATCATTTTTCCAACGTCTTACCTCTGCACAATTTACCGTTTTGTTGTTTCAGCATCCCCTCCTCCGTGATTCAAGCAAAACGCGAGTTGACTCATCATCATCTTCTGAAAAGGGACTTGCGGGTAAATCGTGCATCTTTAACAGGAGTGTTCTTATTGGTTTTGTCTGATTTTTATTTCTCATTTGATCCCAATCATCTGTTTTTCTTATGCATCCGCTCAGTTTATTTCAGTTGAACAATCATGATCTGAGCACTGAGAATTGCTGGTTCCAGTTACGACAACTCACTTCACCAGAATAATAACTAACAATATGACATTGAGGTTGGATGCAAACAGAATGCAACTAAATGGAATCAACCAGTGCGTTCAACTATTCCAGATGGAAAACTAACCGCTAGATACAAGAAACCAAATGCAGGAACGCCACTCGCTGTGCGACTGTGCCATATCTGAAAGTCTCCAGCCACTGGTGTGGACCGTGCTGGTACCCCCATCCACGAAGACGGCATGCACCAGAAGGACCAGGTTTCTCAGTCATTTTCTTTCTACCTCTATGCGACGTCATCGATCGGTCACCTCGCGGTTTCGCCCAGCTTGGTGCAGGGACGACCTATGATGCACGCCGAGGGAGGAGGGCATGGCCTAGCCAACGTAAGTGATTATGATTCAGCAAACACCCGAGTGACTCGCCAGGTTTCTTGCCAAAAAACCAGTGGCAGACCTCAGCATTGCTCACTCGATCTTCCCACCAGATTTGGGCAATACTCCGCAAGCACCGGTGGTCAAACACGGTCAATGCCTTAACGTCATTACTACCAACTGGCCAGGTCTCTGATCGTTACAGCAACACCGGCCTTATCACAGCGTTGTACACCCTGACCTTTACCGACAGGCTGATATCCCGTCGTCCTTATAGATGCTGAACCTCTGTAATTCCACACGGGTTTTGCTGATACACGCCGGTCCGTAGCCTTAAGGATCACAAGCCTGCCTTGTAATCCGAGGCCGCGTGTTCCAGCTTGCATGGAGACCAGGCGACCCTCTCAGTATCCTTAGCCCACATGTGAAGATAACATCATGCCCAGGTGTGCCACAACATACTCATTTGAGATATTAGATAATTAAATGTTGTGCAAGGTACTTCTTGTAAGTTTGCTAAACCAGTTTGCACACTCTTTCAAAAGCCGATGATAGAACAGGGTGCAGCGGACTTTTCCACATGTGCATTTAGTACATCTAGTTATGCATCATTCTACCTGGTAACCATACTCACAGCATTTGCTTCCGTATTTCCATATCTGTCTCAATCTATTGTTGATACCCACACTTCTGACTACACTTAAGGCTGTCGTTTCGGTTCTCTTCTGAACGCTAACTGATCACTGACAGTCGTATTGGTTACTTATAATTCTACGTACGATTTTCTAAAACTAGAGCAATATGGCTGTTCTTCTTTCATTCAATCCAAACTCATGCACGTACGTTGTGCTATGATTCATGACGGTTATTATTTCCTCCTCCAGTTTGTGGTAGTCCATACACAAGTGTGAACGAATGCTCGTTCGCAACACTGCAGTACTGTAACTCGAACCAGAGACCTTTGGTATGTCAACTGATATCTCACCTTGAATGGCTAAGTGGAAGCCATTTAGAAACACTTATAAGCACCACACTTCAGTCTGACAGACATGTCATTTTCACTCGCGTAACACCATTATCTGCTGGCTCGATGGGACTCGCCTAAAGTACAAATCCCGCTAACATCTGTTCGTGTCTTGATACATTCCCACTTGACAGATGGATCTTATTACACTTCTTCTCCTGTGACACCGTGATTTATTAGGGGTTACAACATGAGGTCAATGTATTCCATCTCAATTGTCTCTATACGCCCCATTGTACTGCTGCCGCCTTCAGGTAAACGCACTGAGATTCAGGCAGGTCATCAAGGTTGCTTCCGGAACAGCGGCAATATGTTGTGACATCCAAATCGAAATGTTTGGGCATAGGTAGTATTCTAAATACTGATGAATGGGTCGAGATATGCTAGCAGTCAGAACACATGATCAGGGGGAAATAAATAGCAACACACGACGAACTATCTGGTGGTTCTACATCGCTGTTGATTCTCGCTCACCTCGGACAAGAGACGATTATAATCGGCTCTGGTTTTACCTTCCGACACGAGTAGCCTGCATTGGACATACTCGCACCATTTCCCTGCGAACTTGAAAAGTTGCTTACGCCATATCCGTCATTTTCTTCGTGTCATCCGTATTCTATATCCCCCATGTAAGTCGCGTTTGGGTACTTTTTCATTCTAGAATGATTAACTACTGACTTGGTGCAATGTGGTATCCTTATTACACATGCCTAGAACGGATGAGTCACAGGTAACCTAACTATTTTAGACTTATTTAACTCGGTTGTATTTCGCGATGACTTCACATGTTGCCCATTACGATATTGTACTCATCATGACCTGTGCTATGCTATTCTTGATACCTTCTCAAGCGGAGTCTAATATAGTTACATACCGAGACAGTGAGCTACGACATCTTTCTCTCCGTATTATTATTCGGCCGTGATTCACATCACTATGTAAGCTCCATGGTATTACTCACCATAACCGTAGCTTGACCAGTTGCTCAATGCTAACTAGCATGACGCTTAGAGAGCCGGTGCAGCGCAGAATAATGGTTCAGTCCATCCATGAGCTCATTCGTAACTGACTTGCGCGCAGTGTTTCCGAGCAATTTGTGTGCTTGATACGGATCAATGCTAGGGTGGCAAAGTATTGTGTATGTTTCCAGTTCGATGGATACGTTTGAATCAAAAGGTTATCATCGCTTGGCCGCTTACAGTACGCATAAAATGTCAAGTTTGACATTTGGAACACAATGCTCAACGATTGTCCCTCGTGTGACCACATTGTTTAGGCATTCGAAGAGAAATTTCCCCGGAAATTCTGTGTCAAGTGAACAATTCCGACAAGTAACCGACTAGCAATTATCATGATATCGCCATTTCATATTCCACTCCGCAGGCTAGTGATGAGAGTGAGCATATTTATAGTTCCAGTTGTCCCTCAGCCATACTGCATTTACTGGGGCTTATGAAAACACACGTATTAACCGGATGGAAGGCAGATGTGCAAAGACGCCTACCAGAAGTTGCATTGCACAGGGCCAATCTTTTGGATGGATTAAGTAAAAGGTGTTGAACCTAACGGGAATGGTACGTCAGTGTGTTAGTATATTACATCGGAAATGAATCGGCGAATAGCGACAATGGTTTTATGAGCACCGAAATCTACGATATAGATCGTTAGCAAATGGCTTATGGTCACAGTAGAGTACAGGTCGGTAGGTACAAACGGTTGAGTACATGGATATTTGCACAATAAATGCGAACACTGTTTGGAAAGTCGCATGTTTGACAGTGGGCAGCGGGACTTAGTTGATGTCACCTGTCAATACCAAAGGTTGCGCATCAATCGTTCTTTGAGTAGGTGCAGATACCTCGGGCAGCACATGACCGAACCGGTCGGCGATACAGAGAGCCAGAAGTGGACACTGCATAGCATTCGCATGCTGTGTGATCTCAACCATCAGCTATTCAAACCAGACTGTACATGTAGAGGGCAACACTTAAAGGCACACTATTTCACTGTACCAGTAGTTTAGTTATCATTCTACCTAACAGTTGCTTCACTGTTGCTATATGGGTTCCTTCAAATATGGATGTTTAAGATTTAAAGGCTGTCACGTCTAAATGTTGAAGAAAACATCAACAGTTCGTATTGGCTACTTATTCTCATGCCTGCGAAAGTGGTTGTTAGCCTGACCTCCAAACGAAATCCATACATGTTTGTCGTACCATTGATCATGAGGTCTAATGTGTCTATCCAGTTTGTGATAGCTCACATTCAAGTTTGGATAAACGCATGTGCATATGTTGTATTCGAACTTTCATTGGACACGGATGACGCCAATCTATACATTTATGTATACTGAATGAATTCGACGAGGATACTCATACCACTTTTGTACGGCTAACTTAGTGCAGGGAAACGGCACTCAAGCAAACCGAAAATAACATTGCCAGAACATGAAAAAGGTGAGTTTATGACAAACTCATGTCTATTTCAGGTGTTGCGAATCCAAGGCAAAATTGATCGATGCGGACTCCGTGGACTGATCATAAGGGCGGTTGCTCAGGTGCAGTAGAAAGTACTATTGCACGCGGAATAGAAGCGCCATGAGTACGCTCCCATTCGATTTAATAATACAGGCCAATAAGGCGGCGTATGTGGTACGTTTGCTTGCGTGCTGAGTAATCTTGCATTTCAGAAGTAGATGTTGTTTGAGCTCCCCGCTGTGGATGCGCCTGATGTGAACGTTGACGATGTGCCTACTTGTCTATTACCCACTACCTCGTCCATACTGGCTCCAGGAGACAGTTGGTCGTCGCTGGAGGGGACGGGGTGCAACGTCCTCGTGACGGTGCTAGGCTCAAAGAGTAGTTCCATCCTGTGTGGAACGGGCTACGGTCCAGCCACCGCCATGTGTACGTCTTGTGTGTATGATTTCCCAATTGGGCCGGAATGCTTCTGTTCTGCTTGTTGAAGTAGTGTGGGCCGGCTCCGCTGATGAAACGTGGCTCCCACACACATGCCTCCTGGTCTTATTCCTTCAAGTTTACACCGGATGTGGGGTGTGTGGGCGGAACTGTGGGTGGTGCAGCGCAATCCACCCATGGTCTTCTGTAGGCACAGACGTCCTGTGACTGTCCCCATGGAGGTCACAGTGACAGGCAAATCCGGATATGGACGCCGCCAAATCAGTTTGTGCTTGTGATTGTGCTGCTCCATTCTTGAATGTTTGATAACCTCAGCAATGTGCGAGTACAAGATTGGTGTCCGTGGGTTGGAAAGGATTATCCAGATATCCAGATGGATCCCCTTGGATACACCCAATAGGGAAATCAACGTTTTGTGATCAGTTTCGATCTCAAAATGACTGCCCCAAATATACTGGTGAAATTTCTTGACACCAAAGATAACTACTAGGGCCTATCAATCAAGTTGTTAGTAAAAAAATTTTCGGCCGGTTGTAAGGCATGCTAGGCAAAAGCAATCGGATGAATTGCAACATTCGGCATTTTATAAGAAAAACTGCTCCAACTCCGTATAGAGAAGCATCACATTAAACGATCAGACTTTTTTCTATCGTAGTGAACTAAAACTGGGGCTGATACTAAACAGCCTTTAACACGAATGAAAGCGGTCTGATACTCATCATACCACACCCACGGGGTGTTTGTATGTAACTATGCGTTCATAGGAGCCAAAATAGTTGATGCCCCCAGTACAAAACGACGATAGCGTGCTAACATTCCTAAGAACGATCGCTGCGCCTGTATAATTGGAGATACTTTATCCTGCAAAACATGCAGACCAATCTTATCAAGTTTGTAGCCAAGATAATAAACAGATTCAAACGAAAACATTTAGATTTCTTCACTTTCAATCCATTCGATTCCAAACGTCCCAACACCGTCCGAAGTGTCTTTACATGTTCTTCATCAATTCGGCCAGGAAATAAGATATCATCCAAATAAGCACAAGTAAACGGTATACCCTCCACGATGTCATCCACAATCCGCTGGAAGATCCTGGCGGTGGGGCATATTCCGAAATGAAGGCGAGTAATACTTAACTAGTCCAAGATGTGTAATTATAGTGCTTACTTCGCGTGAGTGTTGGGTGCTGCCTGGGATACTAGTCAGTAAGCAGTGACACGTAACAGCCGTGTCAAATACGGGACAGTATAGAAGTTGGAGGCGACTGAACCCAACGTGTATTGTGCAGGCTATAAAACTATGAAGCGAATCAACCAGAGCGAGTAACGGTGCAACAAGGTACTCACCAAAACAATTTGTGTCAACGGAAGTGCCGTCAGTAAAACAACTGGACATTTTGAAGGCTAAAACAACGGTACAATCCAATGTGACAAACTACTGAAAGTATGTGTTTTCCGGTACACTACAAGGGCTTTTCGCTAGAAGGCTGTAGGATGGAAGCCTTCGGTAGAGCTGCTAGTGGGGAAATGCAAGAGGTGAGGATGAGTGCCAATAGTTACAAGGGCTTGAATAAGAGCTTCCAAGGTCGGATTTGTGGCAGAGTTCGCTGGGTCCAGGCTTTTGTTATTTGTTATGTATGTTGATCGTGTGGACCAGAGTGCATCATCGGTGGGCCGCTAGGGCAGGCTGTTCGTACTGCAACAAACCCGTCAGTCCAGAGAAAAGACCGACAGCCCCTTCCCTCCACTGCAGACCCGACGGTGCGCTTGGGAACCGTCACTCCCCCTACCGCACTCCAGTCCGCGGTCATCGTCTGACGAAGAAATCCGGGCGTCCTCGTCCCACGAAGCAATCCGGCGTCCTTGTCGGCAACGCCTAGCCACAGTTTTGGGGAACAACCTGGTCGTGGCCGTCCGCGGCCGAGGGCGACTGACTCTTCCTTGGATCAGGAAGAGGGCCTTGAGTCGGCTGGCGAGTTACTCGAGCGTTGCCTCGGCAGTTCCGACGGTTGCGTTTCTGGAAGGCAGCACTCAGAGGGGTGGGCAAGGATCGGGGGAAGTGGCTTAACGCCGAATAGAGAACGTGGCATGCATGATAAAAACAAATATGCACATTATTTTTTTCAAAATGTTTTGGGTTGTTTTGTCGATTTTGAAAAGCGTTTGTGGAAGAGAAGCACGATTACGACTAAAGACGAAAAGGCGTGTTAATAGAAATAGCAAACTTTTATAAAATCTGTAAAACTGACCGGAAGTTTGACCTATCGCGTCGGTCGGTTGCCTGGGGTTGAGGCGGGGTAGCTTAAGAGTCAAGGAGAACGGAGGATTTCGGGATATCCAGTGCTCAGGAAGTCACTGCAGGTGCGGATGCTCGTGTGATGGCATCAGCATGGGTTGCAAGTGGTTCGTCAAAGAAAGCCACTCTAAGGCGGTCGATGGACACCGTTATTCGATGACCATTCTAGTCTAAAGTGAAACCTTTCGGAGTCCGTTGCAGGACTCTGAAAGGGCCAGTGTAGAGAGGCTGGAGAGGGCGCCACACTGCGTTGGTGCAGTGGAAGACGTGAGTGCAAGTAGAGAGTCCGCTGTTCATTTTTACATCTCTAGTCTTGTCATGGGGCGGAGTCGGGCCAAGTGAACGCATGCGTTGAGCTAGGGAGGACGAAAGTTAGGCGGAGGCATATCTGACGACGCGGGAGGCTAAATGAAGTCTCCTGGCAACTTTAGCGTTGTGCCATAAACCAGCTCTGCTGGTGCATATCGCAAATCAGCTTTGATGCTGCTACGAATGCCTAAGAGTACGAGCTCAACGTTTTCGATCCAGCTAGGGTCGGTGGAGGCGCTGAGGAAGGCTTTTAGATGTCTATGGATGCTTTCAAGTAACCTGTTGGCTGCTGGGTGATACACCATAGTATGAATGCGGCGATAGAATAAAAAGTTGCAGAACGTATCTAATTGTGAAGATTCGAAGAACGTTCCTCGGTCAGTTGTAATGGTGGATGGTCATCCGTAGTGCGAGACCCACCGACCTAAGGATGCCCGGATAACAGTCTCAGCTGTGCAGTCTGTTACGGGAATAGCGGCTGGCCATCTGGTGAAACGGTCGACACATGTATGTATACGAATCCACGTGAAGGAAACCAGGGACCTAGCAGATCTAAGTGTACATGCGAAAACCCAGAGTCCGGGGCGGGAAATGAACCAAGAGGACTGCGGGTGTGAAAATGTATTTTAGAGCCCTGAGATTGTAGGCAGGCACCAGCTCAGGTACGAACATCTTTGTTTACATGTGGCCAAAGAAAACTTTTTGTAAACAGTTTTAAGGATGCACGGATACCGGGATGTGGTAGTGGGTGCAATGTGTCAAAGACTGTGCGTCTGAAGGAGACGGGCACAAGGGGGTCTAGGACAACCTGTGGGAGTGTCACAGGGAGTGGTTCCTTCCCCGATTTGGAGAGGAACAGATTACACATGCAGTGAAGTGGACTGCATAGTGCGTTGTATGTCTTCATCTTGAGCCGATGCCATGGCGGCAAGGTCGACGGTAGGCAAAGGCTGGAGAGTGAGGTCGACGATACACAAAGACTGGAGAGTGACGACAACACCTGTGAGAGGGTCGGCGACGGGATTATCGACACCTGCGATATGACGTATGTCAGCAGTGAACTGTGTGACAATGTTTATGTGTCTTGTTTCCCGTGGTGAATATTTGTCGCAAGCATGGTTGAAGGCGAAGATGATGGCTAGGTAAATGACGAGCGGTTCTTTGCCAAACGTGCTGTAGCGGGATCCCGCTGGCTGCAGGCACTTTGAGAAGAAGCCAAGGGGTTGCCATCACCCACAAACGTGTTGTTAGAGAACGGCTCCTGCCGCGACGTCTGTGGCATCAGTCGTAATAGAAAGGGGCGCAGTCGATTCGGAATGAGCGAGGAGGGTATGTTGGAGGTAGCATTCTTGAGCTCGGCGAAGGCTGCTTGTGCTGTGTCAGGGAAAGCCAACTTACGTTCATTCCCTCTGAGTAGGTCAGTCAGAAACTGCATGAGTTGAGCGCAGCGCGGAATGAAGCATCGATAGTAGTTGACCAAACCACAAAATCGACGGAGGTGCTTCAATGAAGTCGGAGCTGGGAAGTTCTTGATTGCCTGGATCTTATCAGGAAGGACTTCAATACCAGACGATGAACCGCGGTGGCCTATGAATTCTACCGTTGATTTACCGAGTTCGCACTTAGTCGGATTGACTGTGACAACGTGTTAGGGCAAGTGCTATAAGCGATTTCGAAGGTGGTCGAGGTGCTCTTGTCCCGATGAACTGGCTACTAAAATATCATCGAGGTATGAATAAGCGAAGTCTAGGCCACGAGTGACATCGTGGATGAAGCGTTGGAAAGTTTGTGCGGCGTTGCACAGTCCAAATGGCATTCTTAAAATTTTATGCAAGCCGAAATGAGTGATAACGGCTGTTTTAGGAATGTCATTTTCTTCTACAGGTATCTGGTGATAGGCTGGAACCAGATCGGTCTTGCTGGAGATCGTCTTACCTGTAAGGTATGCACTAAGGTCCTGCAAATGTGGGATGGGATACCTATCCGGGACGGTTAACCGATTGAGTGCGAGGTAATCACCGCAAGGGCGCGAGTCACCAGAATTCTTAGGGATCATCTGCAGGGGAGAGGACCAAGGGCTGTCAGAAGAGCGGATTATTCCAAGTTTGAGCGTGTGCTCAAACTCCGCCCAAGCCACTTTTAGTTTCTCAGGCGATAGTCGGTGTGGACGGCATGATATGGGTGGGCCATTCGTCCTCATGTCGGGCGTGACTTGGGATGGCACGGACAAAGCTGTGTTCTTTGGCTGAACGACCTTGAAATACTGGGAAAAGAGGTTGGCGTAGTCTGGCGTGGTCTGGGGAAAAGTGTAGACCGGTGTGCTAGATGCGATTTTGGCGGTGGTGCCACGTACACTGAGTTTCGTTGCAGTGTCGACTATCATCTGACGTTTCGCATGGACCAAGAGGTCGAAATGCCTGAGAAAGTCAATACCGATGATGGCAAAGGGGACTGCAGAGACGGTGAATACCCAGCGGAACGTGCGCCGAAGACCTAAGTCCAGGGTAAGCGACCGATGACCGTAGGTGGCTATTGGCGGCACTTAGGCTTGTCGACAAAGAAGCGATAAGCTCATCTGGCATAGGGGGAATGACGCTGACTTCCGCCCCGGTATCAACTAAGGACTGGGCCTGGGAATCATATTTTCTAATGTTGCTGAGACAACTTTTGGCTTTGTCTATACTGTTAGTCTTCATTACGGGCCGGCCTGAAAGCTTTCCTGCTTCTCAGCGGAGAAATTGCATGGTTACTCGCGCCTACGGGCTTTGTTATCAAAACGCGAGTGGTAAAAGCAAAAACCTGAATTTTTACGCTTCGTGCGACGGGGTGATGAGCTAGAGCGACTGTTCTGCTTACGGTTAAGGGAGAGTTTCTCGACTTGGAGTTTTAGTGACGCTATTTGCTGACGGATAACTAGTCGCGGATGTCGCTGGGGCTGCGACGGGACTAAGGCGAGTGAATGTTCTAGATTCGTTACTTGGCTGATGTCGTTCGATGACACGGTCTGCTAGTACTGTAACTGCTACGAGAGGCAGGGCGCTTGCCACGGAGAGGATAGCCTGTGGGTTTTCCAGGAGACGTTGCATCCACATTTCGCGGAGATTCCCAGCGTCTATGCCGGATGCGCCTAGGAGTTGTTGCCTCTGTCACAACAAGGCTGAAAGCATCCTGTTCCTTAGCTGCAGATCCCCAAAACAGTTGTTGCAGTTAGACCTTATCAGAGGGCGTGATTCGCTGGATGATCGCCAGCTTTAAAGTCTCGTATTTCGCATCGGGAGGGAGCACGCTTTTATGTCTCTAGCCTAAGAGGATACATTGCGGATGCCGAGACAAAAGAAGAAATTCTACGATTAGAAAAGTGGATTGTAAATGCGCAAACCATAACAACGGGTCATTCTCCCAAAAAGGTGAGGAGGCAAGCTCTATGGCACTAACCACGCACGTAGATGGTTTATCATCTTGACTATTCATCGTGAGAAATGAATAAGTACATACGGCAGATGAGAAGACAAAACGATAGCGTGTAACGAATCCAAAAGTCACTGGAACGAGCTCACCAAAAGGAACATGCAAAATGGCGGACGGCGTATTCTGGACCGGGGTCACCAAATGTTGGGTGGCGCCTGGGATACTAGTCAGTAAGCAGTGACACGTAACAGCCGTGTCAAATACGGGACAGTATAGAAGTTGGAGGTGACTGAACCCAACGTGTATTGTGCAGGCTATAAAACTATGAAGTGAATCAACCAGAGCGAGAAACGTGCAACAAGGTACTCACCAAAACAATTTGTGTCAACGGAAGTGCCGTCAGTAAAACAACTGGACATTTTGAAGGCTAAAACAACGGTACAATCCAATGTGACAAACTACTGAAATTATGTTTTCCAGTAAAATACATCACTCATTATGAAGTTTAACTTGAGGATATGCGTGACTAAGATCAAGCTTTGAATATTTCTGACTACCGGATAACGTAGCGTACAAATCTTCGATGAGTGGCAAAGGATACCTTTCCACCTTCTTAGCTTGATTTACACTTAACTTATAGTCTCCACAGATACGAACGGTACTGTCGGCTTTGAGTACAAGAACAATTAGGTTACCCCAATCCGAGGGTTTTACGGTTATGATTACGCTTTCGGATTGTAGCCGTCGTAATTCTGCTTCAACTTTGGGACGCATTGCTAAGGTAATATTCCAGCTTTGTAAAAGTGGGCATTGGTGTTCTCCCGTAGATTGATGGAAACTTTGAAATGTTGCAGCTTTCTCAACTCATTTTCGAAGAAAGAAGGAAATTGGTTCAACAGATCGTATAGACTGCAGTCATTGATCATGAGCTCATTAATCTGCATCGTTTCTGAGAAATATCGGATCCAATTTATGCTCAAGAGATTTAGTCTTTTCCCAAGTACCACGTTCAAAGGTCGAGTTAATTCCCGCTCGCCGTGCCTGAATTTGACCATGCATTTTCCCAAGACCCTAATCGGATCTCCGGTGTAGGTTTGCAAATTGGAGTCCCGCGTTTGTAATGGCTGCAGACTCTTCATTGCATCACTGTTTATAATGGTAACTGCAGCCCCTGTATCCAGTACCAAATCGAGCGATTCATTCTCGATCATCAATCGAATCGTAAATGGAGGACACTTGTTGGGTGATACGGTATTCAATTAGACGGAATAGATCGTTGTCTGAGTCTTCCAGAAGGTTTTTCTCCATAAGCGGCAGCTTAGTGTGGCGCCTCGATTGAGTGACATTAATCAGTGGGGCGGGTTCCGATTTGCACACGCGGGCTAGGTGGCCCATTTTGCCACATTCTCGGCAGATGTTTTCTTTGTGTCGACACTCAGAAACACGAGCACGTTGCGTCCCGCAACGATAGTACACGAACTGTTTTCGAGTTTCACCTGAACTCCGTGGTTTAGCAACTGCGCGAACAGCATTGACAACTGGATGGGAAGTGGATCCACGTAGCTGGTGCGAGGTATTCTCCCTCTGGCGAACGATTATACAAGCATTCTCCCCACGTAGTATCCGACTCCTATAAAGATAACCACTTTTCCCGTGCACTTTCGTCCATAGTTCCCGCAAATACTCACTGTATATTCATTTCTTTTTCACATGTATCAGGCGGAATTTCATGGTATTTAAATAAATAAATGTTTTATTCCCGGCAGTGAGCGGCACGCCTGCGAAAGCTTGATCATGATAATACAAACAGGTATGTTCGGGAATTATTTAATAATATAGCATGCTAACCAGTTACATACTGGATTTGTGTGTCTGTATATATATAAGTGTTCATGTCAGCGTGCCCCATACTGAGGCTGATGTTGCATTCTTGATGCTTCTTCACCGCAGTTGGGCTAAACCAACTTACACATAAACTAGGTCTCTTTAAGCTGCATAAATTTCATTCCAGTTTATTTGGTTTGTTCTGCCTCCCTGAATAATGTTCTATTAACTGGCCACGTTGCTTACACTAATTGCGCTTATCTTCGGTAATTTTGTAATTTGTGGACATTTCTTACTTATCACGGATTTGTTGCTAACCAACTTACTTCATATGGTAATTTAGCGAAGAGTTATGCCACCGTATCTGTATGCATTATTGGATTTATTTTATTTCAGCTTGTCGTTTAAAGTGAACGGCTGTTGTTTGATATCCCTGGTATGGTTTCGCTTGATGTGTATGTTGACAAGGTGCCTACCTGTCTATTACCCACTACATCGTTCATACTGGCTCCAGGAGACAGTTGGTCGTTGCTGGAGGGGACGGGGTGCACGGTTCTTGTGGCCGTGCTAGGCTCAAAGAGCGGTTCCATGCACTCAGTGTGGAGCGGACTATGGTCCAGCCACCGCCTTGTGTGCGGTTGATTCCCCAAATACAGCGTGCTTGTGTTTGCCTGTGAAGGAGTGTGGGCCGGCTCCGTTGATGAAACGTGGTTCCTATCCGCATGCCTCCCGGTCTTATTCCTTCGGGTTTACACTGGATATGGGGTATGTGGTTGGAGCTGTGGGTGGTGCAGCGCAAGCCATCCATGGTCCCTCTGTAGGCGCAGGCGTCCTGTGGCTTGCCACAGTGACAGGCAAATCCGAAACCGGATGCCGCCAACCATGTACATGTCAGCGAGTATGGTGAGTGAACTTGTGAAGTGTGACTGACTTCGTGAGTTTGTTTGCGGTGTTCGCCATCGTATGAAGGGAACAATTGAACTCTTCGAACTGGATGACTTTTGGGAAGTGGGATCCCCCGGATGGGGAAGAGGCAGTGACTTTATTTAGTGCCGAGTCACACCTGCCACGTCGCAGTGTCGTTAAACGGACCTTTGTGGCTTTTTATAGAGGACGCTCGCCAGGCGAAAAGCCAACACGTCCTGGAACACTGCCGCCGAACTATTCGCTGGAACGGGATTAACCCGGACCACCCAGTTGACACCGCGTGGTTGTTCTGCTAGCAAAGAAGTCATTGACGCTCTCGTTCGGTTTCTGTACAAGCTTTGAAAAGCAGTATCTCGCAGTATAAACATTCTGTTTCAATCCCCACTGTGTGATATATTTATCCAAGGCCAATGTAATAATGTCACAATTTCCTACATGTGGTGCATCATAATGTCGGACTTGTCTGAATACTTGTATTTGGTGGGACTCGGAAAGTGAAATCATAGGATTCAAAACAGGCAGTAGTTCCAGGTAGTTAATAAATGATTTCTTCCACCTCATCCAGTTTGATAAGGTCGGTTTGTCCTCAGCAGTAGATCAAAAGTTGTCAGGTATATTAACCATAGGGTTCATTTGGATCCCGTCGTCAATAATACGTAGTAACGAATACAAACAAAGCACGTCCCAAGACCGCAGTTAAGCAAGTACAAGACAGTATAAAACAAAGTGTGTCGGTCGAAGCACTGCGACATGGCTCGCATGGCACACGTGTTAAAACATGAGTGAGGAACGATTGTTTTGTCAATGCAAAGAAAACCAACAAGAACGCGGTTGGCTGAACTAACTAATCAATATTATCGACGGAAGTAACAATCAGATTCATTGTGATTCTGTTCAGTATGTATAGTCATCGCACTGGTAAAGATTATACATGAACTTTCGCAAAATTACGAAGACTGGTAGTAATGATTGTATAAATGAGGAGCACCAACAACGATTCATATGAAGAAGGCATGACAGAGTATGTCCCATTCATTCCCATGAAACTCCGCGTTAAATCTATAGAAGAAGGCTGGGCAGCGCGCTAAAAATGCAGCAGCTGTGGTGTTAAACGTCAATACCACCTGTTACGCAAATATGCCTGAAATAACCACCGCCAGTTCCATTGCAATGAGCACGGTCAGGGCTTCGCCCACCCTCCAAACGGTTCGGAAAGTGCAGAAGGACTCCGACACCAGGGGTGGTTGGAACTTGGTTGTTGCCAAAGCTACCCGAAACACTAGACCTTCGGACTCAGATTAAATAGCGAAGACTAAGCTGTACCTACACAGCCTCCATCGGCAGTATACAGACCAGCTGCTGGTTTAACTTCAACCCGAGTTGCAAGCAGCAAACCAACGGTAGTTTGCACCAACGTTCCAGAATCGAGGTCCAATTCCTTTAAAGGAAAACAACTTGAGAACATGAATCAGTGGACCTGCATATGTGACATTATAAGTGTTGTAGCTAAGCCCGTCAATTTGGCACGCTTTACCCATCACCCGAGCTCACAGTACTGCGGTGAACGAAAATTTCTTCTAGTTGTGTTGCCTTCCGCCAATGAAGTAGAGTCATAATCATCAGTATAAGACACATTAACTAGAGGCGGGAAGCACATCAGCTAATGTGCTGCATAAGCTTTTCTGTTATCGACAGCTAGCCTCCGGAATGGATCATATTCCATCCGCCTCTTCCGGGATATTTCGTGGAGCGAACGTAGACAGGCGAAACACTCTTTGGAAGGAAACCGAAAGTAATCAGTAGCCAGGACCATCCTGGTACACGGTGTTTCCGAGGCTGGAGCGCACGATGAGCGCAAAGCAACTAGTCACGAGCAGGAACAATGGCGATACATTCACGAGACCCTCTCTCTGGAAAACGCTATAGCGCAATCTGTCTCCAGGCTGCCCCGATCACCAATCTACAAAGAATGTGGCCCAAGGATTGTGAAAGTGGTCATTCAATCTAGGCAAATGTCAGTAACGGTGCTGGAGTGCTGGTTTTCGGGTCTTAGCACCTTTACTTCCGAGCTCCGGATCAAGGCAACATCTGCTAAGCAAACACACGAGAGCGACCACTTAGTCGCAACACTTCCCGACTTCCCGGATAACCTCAAATAACTATCCAGCGAAACTGGCTAACACACCCCATATATTACCTCCAAAGGGAGAAGCAGAGGTAATGGTGGGATACATGGATCTGACGCAGTTGTGTTCAAGATCGCCCCACCCAAAAATGATAAGTAGCCGACCTTTCATCGGTCGGCACGACATTTTACCCAAAACATGATTCATTGATAAGAACCAAGCAAGTTTTCAGCATGTACACCAATGCACAAGGTCCCCTGAATAAGCTTGCCGAACTGCGGCTACATCATGCGTCCTATGCATGGAACCTCATATTCGTCAAGGGAAATTGGTTTCACTGCGAAATGTCCGACGCCGAGGTCGCGATAGATGTTACGTCCTTTCTCTGAAACCATCGACCTAGCAATGGCGAGTGGTGAAATGGTATACTATCGCAATGATCTGCAGTGCGAACCGGTGGTCGATCCGGAAACGCTGATCATAGACTCACTCTGGTGCAGTCTGTGACTGAGAGGTAACGACACTTGCCTTTTGGCGGTTGTTTATCGTCACCCAATGTCCACTCCAGAGATGGACTCTCGCCTGGCGTTATCCTTGGGGAGGGTCCTACGAAGACGATACAGCCATGTCTCATCTCCGGCGACTTCTATATTCACGATTTGAAAGTTTCGGCATCCCCCAACAAGCAATACAAGGTAGATGTGCAGGATTTTATTTCAAGCATTTCGCTCTTCAGCCATGTCAGTTCACATATCCGATTCAGAGCCGGAAATAAACCATCTGTGCTCGATTTAGTGCTAACGAACGAAGAGCTCATGACTGAGCATCCAAGGATGGACAGCCCTCCGGCGCGGTGTGGCCACGTAACCACAATTTACGACTTCCTGTGTTATGCAGGGTATCCACAAGAACATAGTAACTTGTTTTGAACAATCACCCACCACGACATACTGGAAGTAATTGTGCGAGGTGCAATCCAGGAGTTTACGGAAGACTGTTCCACTGACAGGGCTTGGATGGAGTTTACTGACAAGTTCAGTAACCTGATTAAATCCGCATCGATAAACAAGGCCCTTATTTCTGCAAGATCATAAACATTCATTCCAAGCAGGACACGAAAATATATGACATTAAGAGACACAGCGCGATTGTGTACAGTGTCTACTGCTTTGATCCAGTTGGATCATGCTAGCAGTAAATTTGTAGTGCGTGATCCGTTTCGCCGGAAGCCATGCTGTTCTTGTGCAAGGTAGGTAAATTCCTCCACTTGGGCCGTTAACGCATCAGTAATAATTATTTCCATGACCGTTGTAAGTACCGGTAGTAGGATTACGGGACGGTAGTTGGCTGAATCGGCACGACTCCAGATGAGCCTCCGTAGCCTTAATAGGTGGCTAGAGGGTGCCCACGGCCTTTAAACTGGTCAATAGTGGTTGGCTTATCGATGGTACTAGTTATATCGAATGACACTGGTGAGCTATCGAGGATATTAGATTGAACATTGCTGTATCTGTGACGGAAGTGTACGGAACGAAAATATACCGAAGTTTGACAGAGCTTAAAAGCCAGGTGTCATCAAGTAAACATAAGGCTTGACGGAAGTTTATGGCACTATATTACGCACTTGGATAGCACAAGTTTGAGTGTTTTAAAACAACTTTTTCAACTTATAATTCCAAACAGGAAAATCATAAGTCGTGGCTTGTGCGATGATGTCGCCGTTGTGTGCATTCTTAACAATCACAAAAATCATCCAGCAATGATATGTAAATGTACAACCAACAGTGTCAAAGAAATCATATACCGTTACTCTGACCGCAGAAGGCCGATGACCATGTTCATTTACTTACCGTGGCTCGCTTATGGTGAACGCCGGTCATTGACGGTTGTTGTCCCCACCAGCCAATAACCATCCAAGGTTTAGCGAAATTCGCGAAAAGCTACTGCGCGTGCAGAGACATGCATTGCTCTCTCACCTTAGTGGTGGGGATGTATGGAATTCTCGGCAGACGAGTGGTTTAGTGTAGGACTCAGCTGCGTCCGGGCGTAACTTTGTAAAGAATCACCGACATGAGGCTGTTTTGGTCATCAAGCGAGATGATTACAAACAGCCACAGCACGTTTCCGGCGTTCGTTAGCTGTCAGCTAAATTCGCGCTGAGTGCTGAAGGTCGTGGCCAACCGTAGGCGTTGGGGCGATCGACGGTGCTCGGGGTGTCTCGCTGGCTCCGCAGCGAAGTAGGTGTTGGCGGCGTGAATGTGCGCACGTGATGATAGCTCAGCGAACCGGGTGTTGGATTATCTGAGGACAAGGTTAGGCATCGCACATCATGTCAATGTCCTTAAATCACTGTTACAGGTAATAAAGTACGAGCAGACAATGCAGTCGGGATCACGTAACGTGCCTGTTACTCAGCGAGCGTTGATTATTCGGCTGTACGATGAATGCGGTTTAAACGGCGCATCAACTTTACGAAATACAATGCAATGGACGCAGAAACGCGTCCCGTCACCGCCCAATACATGCCTAAACTACTGAAGCAGTGCGAGTGAACTGGGTGTGTGTAAGTTGAAGAGAACCGGACGGCGTGGCATCACCACGAACTACTGTTCAGCTTGCACTGTAGTCAGTGAAGTGTCAAAAAGTCTCGATCTCAGCATTCGTCGTGTCTCACAGCACTGTGACACGACCCGATATATAGTACACCGGATATTACAGGAACGAGCATTTCGAAGATTCGCTGAACTTCAAGTGCAGGTTTTGGACCCATGCGATCCGGAGAAGCGGCATGAATTTTGCCGTTGGTTTCGGGATCACGGGGATATTCGTTCTGTTATCTTTACAGATGAGGCACGGTTTCATCTGCATGGAAAAATGACACATTACTCTTGGGCTACCAGCAACCCACGAACATTGACCGCATCACGTATGCATCACAGTGTGAAACTGATGGTTTGGCCTGGATTAACAAAAACAAGAAAATATTGGGCCTATATTTCTTTTTCGGGAATGTGACCGATAGGTTGTTGTTTTGAAGTACTAAAGCCTTATCTTTTCCTAGCATCGTCGTGCTTGGAAATACTGCAAACATCTTTACTTCTCCAATTGGAGGCTGAAGGCGCATTCAGTACCATTTGTTGGCAGCAGGATGGTGCACGGGCACACTCTGCTAAAACGGTGCGTGCTTACCTCACCGACAAATTTGGTCACCATATGTTCGGACGCGGTGGACCAATGGAGTGGCTTGCTCGCTCACCAGCTTTGAACCCATGGACTTTTTTATAAGGCTATCTGAAGCGACGAGTGTACAAAACAAGGCCACATACATTGGACCGAGTGAAAAAAATATTGTGAACGAATGTGACGCGATCAGGAGAGATACATTGGAGAACGTGCTCACCAACTGCATCAAGCGGTTTCTGCACTGCAAGCTTAACGCCGGCGGAAGTGTTGAACAAATCCTTCACTAGCATACATGATAGTCCCAATACATTTCTGTTGATATACTTATCCTCTTTCATAAATGTGTTAACGACTAAACTGGTCCGCTGACAAATGGTGCTAATGATGCTTCCGGTCGGATGGAATTCTTAACTTTCAAGTTGTCATTGCGCACATAAACAGCCTAGGCACCGAGACGTTCGATGGCTTCTTATGACGGAATCATTGAGTTGCTATGAGCTGAGGTTGGTCCAGCCTTAATGCAAAGCCGACTGTGTTGTTGACTCCGTTTCAGGCTATTGCCTGTGAAGTTGGTGTTCGGGATGAGTTGCGGTAGGTGGCAACATGTGTACGCGGGGTCAATCCGTTTCTGGTAGACTAATGTGAGGTCTCCACGTAGCCGCCTGTAGCTTCTACTGAACAGTCCGAGTGTTTTTACTCGCTGCTGGTGCGAAAGGTTGCACAATCTCTTGACACATTTTGTTGCTCGACCATGGTGAGTTTTGAGCGCTGCAACGCCACGGTGTAGCCAAGCTTGCCAAGCCTGGATTGCGTATTCGACGTGTTAACGCAAGTAGATATGGAGCATCATAGGGAAGATGAATGAATCCAAACTTTCGTATGCCATCCGCAAGCTGACAACGTGCTGGTTATCACTTTTGGATTCCGGCTGTCTGGAATAACCGAAGTCGTCCTGCACCAGCACACCGAGGTTAAGTTTCTGAGGGCTTGTCTGCAGGTCGCATGCCCCAATTTTAGAGAGACGGGCGTGTCTATGGCGGATGTGGAAAACGTGTCACTTGACCAGATTGTTTAACTCCGGAATTACGTTATCATGATAGGCTTAAAGTCACAGTCACCTTATGTAGGTCATCGAGAAACGGAGCAGGGCTTCACTCAAAAGAGCGTACAATGCGACAGAACTGCGGCTGCTCACATCGACAAGACCTATCTTCATGTGTTCGATTAAGACACCGACGACTAGGCAATGGACGTCCTGCTGTCTATATAAATTCACCTGTAGATGCGCAGCTAGCTACGTTGGGCTTACTAACAGAAATTCAGCTATCAGTCAAGGAACACATCCCCAAGTGGTTACGCAGCCGATTGGCGTCTGTATAGACGGAATCGGTTAAATTGGAAACCCAGCTGCCTCGGCAGTCACAAAGCACTTGCTTACCGCCGGCCACCGAGTCAATCCTGATGAGTCCTTCACTTTCCTACTGCGCGATTGGCGGCCTCAAATGATTAGGCAAATGGGGGCCATCGTTATCGATCGCGAGCGACCGCCACTATGTGTTCAAAAACAGCTGATTGACTTTAAGCCTAACCTGGTGGCGCGAATCCGGAGCTATATACGATCTCTTTGAAATGGTTGGTCTTTCATTCACATATCCTTGCTGCATGTTTTTGTGGTTGCTAAGAAAACACGAAATAGCGACGTCATCTCACAGTCTAAGTGTTGCCATCTTTTTCTTTTCAAACACCATGAATTTTTTGGTTTAATACAAGGTGTATTTACACTGTGAGGAGAAATTCTCCCTGTCCGCTTTGCTTCTAGAATTTCGGCTGTAACCACAATAGTGGACCTGGCACTATCGCCTCTGCTCACTTCTTTTGTTTCTTTATTTGATCTTATCCTTGTCGCTCTTACTTCTCTCTCTACTTGTTAACTTCCTACTCACAGTCTTGTCCTAATCCTTTCTGTATTGTATTAGGTGGCCGGAACTCAATGGAATGACTCCACTCTTAGTCAACTACCAACACAATTGACATTCCTTCATCCGTTTCACGTCGTCGCTTGACCTTGAGTGAACGTGCGTGCAAATCGCTCACTTGTGCACTCGTGGTTTTTCACTGTGGCTCAGCGGCATTTTGTCGCACACCTTTGGATCTATACTCATTCGTCCTGCTTTTAGCAGCTCCACCTTGTGCTACTATTTTCTTGAGTAAACTCCTGTATATACTACAGTTACCCTGAATTCTAAATTCCGAGCACTGTTTCGTCGATATTTAAGCGCCAAAAGTTGTCTAACTCCAACCATCGGAGACACTGTTTGGTCTCACTCGATAGATAATTTCAACGGCGTTCGAACGAACACTCGTTCAAATCCAACATTATTTGGAGCAGCTACAGGTCTCAAGGCAAATTCACCCGGCGCGATCCATAGGCTTAACCACGAAAATTCTCAATCACACCTTCGTGTAATCTGCCCCACTTTCAAGCTGACACATTCGACTGGCATGCCAGAGAGGAGAGTCTGCAACCGCACAACTGCAACGTAAACACTGTGGTCTTACCAACAACGTCAGTAAAAGAAAAACTTTTTACCATAGAAACTGAGTCATTCAAATGGTTAGTAACATCTCCTCAACAAGCGCGATGCCCAGTGTGCCACAGCCTAAAGACCTATGTGGAGCATGTTCCATACTTTTTAGGGGGGCATTTCGTGTCGTAACTTTTGCAAGCTTTTCCATGTTAGCTGACTTCAAATTAAACCCAGTCAGTTTCTCTCTATGGTTCTGTGTGGAATGCACATCGATCCCACTGATAAAAAGCGTGCTCCTATTATCTTAGAAGTACGACCAGCTACTAGCCAAGTTTGAGGAAATAGTGACCACCAGAATTACTACGGTTATAGTAAGCATGGCAAACTGTGCAATCCAATCCTCCCCCGTAAGTGCTGCTCCTATCCCGAGAAGAACTGCTAGTAAGATCGTAAGCAACACGACACCTAGAGTCCAGAACATCAACAGTTGTCCCAATACCACGTGTGGCTCACATTTGACTAATGCGGTTCCAAGTTCAGTCGGAGTAACTACACGTAAGGCTACTTCTAAACTCCCGACGGATTGCGTACAAAAGGAGCAAGCCGGTACTAGCGAAGATGGGTTAAGGTTGCTTCCAAGAACAGCCGTCAAGGAAATTTAACATCACCCCCAAATGGATCGGAAACTGAGGAGCGTAGCAATGTTTTCCTAGTGCGAGTACCACCGGTTTAAAGCGATACATCTCCACGTACTTCAATCGCTAACGGGGACATGTCGAAAGGTGTAAAGAAACAACTACCTGTATTGAGCGTACTGTGCTCCAATATCCCAGAATCAAAGTCGACATCAATAAGAGGCAGGCAATTGGATGACCTCAACCAGTAAGATATTATTAGTAACCTAATCGGAGTTGTACTGAAACCTGTACACGTTGTGCGTATTACGCGACACCTTAACTCTAAGCATTTCGGAGAGACCTAAGACTGCTGCGCACTGTGCTGAACTCCCTCACTGAAGTAGAATCAGTACTACAGTCGACAGCTAGTCTCAGAAATGCATCCTGCTCCACTAGTATCTTCCAAGACATCCCATGGGGCGAGCGTTATCGAGTTAACCGCACTTTAAAAGACTACCGGAAGGAAACTTCAACCAGAACCATCCTACTTTACGGGGTACCTGAAACTGAAGCATGTACTGAGCATGAAATAACCCATGCTAAAGAACATTGGTGTTATATTCGTGAAACACTCTACTTGGATGATGTGTTAGCGAAATCCGTGTCACGGCCACGTACCTCGCCGAAGTACAAAGGGAGTGGCCCGAGAGTGTTGAAGGTGGTCCTTCAGTCAAAACATATGGTTACACGGCTGATGAAAAGCTGGTACATGTTCCATTGTAGGCTACCATCTGAGCTTCGGGTGAAGACAGTCAGCGAGATGCCTCCTAGCCATGATATGTCACTCAAAAAACCAAACGCAATGGGATCTGTGAAAGGACAATGTACCAGTCGTGTGTCGAATTAGCCCATACAACCTATAGAAGATGATAGTGATCAAACACCTTACATTGTATGTAGAAGATTAAACACAGGACAAACTGCACGGACGATGAATAAGTCGTTAAACCCTTCTCCAAGAAAGCATCGAAAAAACGGTTACTCGCCGGCCACTCACTGGTAGGTGAAACGTCACGTATGAATTGCACAATCTCCGAAACATAGCTTAAAACTAAGAAACTTTCATGTATGTACACTAACGCCAAAGGATTCCGCAGTAAACTTACCGAACTTCGGCTAGGTCAGGTTGCGAATACCTGAGACCTAATTTCTATTACTGAAATTTGGTTATACCAAGAGGTGACTGGTGCTGAGCTTGAGATAGCCGGAATGTCACTCATCCGGAACGACCGTCCCAGCAGAGGAGGTGGGGTCCTACTCTACTACCGCAGAGATCTGCAATTTGCAATTGTTGATCTGAAAACACACGTTACCGACTCACTCTGGTGCCGTCTCCCACTAAGACACAACCACGCATGTCTCGTAGCTGTCGTTTACTGCCCCCAACCTCCACTCCAGTAGTGGATTCCGCTTGAAATGTGGTCTGAACAGAGTAACACGCATTAGGTACAGCCACATTCTCATCTCCGGGGACTTCAATCTACACGACTTGGTGGTATCGTCATCACCCAGTGAACAGTTCAAAGCAGACTTGCATGAACTGATCGCTAATATTCCCTTGTACAATCATGTCACCACGCCCACTAGATTCAGGACAGCAAACAAACCGTCCATATTAGACCTTGTGCTCACGAATGAAGAGCTCATGGTTGACAAGTTATTGATGAATAGTCCATTAGGTCTCAGTGACCATGTAGTAATAACGTTCAACTATGTGTGTTATGCAGAGTATCCATCTGAACACTCGGAACTAATACAATCACACGCTACCACGTATTGAAAGAACTCGTCGACGCAGCTGCTTGGGAATTCTCAAACAACAGTCCCCTTGACAACGTTTGGACAGAGTTCGTTGATAGACTCAGCGACATCGTCAACAGAGCATCAGAGACCAAACCCCTTCGTCCCGCAAAAATGCCTTCAATTCTAAGGAGCAGGACTCGAAAATGCCTGGCGATAAGGGATGCAGCATGGCGTGCCTACAAGATTAACCCCGACTCAGAGACTTGGGGCAATTTCCTGACCCATCGCAACCATTGCACTGCACTTGTCCGTGAGGACAAAGTAACTTATCAACAGTGCCTAGCCAAAAAATTCATGGCAAACAACAAACTGCTATATAGGCATGTCAATAATCTTCGTAAAGTGAAGCATGGAATCCCTCCACTTTTCACGACAGGCGGTAGAGTACAAAGCGCCGAAGAAGCAGCTAATGCCCTGCGGCTACAATACGCCCCAATTTTCGAACTCGCAGCCTCTACCTGTCCCATAATGTCATGCACATTACCGACTCCACTGTTTACACATGTAATTTTCAACCCATCAATTGTGCTAAGGAAGTTACTCTCACTGCGCGATCATAGTTCTCCGGGAGCAGACAACATCCGCCCGAAGGCACTGAAGGCTGTGGCCAACAAGCTAGCTGAACCACTGTCACATTTTTTCCAAAGGTGCTTTGATGAACAACAAGTCCCCACTATGTGGAAGCGTGGCATTATCACCCCAAGTTTTAAAGGCGGTAGCCGTTCAGAGCCTGCAAACTATCGCCCAGTGACTCTCCTCCCTGTGCTCGCGAAGGTGATGGAAGCGGTCATCGCTGAGGCTTTAATGGACTACCTGGAAAAATGCAACATCTTGGCACCGGAGCAGCATGGCTTCCGTCAACACCGGTCATGCACCACCAACCTACTGATTGCACGAGGTAGTTGGACGGAAGTGGCTGATGATGGGGTCGGAGTTGACGTCATCTATCTGGACTTCTCCAAAGCTTTCGACCGCCTTGATCACCGCATCCTACTTCAACGGCTACAGAGCTACGGAATCGGAGATCCTGTACTTGGTTGGATTGGCAGCTTCCTTCACCAACGGAAGCTTCAAGTACGCGTTAGGGGATCACTCTCTAACCCGATTGAGGTAGAATGTGGTGTTCCACAAGGCTCAGTGCTGGGACCGCGCTTATTCCTGGTGTTTATCAACGACCTGGCAAGAGTTATCTCCTCAAATTTCCTGCTTTTCGCCGATGACGTCAAGATATGGCGGGCGATTAGTAACAATGAAGATCACGATCTACTCCAACATGACCTAGATTGCATTTACGAATGGTCAAAGAGGAACCTGCTTCAATTGAACATAGCTAAGTGCAAGGTGATACATCTGCGTCACCAGCCGGTGAGCGCTTACAAGCTTGGAGACCACACCTTGGAGAAGGTCTCTCAGGAGCGTGACCTGGGTGTATTGGTACAGGAAGATCTCGGGTGTTCAAAACAAGCAGAGAAGGCGACGAGAACCGGCAATCAACACTTCGGTCTTCTTCGCAGAGCCTTCGGTCGGTTTGAACCCTCAATCTTTTCCCAAATGCTTAACGCCTACGTGCGACCGCACGTGGAATATGCTATTCAGGCGTGGCAGCCGTGGCAGAAACAGGATCTTGTTGCTCTCGAGACTCCTCAACGAAGGGCAACCAAGAACGTCAGGGCCTCTTTCATCTGCCCTATCAGCTTAGACTGAAATCTTTAAGAATGTACAGCAGTCGATATCGGCTTTTGCGGGGATCTCATAATGGTTTACCAGATTCTGAAGAACCCAAACCACATTTGCCGTCCGCTGCTGGAATTGAACCACAACACTAACCTAAGAGGTCATTACCTGAAACTGACAATACAGTATAGCCGGCTTGAATGCCGTAGAAATTTCTTTTCGCTCCGCGTGTGCCAGCCTTGGAACGCCCTCCCTAATTATGTCGTCTCTGCTCCCAATCTGGCGATATTTAAAAAACGAGTTGACGATGCATTGTCTCATTTACATTTCATTTTATGACTTGTTAGCCAGGGGCTACAAAACGCAATCAAACGGTGTCTTGCCAAACTCCCAACCAATGGATTGATGGATTTATACGTTTAATACGCGAACATCTCTGTTATTCTACATAAGTCTATGGTGAGTCCACCAAAACGCTTTTCACTTTATCATGCAATTTACTTTTCGCAATAATTTCCATCCTACAGGACTTGTTAAGCAATGCTCTTTTACCCGTAATAAACCATTGTTCCATTACATCACGCTGATCCGGTGTCGAAACAAATCCTTCCTACCTCATCCGTGTCATTTTCAACAGCCTCTTTCCAACAAAGGCTCCCCCACCTGTAACATGTGCCGCAAAACAGTTTTCACTGTAGCTGGTCTTTCTCGTCATGGGGATATCACAAACGACATCCCAAGGACCGACGCCTCCGTGATGAGAACGTTTTAATGTAGCAAAATTGTGAGGTTTATTTTGCATCAGCATGGGCTCTACTAACTCACTATCATCGGACACACGCTACCGACTACAACGCCATGAAGGCACCTCGGGTTTCAACTACTTCCATTTATTGGAAGGATAAAGGTCGGCTACTTCTACAATATGCGACGGACTTGTGTTCAACTGCTACTTCTATGAAGCAGCTTCTGCCTCAGCTTAACTCTCAGCACCCCTCTCAGACCATTGCGGTCATTAAAAATCAACCTTCGTATTTAAAATGGCAACGTTCAAGGTGCTCTCGCCGTACCCCTAATGTCGCATCGGATGTCTCGACCACATCGCTTACTATCCAGGAGAAATATTCATCCGCCTCTAGGCTTCTATCTGCACCTTCCCCCAACGTCTCTCAGACACTGGTCTAACCACCCTTGAATCACCCTAGTTCCCAAAACCCATCTACGACAAACCTTGAGTTAATGAACTCTCCACTCGCAGCTTTCATCCTCTCTTACATAGATTCACTTCATTTAGGCATTCACTGGCAGGGGTCCCACCTTGGTGCCATTGAGGAGTTTTGTTGTTGTGACCTCTCACAAGCCCCTCCAATCTCCACAAACGACCCCGCCGATTCCACGGGATCCACAACCACATCTTCCCCTCCACATACTATCCACTTCTCACAGCCGCGGATAGGGCCTATGAACGGCCCGCGACGCATGCGTTTGTCTTCCCCACGTCCCCTGTTCCGAATGTTCAGCTGACCAGCTGACATTCTAATGTATGAATCGAGTGGAGCAGCCTCAGGTGACGCCCATTCCAACCAGCGGAACCGTTGTCATTTATCACCTGTAGGATCACGCAGTCAATCAAACCAATCCGCAGACGTTATATCTCCACTTTACCTTCAAATCCTTCAACGGAACGAAACCCTGATACTGCTTCGCAATCCCCGATACCTCCGTCCCCGTCCCAGTACACAAAAGATCCCACTTGTCCGCAGTATTTTTCAAGTAGTTTATGCTCCCGGCTTTTCCTTACCGGAAGTTGCCTACAACGACATTTGGCGGCTCACTGCCGGAACCGGACGACAGCTCGTAATCCAGTTCCCAACACAGGAGCTCAAGAACATAGCTGCTAAGACTCCGGCCGGATATTTCGTACAAAAGCCACCTCTCGCAACATCATAGATACAGGCATCCTTTACAGTATAACGCTGACTGTTCGATGCGTCTACCTGCTCCTTCTTTTAAGTGAATGTCACACGAGGAAAATGAACTTATCTTCCGAGCTTCAGAGCTGCCTCGGAGTTGTGCGACACAGCTAGACTTACTTCGGCAGCTTCAAAGATTATTCCCAGTAAGGACATCACACTTTGCGAAACGCTTATATCATTTAGGCTGGTATTTCCATTACCACGACATGTGGAGCCCTGCGGATTTAACGTCTTTGCTTAAAAGACAGGTAACCCAACAGCCTCAGGGTCCTGCTCAGGAAAATCTGCGGAACACTCCGCCAAGTACTCTTTCCTCCTCTCCTACTATGGAAGAGACACAAGTGATAACTTTGCCTACAACTGTCTCTGGCCTTGGAGAAACCGCTTGGCTACAGAATGAACCCTATGCGCCTTTCGGTAATCAACCACGCAGTTCATCACTTGAGAATGATACAATATTTCGATCCTTGATCTTGGAAGTTCACCGTTTAAAAGCTTTGGGTGAACATACGGAAAGGGAACAGCATTCGCTACCGCATTTTCTTGGAGACCTTTATAGAAGAAGATAAGAGAAGCGCATTTAGTGCGTAAGTAAACACCATTTGTGCCATACTCTTCTCGCAACAATGGAAACCAACAAGGCTTCAGAAACGGCTGCAAATCATAAGGAATAATCCTCAGCGTTGGCACCTACAGTATGAGCACATTTAGCAGCTTTACCCCATGAGACGTAAAGATGCCGTTACAAAGGTTATCCATTGTCACTGACGAAAAACATTCGTGCAAGAAGACCTAATTCAAAATTTTACGGAGTATTGGACCAATGTGTTCTCTTAGCGGCCAGTAGTCGATAAAGATTCCATCAAACTATTCTCCCTCCTGACAGTGATCTACTAAAACCAATTAGGGAAGATGAAATGCAGAACCTGCTTCGAAACATGCAAGGTAGCACATCGGGAGTGGATCGCACTGTACCAAAAGACGTGGCGAAAATGGATCCATATTTCGTTACTGCTTTCGTTAACTGTCTCCTCGCTTCCTCTTCCTTTGCTTCCCATATGAACGTTGCCAGAAGCACGTTTGTGCCCAAGATCTCAAAACCGACCTCTCCGGAACACTTTAGCCCCCTCTCCGTCGCGTCGATGATCGTGTGTCTACTGCATCGTGTACTTTTTGCCTGTCGTGTTCCTTGATTTCCATTCGATCGGTTACAGTTCGACATTTTACGTAAGGACGGAGTTTTCGAGGCCCCCGCTATTTTACACGTCCCTTTCCGTCATTCACATTCTTATCGTACCCCCTCCTTTTTCGGCGATGGATATCTCAGTTTATTTAATTCAGTTTCTCTTGACTTATTGTTACCAGCCGCTACCGCATTTGTGCGCTTCAATTCCTCCTAGAATACCTGTGGTCATATTATTTGTCTTCGGTCTCAACACTTAACAGCATTGCTCTTCAACCCGTACGGGGGCTGGGTAAGGGGACCCCCTGTCCGCTGCTTTTTATTATGACACTTGATGAAGCGCTTCACAGAACAGAAGACAATCCTTGATTTTCTCCAGCAGGTCCTGTCGACTATCTTGCTTATGCCGACGACGCCGTCATTTTTGCTGAAAATCGAACGGCTTTGGCGAACCATGTGCTTCGTCTTCACGAACGCCTACAGATACTCGGTCTCTCTATTAATCAACTGAAATCTGTGGTTTCGAATATTGTAGTGGATGGAAAGAGAAAAGTAACAGTCTGTCACGTCTTCCCTTAACTCTGGAAGCTTTTTTTAATCCCATCGATACAACCTGATAATGTTTTACATCGTTGGGTCTTTCTTTTAACTGGAAAGGAAAATTGGCTCCCTCCTCTTTGGATGAACTTTGAAGAAAACTGGAAGTGGTTCCTAAAGCGCCCCTGAAACCATGTCAGCACTTGAATATTTTACGGATGTTTTTGATTCCTCCCCATATTTATATCCTCTCTCCCCGCCAGAAAACATTTAAACACATGGATAGACTGGTTAGAGCGTATGTCCGCGGGTGGCTACACTTACCAACGGTTACATCAATAGCATACTTACACGTCTCTATCGGGGATATTGGACTTTGCATTTCATCCATAACTACTAACATTCCGTTGCTGCGGAAATGATGGTTAGAGTAGCATCTTGCAAATTCCTATCCCATTGGTAATTAGGCGATCCAAGATCCAGCGGCCTCCTCTGTCCATCGACTTGTAAACTCACCCCTTTACGTCGACAATCATGTCGTCATAGATAAAACGTCAGCGGCGGCAACTTGGGAAGAAGTCCTTCTGAGCTCAGCTGATGTGTGTACATTAGGTGGGACGCAGACAACCCCCAAGTTATCACTGGCTGATTGAACTGGTGAGGATTTTTCCACGACATTTTATCCGAGGATTTCAACTGCTTAGGGGTCCTCTATATGTCACTCCCTGCAGAATACTCTAGTCTTAAATACCGCGGAAATTTAAGGCAAAATGAAACAATGTCCGACGTACTGTATTCCTGCGAAATAACACGATCCCCGTTGCAAACGGCGCAATGTTATAGTCCGGCAGGTTGTCAAAGCCTTGCGGAAAAGTGGTGCCTATGTTAACCCAGAACCACGGATTTCAACTCCCACATCTTTTATCAAACCGGACATCTTAGTTCTTAAACATCCCATTGTAAATGTTCTAGAGATAGCAATCTACGAAGTTGCTCGTTTGGAGCGTACATATCAGATTAAAGTAGCTAAATACGGGGCAGGGGAAATTGCTTCCGCAATCTCGCAGTATATTCGGACTCAGTTGCCAGAATCAAGCGGGATCCTTCATCGGCCGATAATTGTTAAAAATAAAGGTTTAGTACACCCGGCTTCCGCGAAAAACCTTTCTTCATTAGGACTGAAAAATGTGATATATCCGATATCCATGTTTCGATAATTTGATACTCTGAGTGTTTAGGATGCTTATATGCGGGGGGTTTCTATCAGCATCACTTATACATAGGCAATATCTTATTCCTATGATAAAGACAACGGTTTTGCCCCGTGTCGCAAATTTTATTTTGACTTGTTTCTTATTCCGTCGGGACATTTTACCATCTTGGCGTATGGCTGTAACGCTCCGTTCTAGAGCCACGCATGCTTTCTTTAAAAATGAATGTTCATGGCTTGACCGGAACGATTACCTCCTTTGTGAATTGGAGTAATCATCCCGTGTTTCCACATGTCGGGCACATATATTTCGTCGAAACAGTGTTTGATGAATGGAGTCAAAGTCTCAGCTAAAGTCTCTCCTACATCAGCAAGTGACTTCGGGTGAATGTTCTTAACTCCAGGGGAGTTATGTTTAGGCATATTCAAGCTTTTCCAGTACAGTTTCTGTCGTGAAGGATATATGCGTGGTTTTTTGGGGTGAAACAACCCCTGATTTTGGATTAGATGGTACTGAACGGTTGGACTATATTGCAGGCACAGGGTTTTCATCGCATCTTTCGGCGTCCATGTCAGTCCCTCCACTGAAGAAGAGGAATTCCGCGTTTCACCTTACGTATACTGTGTACATATTGATACAGCATCTTATGTTTTAAGAACATACGCTTTGCCAACTTCTTCCGGTATGGCGTTTTACCCTCGCAAACAAGGGGATTACAGTTGTTACCTTGTGTCATCTGGGCCTTCCAAGTCTCAGTACTCGGAGAGATAGTATACGTATCCCAGGCCGAGTTTCGCACCGCTATCAACTTACATGTTCCGCTTTGTATAAATGAGCCCATGTTGCTCAAGTGGACGGCCTTAGTATCTGAGGCTTCTGCAACCAGGGTGCCAAACTGGCTGATGAACTGCTGCGGTTCATAAGCTGGTACATTGTCCGCCAGAATGGTCCAACTGGTTGTCTCACCAGTCGAGCCTATATGTCCTAGCGTATAATCGATCTTGGCGTCGGTAGTCTGCTCGGGATATTATGCATCACATTGTATTGAAAGAGTAGGACTACATGATCGCTCAGGCCCAAAGGGAGGTCGACAATCACCTTCTCGATCATCAGATTTTCGTTAATAAATATCCGGTCCAGTATAGACGGCCTATCAGTTTCTCTGGATCTGGTGGGAGTGTTGATGTGGTCACACAGCGGGAAAGTTGAGCTAACGTCTTTTAGATCCGCCTTGAACTGTTCTCCAGGATTGGCTTGGAATTTTACAGCTTGGACTTTAAAGTCTCTAGCAGTTAGAATGTGGCCGTACTTATTTGTATCACACGCCTTAGTGTGGATGCTAAGTAGGAGTCCATCTCTGGCATAGAGGAGGGAGGGCGGTAAACGACCACCACCAATCAGGCGTCGTCGCCTATGAAATGTAGACGGCGCCAAAAGGAATCCTGTACCGTGTCAGTTGAATCCTCACACCGGAGGTCACTGCGGAAGTACCGAGCCACAGAGGCCAGGGTAAAAATTGACTTCTCGTTGGGGCTACACTTAATGACATCGTACGTTATGACGAATTTGCCAAAACGCTGAAATGCGTGAACTTTAAGTGACCAATTTTTCGCGTGGACAATTTCCGCTGTGGGCATTATTCTGTGTTCAAGAGTTCATTAATGTATAATGGGATAAAAAGTATAACTGTACAATACCCACTGGATGGAAAGCACAAGAGAAGCTCAAAAGTAAAATTAAAATAGAAAGGTTCCGACGTGGGAAGTGAATTATCAGTAGTAAAGACATGGTAACTTATCACACTGTTGTGTAGCGTTTAGCATTAAGATGAACGTCTAATAGTCTCTCGAATGTCGCGATGTCTAATGAGTTCAACACATATGTTCGTAGTGCATTCCAATGGGAACCGATTCTAGGAGAGTAAAAATACTTTCTTCGATTAAAATGGGTGTTGCTTTGCTAGTTTCAGGTGGAGGCCTCCGCATTGTTTGTAAGCGCTAGGGTCAGTAGGGATGTACATGGGTGCTTGCTTTCAGTTAACATCCGGTATGTGAGAATGAGATCTCCGCGAAGCCGTTGGTATTCCGAGGAGAACAGATCGATTAAACGAAGGCGCAGTTCGCAACCTAAACCGGAGAGGGCCTGTGTTGCCTTGATGGCTCTTCTTTGGAGCTGCGCCAAGAGATGAATATCTCGTTTTAGCCATGGGTGCCAGGCCTGAATCGTATATTCGAAGTGGAACAAAAATATGTGTTAATCAACAGTGGTACTAGCTGTCGCTCCAAGGTGCCGAGAGCTCGCCTCAAAAACCTCAAGTTCCAGTTCTTTACATTTGCTGCTTCCGAACATTAGAGCGAATCACCATGACTTTTTTGAAAGAGGATACCAATGTTTTGTTCACTAGTCACCTGTTGCAAAACGTGCTGTCCCAGAAGATATGTGTTGATGAAACTGCTACGCGTTGTCAGCAAGTGGTACTGTGCAGATTTCCGTAGAAGCTGGTTCCTTTCTGTCCATTCGTTAATCCAGATCGTTCTGTAGATAGGCACGGTTGGATGCTGAGCGAATTGCGCTCCATACGTTAGCAACATTTACAAATATTTGTTTCGGGGAAATATTTTCTTGGTGATCATTTATGTAAACTAAAAATACTAGCGGGCCGAGGAAGGATCCTTGCGGTACACCACAGGATATGCAAGTTATTTCAGAGCGAGTATTGACTATTCTTACCTTGATGATTCTGTCTCGTAGGTAATCTTCTAACAAGGTCAGCAGGGAACAGTTGATACCGTAATTATTTGTGTACGTATATTTTGCTGTGCGCACTTTTTGTGTCCGCTTTCTTCCGGTCACCAGCCAATTGCTTTCAATGATTCATCTTCAAACCATCACAATCATATATAAGGGCAAAGCAACTAAAATCGTCCCAATTAGTTCAGGTTACATAGACGAAAGAAGTGAACTGCAAGTTTATGGTTTAATTGTGCGCTACGTGGTTTGACCTAAGGAAGTTGACCTCTGTGCATTCCGTTTTCGCTGCCCAGGGAACTGCAGCACCTGGACCAGCTTTTTCTACGAGCATAATGACACTTGAAACGATCGAGTGTAAATTGCTTCTTCGTCGCAACTACGAAGGCGATGACCTATCAACCAGTGCGGGAGTACCTTGTATGCTATTCTGAATGCACTTTTCACATCCATCTGATGCCCAGTGCCGATAATACGGGCCGGTAAAGAGATACTAATGCCCTCACTGCTCCCGTGATGCAACCAACGAGAACAGTGCACTTTCACGCATTTCTTCAAGTGCTGCGAAGTACTATCGACATATGGTGCGCCACACGCGCACTCAAACAGATAAATAACCATGGAGGCGGTGAATATCGGTAACTTGTCTTTGTTTCGTGAACTTATGGAGGATACTTTTGTAAATGTGTTTTTAACATAGCTGCTGTGGAGGTCGATTAACTGCGGCCGGAATATTTCTAGTTACCTGATCGATAGCTACGTCCCCTTTGAAAGGGAGCCGTGTGAATAGCTCTTTCTTTGTCGCTATTCACATCGACACTGGCTCAAGTTTTTTTAAAACTTCCTTGAGACCAATCGGTCGGGATATCCATTTTCGCGCAACGTACTCTGTACCAACCTCAGTCCCGCATCCAGGGTGTCTTCCGAGCAGATTCGACGCGCTCTCAAAGTAAGACGGCGAATCAAGTTACACTCATAGTTCAGAGGAACAAAACTGTGGTAGATCGTATAGTGACCAATCCACGTTGTCTTTCTGCAGAACAGCTGCTGGATGGAACCATCTGGTCTCCTAAGTAACAATGCGTTAAGATATGGCAGTCAATTGTCAGTTTCCTTCTCATAACTAGACTGCGGTGCTGTTTGGACTTGATTGATTGGTGGGCTTTAGTAAAGCGGTCAAGAATTGCATCCAAATAAACGTGTTTATCCGCCACAGTAATATGCCCTCTACGTAGCGATGGTAACGATCAAAACTGTTTATCTCCGCTTGCAATTCGGTTCTCTTCAACTTTGCCATGATGATATTCGCCAGCAACGGACCGATTGGAGATCCTATGACCACGCGGTCCTTCTGACGGTACTATTTACCATACAGTAGAAATACACATTCCAAATGCACGGCAACAATAAGGGTTTTACCTCACGTTGACTTAAGCATTTGGTCGAAAATGTAATCTATTGTTTCGATCAGCAGGCCGTTGGTAAAAAGTTAGACGATGTCAAAGGAGAGCATTGCCTAATAATTTTAACCTCATTAGTATTTTCGATGAACTGGAAGCTATCACGCAGGTTGTAGGTTTTTGCCGCACCGGTTCAATAATTTCTACAAAACACTGAGCCACCACATGGTAGGGTTAGTTGATTAGCAATAAAATAGGGCGGAGTGGGATGTTGATTTGTGAATTTACGCTAATCCAGAATACCTTGCAATATTTGTGCCAGTCGGTTTAGCGCTGTCATACAGAGCATCTGATATGTGCCCCTTAGTCCGAAGTTCCTGCAAGCTCTTATTAATCTGTGTCTCACTTTGTTGCGTGATGATTGAGCTGCGTTATATCTCGACTAGTATCTTAGTCACATCAACCGTCGCAGTCCCCTGTTGCCCAGTTTCATGACCACGGACTCCTAAAAACTGGGTTGCAGGTTCTTGTTTCAAAGAGATTAGATGGATTGAACACTGCTTACTGTTCCAGTACGATGGGAGGCCTTCTGGAGCTCTTCCGGACATGTAATCTTTGGTTGGTTGTGTCTAGATGTGCTATATTTTAATTTACATCATTGAAATTTCCTTACTATTTCTCAGTAGTTCTCAATTGAAACATTCGTTCAAGCTGTAAGATAACGCACGAATTATTTGGGGATTACACACAATTTTTTCTTACCACCACCCGGGTACCTGGGGCACTGCTCGTATTTTATTTTGGCAGCTGCCCTTGCACACACTGACAAACTGTTCTCTTGCTAAGTCATCGTAAGTTTTGTTTCCTTCTGACTAAAAATGTCCAGCTACTCACTACTTGCGTGGCACATTCATCGTTAGTTTTCCTTAGTCAGATGAAGTCACAATACTGAATTCTCCGTCTAATACGCGTAGCATACGCGCTTCTTTAAGTACCTAACATCGGATCGCCTTCCTGTCTATGTCTTGCATCAAAAAGTTTTCCCTGTGCTTCAGTACTCCCTCGTAACTTGTGCTTGGTTCTACTTACTCATTCCTATCCAGCGTCTCACTGCAATTCGATTATGTAATCCCATTTTACCGGAATTCTGTCGAATCTGATGCTTGTTCTAGTATCATCCCTGCTTTGTTCTTCGTGATTTGCCCCCAGAACCAGCACTCATTGTAGCACTTTTTCTTGTTACATTCTCCAGTCGTCACCCAACCGCGATCCTCGAATCACACCATTCTGCCTTTCCAACCCGTTGTTGTAACGCCCACTTGCTTGTTTTGATTCATCAACTGGGCCGCAACATTTTACGCAGTCACTTGAAAACAGTCCGGTTGGCAACTCGACTACCACTGTAGTCCCATTCGCAAACGCACACCCATATGTGCCGACCAAACCGACGACCCAGATTAGACTTCAGTCAATCGCCTTCCGATTTGCCTATTCAACGAAAGCGGTCGGCATAAGAAGCGTCACTAGCACCAAAGCCGAGATGAAGCAAGCAGCTGCGGAAACCACCTGTTATTACAAACATTATTTTGCTCCCTGGAACAGTTCTCCGGTAGCATACGATCCGGAACAGGTGAAATGTATATGTGAGGTTTTGTATTCATGTGGAGATGTCGAGCACCTACGGTTATTTCTCTCTAACATTCCACCGGACGACTACCAAATCGCCGCATTAGAATGGGTGAACAAAAGTCGCGCTTTGGTCAGCTTTTGTGACAAGGACTGGGATAAATTGTTCCACATTTTGCGCAGCTTCACATTTAGCCCGCATGCTCATCATGCAATGCAGCAGTTGTGGCTACAAGGTCATTATGCGGAGGCTGAGCGTATCCAAGGAAGACCATTGGACGCGGTTGGCAAGTACCGAATTCGTAAAAAGTTTCCATGGCCCAACACAATTTGGGACGGTGATGAGATAAATTATTGTTTCAAAGAAAAATCTCGAAGGGTTCTTCGCATCTGTTTCCAAATCAATCCTTACCCCTCTCCGAAGCAGAAGTCGGAAATGGCCCAATTTACCGGGCTCACACAAACGCAGGTTTCGAACTGGTTTAAAAATCGGCGGCAAAGAGGACGTATTAGCCCAGGAACAAACAGTCCAACGCTGATATTATATCCACTGAGGCTGCAAAGAAGTGGGCGCGGCTGTAGCTGATGTGTTCATGTCTTGTGAATCATACCTTTTACCTCTGAAATTTGAAGAGATTTACAAGATCCGACGCTTGTTCAACTCTCGCCTTAGATATTATTCACTACGTGAGGTATCATATATTAGCTGGTTAGTCGATCAGTTCATACATAACTGTGTTGCACTGTTCTACGTAGGATGTCTGGTAGTAGGTTTCTTTAATCATGTGAGTGTAGCCTAACTGTCCATTAACTGAATACTCCAGTTTGGTCCTTTCGCAGTTGTCATTGTTCAACTAGCCAATTCGTTGTTTGTACTTGATCCCATCGAATTGCAAAATGGGGTCCGGCTATCCTTTGGTTAGCACCACCCTTACACTGATAACGTGTCGTATCTTTTAACCTATTTATACGTGAGCAACCTAAGTTCCTTTCCAAAGTTCTTAGGTTTACAAATCTATCTAGTTTAGGCAAAAGTTCTTTCTGAGACTGAGACTGTATTTAAGAGCAAGTAGAAAGGTTTCTGTACAACTCTAACGAATTACGAAAAAGCAAAATTTACTTGTGAATTATCAGCAGTTGTGTCTGGCCCGTTAATCATTTATCCGTGTTCGGTTAGAAATTTGTACTAGCGTCATTATTTCCGGACATACAATGTCTTCTTTTGGCACTGTATGTGCATCGTTTCACAAAAGCACAGGTTTCCAAAATAATCGTCGATACGGGTTTTAAAACACTTCACAGAATCGGCCTCTATTAATCCTTCAGGTAGTGTATTCCATAAGTTTACGATTCCTCGTTCGATACAAAGCTGATGTGATACTTTGTTCATGCTGGGGACCCTGAGTTTGTAACGATGTCCTCGGGTGTTACATGGTTCTCGCAGGTGAAATATTGGCCGCAGTATGGGGAAGTGGCTCAAGTGTAGTACTCGATGGGTCATAATAAGATCAATTCTTACTCGGCGATAGGATAGTGTGTAGAGTCCGAGCCTTTCACAACGTTTTTCATACGGAAGCTTTCGTAGACTTGGTATCATTCTAGTTGCGATATGCTGTATTTTCTCCAGCTTTTCAGTTTCCCATTGGGTTATCGGATGGTAAGCTGGGGCACCGTATTCAAGGATTGGTCTAATGAGCGAGGTGAATAGACGAGGGACGGTTTGCTCGGACCATGTGGAGAAACTGCGTCTTAATGCCCAAAGCATACGAAGTCCCGCACGGTACAATTTCTCTGTATTTTCTACTGATCTTAAATCATGTCGTGAGAGAACTCCTAAGTCTCTGACAGATGTGTTGGGATGGAGCAACTGGCCGCCCAAGGTGTATGATCGAGTGGCTGGACGTCTGGTGATACTGATGAACTCCGACTTGCTTGCGTTAAGAAGGAGTTGCATTTCAGTGGACCACGTTGACAGTCGCTCTAAGTCATGCTGGAGGCGAGCGCAGTCGTCCTGGTTCTCAATGATCCTCCAGATTTTCAAATCATCTGCAAACAGGGCACATGGTGACTGAAGCTGCTGCGGAAGATCGTTGATATGAATGAGAAATAATACTGGCCCAAGTACAGTTCCTTGAGGCACGCCACTGGTCGATGGGAACCATTCTGTCAGATAGTCATTGACCTGTATTCTAAACCTTCGTCCCACAATAAACTCTTGTATCCACTGAAGTAACGTGCCACCGATTCCGTATGTCCTCAGTTTACGAAGGAGTACCTCGTGGTTCACTCTGTCAAACGCCTTACTAAAGTCGATGTAGACCACGTCAACATCCTTCTGTTCATTGAGAGCTCGCACCCACTGGTGGTTTGCGTACATCAAGTTGGTGATGCAGGATCGCCCTTTCGTATAGCCGTGTTGCGCTGGCGTCAATACGTCCATCGATTCGAAGAACGACAGCAGACACTTTTTCACAACCTTCTCAAGAACTTTGGATAATACCGAAGTCAAACAGATCGGTCTATAGTTCTCTATTTTACTCGGATCACCACCCTTGGGAAGCGGTTTCACTATCGAGCATTTTCAGTCGTTCGGGACGGATCCTTCAGAGAGCGATCTATTGAAAAGGTTTGTCACAGCTGGTGAGATGATAATCGATAGGGACTTGAGTATTAGTGGGTGAAGTCCGTCTGGTCCGGGGGGCTTTGCCCCATCGAGGTTGACGAGTAGCTGGTACACTTCGACTGCATCACATTGTAGGCTGTCGAGCAAGACTTGCGCAACCTGTGCCGGTACTGGAACAGCCGCCGGTTTACTGGAAAATACACTGAGGAAGTGCGTAGCCAGGGCGTCCGCGCGCTCCGCGCTTGAAATGAGTGTCTTTCCGTCTAAGCTATCTAAGACCGGTAGGTCGTCCCCAGGTTTCAGTTAACGTTTCAAGTAGGCAAATATTCGCTTGGGTGCTCTTGTGCCGGCGTTTCTTGATCTTTGCGGCCTTACATAAGTTACACCGTTTCTTGTACACCGTGTAATCTTCATCACAACCCGAGATGATGTATCTATCCCAACGTTTACGACGTCGTCGCGCTAACTGTCTGTATTCCCTATCAAACCAATGCGGTTTGACAGGTCCGATTTTTGGATACTTAAGGGGAACGAACCGAATACAGAGCGAGTTAAGCTTCCCCTTTATTATTGACCACCAGGCCTCAAGTGACGCATCATGTGGTAGTGTCCAATCAGTCTGACTTGCGACTTGGACGAGTCCGTTAAAGTCCGTCTTCCAATAGTTGAATGTCGGCTTCTGTTGATTGTAATATGGTAACGACAGTTCTAAGCTTTCTACAATAGAGCAGTGGTCACTGTTCGCCAGAGGTTCGATGACTCTGATCTCTTTTAGCTTCTGCTCGCAGCTCGTAAACATTAGGTCCAGACAAGATGCCGCGTACGGAATCACGCTCGTCGGTTGGATGACATGTTGCGTTGCCCCGATTTCAATAGTCATTTTAGCGAATTGAGCCTCAACGTTGCCATGACCGGGAAGAAGTCGAACGTCTGGCCAAATTATCTTAGGTAAATTTAGATCCCCCATCAGTAAGAACTGAGGGCGGCTCATGTGCTTCTGTACATGTGGTATCCAATCGCAGCAACGGTTTAATGGGCTCCGGTAGATAACCACCACTATTAGTTCTGCGCGCCTGAGGCGGATTTTGCACCACAATTGCTCGCGTAAACTCTCCTCGCTCCGATAGGTACTGATAAGTTTGCCAGATAGTGACGATTTTATGTACAACAGAACACCACGGCGAGCCTTTGATTTTCGGTCGCATCGGAAACAAGAGTATTCTGACAACACGAATTCTTGGGGTATGACGTCGGAGTTCAGCCATGTCTCTGCAAGTCCTAAACTATCCGGCCGCTCCGAGACAGCGAAGCGGCACAGTTCGTCACGTTTGTTCATTAGGCTGCACACGTTGGCGAATGCCACACGGAGGTCTTGGGAGGTACTGCGGGACGTGCCTGGAGGTTGAGCAACCGGTTGATACGGGTTCGTACACCCTTCTTGATCACCCGAAAATTTACAATTTGTAAGTTAGTCTCACCTTCCTCTGTACGGCGTTTGAGCTCAATGACCGCAGTCTTCAAACGATCCCTGTCTTCGGGTTCCAAGTCTCGACGGATGTGAACTTTTATGCCTTTCAGCCTTGACAGACGAGACAGTATGAGCTGCGGCATGTTAGGATTTGCAAAGGTGATCCTCAGGGATCGACATGACTGGTTAGTTTTCTGGCCAAGTCGGATTACTCGTTTAATCGTCACACTGTCCTCGTTCACATCCAAGAGTCCATCGATGAGCCCCTGGAGGAGCCAACATTGTGATCATAACGTATCTGAGGGTTTTCATCTTTTGACTCCGGTACGTGGAAGACCCTGAGATTATGACGCCTCAGCGAAATCAGTGATGAACCTGTGGGAGCAGAAATAGAGGCGCTTAACTGATTGGGTTGTTGTTTATCAGCAGGTGACGTCTGAACTCGATTACATGGCCCCCTGCGATTTTGAGTGGTCCATGGATCCTCGGTGTTCAGAAGTTCACAGACAGGCTCTGAGAAATTCACGGACCGATCAGTGAAGCGACATTTCGTAGCTTCTGAGTCTGAGTCTTCCATCGATGGGCAACATTGAACTTGGGGTTCGACCGGGGTCGAAGAAGCTGGTGGTGGTGCAGATCGCGGAGTGACAATAGAAGGCGAGGAGACAGAGGTACTTTCACGAGGGCGTTTGATCCCACGTGGTGAACGGTTTGTTTCTATCTGAAAGAGAGATTTTCCCGTAGTTGTTTGCGGTGGCTGCGTATTCTGATGTCTTGTCCCGCGACATTTATCACATATAACTTGAAAAAAAAACGATGTCGGATGTCGAGCGATTTTCGAAACACGTCAACGGATAAGCCAATGCACGAAATGTGGAACAAAACATCACAGCCGAAGCATCCAAGTGCATGAGCCTTATTGCCCACAACTTTCGAACACGAACCACAAGTAGCTTGAAACGGTTCCACAAGCTAGAGCAAATCCAAGATGGCGGACAGAGATGGCAGTAAGGCAAATCAATGAGATCTCCGGAATTAGCCAAAGATTAGCCGCCAAATTTGCACCGCT